>JAFCMP010000217.1:0-57003 GCA_017506865.1 Tribonema minus
GCAATCAAAATCCACATGTGTCTTTGCGAACACCTTGCAAGTGTCTCAATGCGCATTGTCGGTCACTTTCAAGACGACATCGCCATATGGCATGTACTTTTTATCGACTCTCGCTCAGGGGCGCGAAAAGGCCTCGATGGTAGATTTCCAGCTTGCTACCGGAATCCACATGTGTCTTGTGATGACCTGAAAGTGCCTCAATGCGCGTTGACACCCATGTCACCCATGTACTGCTCCAAGACACACCATTGCACTGCAGCAGAGCGCCATGCCGCAGTTTGAACGTAAGCAGAGACTGCTGTACAGGGTAAGATGCAAGGCATCCGAGCACATGTACTGCTCCGGGATACTCCCTTACACCATTGCCCTGCAGTAGAGTGGCACTCGACCGCAGGTTCAGTAACCCTAACCCTAACCCTAAGAAATTGCCGTGCACAGCAAGATGCAAGGCAGCCAAGCGCATCTGCCGCAGAGCAGCACACCGGTGCAGTAGAAGGTAGCGTCAATGCTACTTGTTGTGCCGCTGAAGCGCAGGAGAGGATGCTGCACTGCGCTACTGACGCCCGCCACCGTCACAGGACAGAGCCGGGCGCACTCCGCAAGCAACCAAGATACACTCAGTATGGCACAACCGCTGTCCGCGCCTGCGACGCACCGCCGTGCCGTACGTCAAGCGCGTGAATGCTTTGCATGCTCCTGATGACACGCGTGACCTGACCCTTACCCTTACACTAAACCCTAACCCTAACCCTACCTCGAAAAACGCGTTTCGTGCCAGATGTGCTCAGGTTCGGCGACGTATACCCTGACACCACCCTCGATTCAATGAGCTAAAGGCGCTCTCGCTTTGTGACTTGCACATCCTGCACGCACCCATCCGACCCAACTGCGCGCATCGCGCACGCGCTGACATCACAAACTGTATCATGCCCTCCGCTCTCTTGCGCATGCGCAGATATGACACGTTCCCCGCGCACTTCCCGCTGGCCTCCGTCCTCCTGTACTCCCCGGGCTGCATGAGGTGAGTGATCGCATGACTCCTGAGTCTTTAATAATGGGGGTGAGTGATCCCATGACTTATGACTCATGACTCATGAGTACGCACTTCCCGCTGGCCTCCGTCCTCCTGTACGCCTCGGGCTGCATGAGGTGAGTGATCGCATGACTCCTGAGTCTTTCATCATGGGGGTGAGTGATCCCATGACTTATGACTCGTGACTCATGAGTCCGCACTTCCCGCTGGCCTCCGTCCTCCTGTACTTGCCCGGCTGCATGAGGTGAGTAATCTCATGACCCGTGACCCATGAGTCATCACTTCCCCCCTTCCCCCCTAATGGCTGCGGCGCCGTGGCTCCAAGCGCTGTTAGAATCGCCGGTCTGCACTGCCGCCGTGCCGGTTGCTGCATCACGCAGCGAGTCCGCTCGCTTCTCGAGTTCCTTAATGTGGCGGTGTGCAGTGCGGGCAACTGCCACCGCCTGGCTTCACCCTCAGAGGCTTGTGTGTCACACCCCTAGGAGCAGCAGCCGGCATTATCCTGTTGTTGTTGTCCTGTCACTGTTCCGCTGACTCTCGGGCCCCCTGTGTGGCGAAGGGAGGGTCCTAATTACTATTAACCCAGACCCCAGCCAATCTGCATCACCTCGGCAAGGAAGAACTAATGCGAAGGCACTCAGGGTGTTTTTGTTAGTCAAGAATAAAAGTAAGGGGATTGGAGATGATAAGATACCGTCGTGTTCTGAATGTGCAGCAGATGCCTACCCTACAGTGGCCCCCTGCGCCTCACCTCTTCTCTATGCCACAACGCACTTCATGACAACCCCCAACACATACATACCCCATTTAACCCCCGCCGCAGGCGCATACGCCTGCTCGTCAAGGGGCGGCCGGCGCTGCTGATCGCTGGCGCGCCGGGGTGGCAGGACCGGCGCCTCGCGCTAGCTCTGGGGGTCCCCCTGCTGGGTCCCCCTAGCGGCGGCGTCGGCGCGCTCTGCGCGACGCGCTCTGGCGTGCGAAGCGTGTTCGACGGTGGGTGCGCGCGCGCTTTGCTGAGAACGCAGGCGCCACTGTCTGTGACGTTATTTGTGTGTGGAGCGCAGGTGCAGGAGGCGCGTTTTCGGTGTGCGAGGCGTGTTTGACGGTGGGTGCGCGCGCGCACTGCCGAGAGTGCAGGCGCCGCTCTCTGTGTGATGTTAATTGTGTGTGAACGGACGCCAGAGCGTTCAATGGTGCGTGCCCGTGCACGCGGAGGGCGCAGGCGCCGCTGTCTGTGTGATGTTATTTGTGTGTGAAGGGGCACCAGGCACAGTGCTGGGGGTGCATTAGCGGCGCGCGCGGCGCGTTCGACGGTGCGTGCCCCCGCAGTGCTGAGATTGCAGCGAGCGCCGCTGTCTGTGTGATGCAATTTGTGTGTGAAAGGAAGCCAAAGCGTTCAAAGGTGCGTGTCCCCGCACTGCTGTTGACGCTGCCGTCTGTGACGTGATTTGTGTGTGTAAAGGGATGCCAGACGCGGCCACTGGAGGCGCATTTGCGGCTTGCGAGGCGTGTTTGATGGTGCACGCCGCCGTCTCTGCGTCAGCGCTCAGGTTTTGGTGCTCGTGGGTAGCGTTTGTCAGGGTGCGGGCTCTCAAGCATGCGTGATACACGTCTGTGGCATGGTTTTGTTTAGATTAGCATTGTCTCACCTGAGAGTTGTTGCACAAAGTGCAGTGTCAAAACAATCAAAGCCGGAACTCAAGCTAGCGCCAGACGAGACTGGCTTTCTGTGTCCTCGACTCACTCTCCGATGCTTCCACGCATTGCATCGCTGCTGAGCAGCTGCTGATGTCAGCACGCCCCCCGGCGCGCACGAGCTGTACCACGAGGACGAAGTCGCGACGGCGCTGGCCGCGCTCATATCCGCGCACATCGACGTCGGCAGATGGGTCATACGCCTAGAGTGCGCGTGGCAGGTATATGATAAACCTGCCATGTCTTGAATCATTTGTCATGTATTATAATCAATAATTTTAAAATGCTGCGATTGTATAAATTACTTACTGCGTGCCGAACGCCGCGCTGACATCCGCGCACGTCGACGTCGGCAGACGGGTCGTACGCCTCGAGTGCGCGTGGCAGGTGCGTGCCGCACGCGCTGCCGGGTGGTGGCCGGGGTCTGTTTGAAGTTACCCTGGAATGCTTTGAAGTGCAGTGGTGAATGTTGCTTCGTTTCTCTTTCTGGAACGTCACTCAGTCCGCATTGAGCTGACGGTTGGCCATTTGCAGTTACCAATACCCTTGTTGCTTTGTTGTGCTTATGCAAGCAGCACAGCTGCGTCGCTTGCTCATTTATACCCGTCACTGCACAGACCCTAGCCCTGAGGGCCGTGAAAAGGGAGCATGCAAACTTGCCATGCTGTGTGAAGGCGTAAATCTTCATTTCATGACCACTTAGGGTGAAATAGTATCATACATCTAAGGGCTAGGAGTAGGTTGGAGTTAGACAAAGAAACGGTAGTGGCACGTTTTCTGTGCGGCGACAATGTAGTTCGAATTTCGCTCGGCGCAATGTGCAGGGGTGATCTACCGCCCGCGTACTACTTGCGTGTCCTTCCTCATGCACTGTGAACCCTGAGGCTATGTATGCTATACGGCAAGTATCGCGACGCCTGAGGGGAATGTTTGCTATACGGTGTGTATGATGCGCAGGGGCGCGGCATTGCCTTCGTGGACACGTCGCGCGTGCAGTGCGTTGGGCAGCTGCGGCAGGAACGGCGCGCAGTGCTCAAGGTGAGCCAGTGCGCGTGATGAGCATCACCATCTGTTGAAGTACGCCTCTTTCGAGAGGGAGAAGATGTCATTGGGCGATGTCGTCTAGAAGTGATCGGTGTTGCAACGTAGAGAGCTGTTGCTCACTACCCTGTTGCGCCACACCCGCAGAGCTAGACATCAAGGGGACAAATGCAACAGAAGACCGACGCCAGTCGTGTGCCGCTAGAAGTGAATGTATTGTAGTCTGTCCACCGGCAAGTGTAACTGCCGTAACCGTCAAGCGTGCAAACGGCAATGAGCATGTAACTGCCATATGCGTCAACAATCGGCAATGCGCATGGAGATGCTTTCAAGGTGTTCACAAGACACATGTAGATTCTGATGGCAAGCTGGACATCCACCATCTGGGCTTTCTCGCGGCGCGCTGTGCTCAAGGGGAGCCAACGCGCGTGGTTGAGCGTCGCCGTCAGTTGAAGTATGGCAGGTTTGGAGCCTGCGCAAGTGCCAGAGGTGCCTTGAGTATCGTCATGCGGTGCCACGAGCGGACGCGCGAGTAGCGGGTGCACGAGTGCTGCACGCATTTTAGCTTGATGCGTGATCACTTTAATTTTTCTAAGAAGGAGTTGGGGTGTTCCGGAATCAAGAAGCATTTATTTAGGAGGCAAGTGCACCATGATCACGTTGCGTTTTATGCGTAAAGCTGGCCGCGAGTACAAATGATGACGCAGAACTGCACAGTAAGTCACGGCGATAGCATCTCTGTCAGCGCTTCCAACAGATTCTTGTATCGAGGCTCATCACGTATGAATGCGTGTGCAAAAAAAGCGCGCACGAGGCCATGTGTCACTACGAGTGTCACCATTTGAAGGTCGGCGGCTGATCTTGCAGCGCATCAATCCAACTTCAGTCCTTGGACACTTTGTGCAACTCTCGCAGCAGGACAGCGAACGCACGTGCACCGTAATTATACATGCCATACGGCAAGTGGTGGTGTTGCAGAAAACGCACGTCAGAACGAGATCAATCACCCCACTACCTGAGCATCACCACATCATCACGTCATGTCATTGCTCAATGCTCTTGCGCAGGCGGCCGGCGGCGGAGGCGCTGCGTGGCACGAGCCGCTCATACAGCTAGCAGGTGAGTGAAAAAAAAAGCGAGGCTGGGTTAGTGAGTGAGAAGTCGAGGTTGGGTCAGGAAGGAAGGGTAGAACGAGGGTCGACACTTGGGTTAGATTGCGGGCCAGGCTTGGGATCACGTTGTGACATTGGTGCTGTTGCATGCGCGTAGCTTGCAGTCTACGCGCCCGCCATAGAGGTAGGGTGATGATTAGCGTTAGGATTGACAATAGGGTAAGGGTCAGGGTCAGCCTGCAGTGCCATCCCCCAGGCTAGAATCAGTACAAAGTTCAACTCACAACGCTGACAGTGTCAATCTGACCCAGCTCACAACGCTGACAGTGTCAACCTGAGTCGCAATTTTTCGATGTTTTGCTGTCACAGTGACAGTTCGTTATCATCATGATACTATGTCGCCTTCAAGTTGCAAGATAAGTCATGATGGTATTCAATCTTGTGGGGCCCAGGCCAAGCCACTGCCCCAACCCTGATCCTGGATTTTTCGGGCAGACCCCGCGTCATTCACTTGCATGCTGCCGGTTCAACAGCACGTCACATGTGAAGTGGACATTTCGGGGGACTGCCGCTGCTCAGTGCTCAGGTCGCGCGCGCCAGAAGCGCACCACATAACCTCAACTTCAAGGTGGCTACATAGCCTGACCTTGCCCCCACATGAGGGTGTGCTGGCTTGCCAAGTGCTCCAACGACTACAATGGCCGTGCTGCCCCCAGCATTGAACTGCCAGCAGCAGCCACTGTGCTCGTGTAGAAAAAATCTTCAGCTTTAGCGCTCGGCTGCCTGTCGGGAATTGCTATGCGTAGGGTTATCGCTTAGAGGGTCCAGTTTAGGGCAAGGGGCCAAAAGTGGAGTCGCAAAAACGGTCATGGCATCCTCGAGAGCTCTGTCTGTGCCCGCTGCCGCACCCCAGCCCCCCCCCCCAAGAACCCCATCCTGCTACTGCTCGGGAGCTGCACGCGCGCCTCAGAGTGTTGCATGTCACATGCTCCTACGCGTATGAGCACAGACAGTTGCTGAGTGCGGTACCTGTACAACCAATGCCCTTGTGCACATGAGCATAGTCTACACAGTCGCTGTGTGCAGTAGATGCCGCTCGCCGCAAGCGCATCGTGCAGGAGCTGCGCTCGGTGCTGTCGTATAAACTCCAACTCCACAGAGTGAAGTTTACGCAACAATTACACCTGCCGTCTGCGGTGTCGCCACTGACGTGCCTTTTTTCTGTGACCTTTAAGGTCCCTGAAGTGCAATCACCAAAACCGCAACACCCACACCCTCTGCTCCTCCCCTTCCTCCCTTCCCCCCCCCTTCCCCCCCTTGACCAGCGCGGGAGCGCATTGCGCAGGAGCTGCGCGCGTACCTGCCCAAGTACGCCACCATCTGCGACGGGGCGTCGTATCGGTCATGGGCACACTTTGCGCGCCATGTCGCGCGTCTGGTGAGATCACCGCCACCGATATCGTGTCTTTAATAAAAGTACATTGTTTTGCCACATATATACTATGCTTGTGCTGACTTGGTCGTTCATAAAACATATGTGCGCTCACCCTAGCCATGAGTGAGTAGCGCCAGAAAAAACGCGGCTTGCTTGGTTGGACGCGACCATGACATAGGCTCCCTTGGTGCATGATTCATTCTGCATCAACCGCTCTGCCAAATCAACAGGATACTCTGTTTGCACGACGCCGAGTGCGCGGATGTTTGGTGATAGCGCTTGTAAACAGGGTGATTCAAGTGCAAGGGCCTCTACGGGGTCTACTTCAACAACCACCTTGACGTGCCTGATGCGGCTTTCTTGCAGGCATCCGGGGCGGCCAGCACCCGCATGCGGGCTAGAAATGCTGCACTCAGGACTCAGTAGCTGCGCCGCAACCATTCAGGACTGAGTAGCTGCGCCACAACCCTGATCACAGTACTACGACGGTGCATTCGCAGGGGTGTGTGATGAAGGCGGAGCCCGACGCCCTCCTGGGCGCCCATTCTACAATTGTGGATACATGCCGGCGCTGCACGCGCCTCACAGACACACCAAAGCCGCCCTAGTATGTTCATTGCTCCTCTGCAGGGAATGCTGATGCATAAAGCGGCGCCGCAAGAGACCGTGTGAGACAACAACCAGGACCTACAACTTGAAGTACCCCAGTTCCAGCGCTCCGCTAGCGAGTTCGCAGGGGTGCGCAATGAAGGCGGACCCAAGCAACAAAGAACTATCAGAGTTGAATTTGAAGCATCTCAATGTTCAAAGTTGCTGCGCTGGTATATTTGCAGGGGTGCGTGATTGAGGCGGAGGCCGACGCCCCCCCCCCAGCCAACAGCCCAATAATCTTTGAAAATAGGACTTCAATAACCTCATGTTCCACCCCTCCCCCGGCGCGGTGCGTGGTAGAGGCGGAGGCCGACGCCCCCCTGGCCAACACCCAAGAACTATTTTTTGATGAACAGCTTCAATAACCTCATTTTTCAATGCTCCGCGGGCGCCTTCGCAGGGGTGCGTGATAGAGGCGGAGGCCGACGCCCCCCTGGGGCGCCCCCAGGCGACTCTGTTTCTGCCGCCCGGCGGCGGCGAGCCACTGCTGCTGTGCGCCAGCGAACAGCTCCTGAGCGAGGGGTACAGGCCGCTCGGCTGGGCGGCGCCGCAGCGCGCGGTGCCGGCGCGCGCGCTCGAGGGCGCGGCACGGGTGAGCGCTGCTGCATTGTAGCTGATGGTGGTGTTTTGGCTTACTTCAACTTGAAGTTAAATGTGTAGATGAGAAGCACGCAGCGGTGCGGGCGCGCGCGCGCGAGGGCGCGGCGCGGGTGAGCGCCGCTGCGTCCGTTTTGTAGGCGTCGCATCGTGGTCGTTTGGCATACTCCAAGTTAATGTTGAAGTTGTGAGTGAGCAGCTGCTCAGCGAGAGGGTACAGGCCGCTCGGCTGGGCGGCGCCGCAGCGCGCGGTGCCGGCGCGCGCGCTCCAGGGCGCGGCGCGGGTGAGCGCTGTCGCGTCCATTTTGATCGTGGTTGTTTGGTGTTCTTGAAGATGCATTTGTGAGCGCGCAGCACGCAGCGGTGCCGTGCGCGAGGGCCGGCGGGTGCAGGCTCAGAGTCACGGTGGCGCTACCCTTGCTTGGGTTAGGGTTAGGCTGAGGTTTGGTTAGGTTTAGGGTTAGGGTAACCCCCAGGTAGAGTTGACATGGTGAGGTGCGGTGCTTCAGTGCAACGTGCAGCAGGGGCTGCGCCTGCGTTCAGTCTTCGCATGTAGGGTTAGGGTTAGGCGCCACCAGCACTCCTGAACCGCACAACTGCAAGTGCTTCAAAGGCACACCTTGTCACAGCCCTTTTTCAGTCAGTGCTGGTGCCAGGCGCCTCGCCCTCTTTACGCGACACTTGATGCTGTACGCCGCCGCCGCTTGGCCCTTGTTTGCGCCCTTGAATTATACACAATATACATACACCCGACTCACAACTCAAGCGAAGCAGAAGCGTACACGTTGTGAGATACCCTGCAGTGCATGGTACAGCCTGACACAAAGTGACGCTTGACGTCACAGTGCAATCGCACACGTCAGCAACCATGCAACGCTGAGCAATGCTGCGCACGGCCTCCCATGCCACGTGCTCTCGTCAGGCGGTGTGCGGCGCGCTGCACCCTCGATGTTCAAGTATTTCAAATGCACACTTTGTCACAGCCCTGCTCTCAAGAGTCAGTGCTCGTGCCAGGCGCCTCGCCATCTGTGCGCAACACTTGACGCAGTACCCTGCCCTCACTTGGCGCTCGTTTGCTGCGCGCTCACCAGGCGGTGTGCGGCGCGCAGCCCAGCGGTTTTAAACCTTACTTTCGAAGTACCGCAAAAGGGTGTTAGAGTATTACATTTCACTGGCCCTGCCCATGTCAGTGCTCACAATCAAGTCGTCTCGCCATACAATGGCATACATGCCATGCGCTCAATACAGCTCGCTGCTGCCACTTCATTCACGCTTGACGTGCGCGCGCCAGGCGGTGTGCGGCGCGCTGCAGGCGCAGGGCGCCGTCGGCTACGCGACCGTCACCTTCGCCGCCTTCTGGGACGCCGCCAAGGGCGCCAAGGTTAGTGCAAGCGCTTCTCGAAAGTTCAAGTTTATGCTCAGTGCTCAGCAGCAAAAGATGAGCGGGGCGCGTAGCAAGAGGTTTGTCGGCGGTGCTGCCACGTCAGGGTGCCATATGTGCGCGGGGGGGGTGCTGTCAAGGGCGCCAAGGTCAGTGCCGCAAGCTCCTCCCTCTCTGTCGCTCGTCAGTTTTCCACTCAGTGCTCAGTAGCAGAGGTGCTCAAGAGCGGAGCGCGTTGCAAGAGGCCCTTCTGGGACGCCGCCAAGGGCACCAAGGTCCGTGCCGCAAGCTCGATTTCTGGCAAGTTCAAGTTTATGCTCAGCGCTCAGCAGCAAAAGCACTCAATGACGCTGCCAACTGCGCCAAGGTCCGTGAGCGCACGCGCTCCTCCCTCGCTGTCATTCCCAAAGATTTCGGCAACTTTGGCACACAATGGAGCCGGACCACCAGGCACCAGCCAACGCGTCAGTGAGAGAGAGGGAAGCGTGTGCCACGTGTCGAGTGTCCTTTTTTAATCGAGTTTTTGCAGCCGCAGTAACTTCTATGAGCAGAGCGCGTTGCAGGTGGTTAAGAGTGCTATCGGGTACGGAGCGCCGCAAGGCGCCAAAGGTGGGGGGGGGGGGGGGGAGTGCCGCCGGCGCCAAGCACAGTGCTTCCCGTTTAAGCTCTCATTTGCAGGTGCGCGCCGCGCTGCGCCGCACGCAGCGGTGACTCCCGGGTCCGATGCCCGGAGAGCGTCCTGTAGGCGCAGAGTCCGATGGTGATTCGAACCCATTCAGAGGCACGCGGCAGCGGCGGCAACCGCACGTGCGCAGCCCAGCGACCGTACTGCATGCCAGGCATGTATTCACAAGACCCCCCCTCCCCCGCCCCCTCTCTAACCCTTATCCTAACCCTACACCTAAATCCTAACCCTAACCCTAACCCCCTAACCCTAACCCCCTAACCCTAATGTGTCCCCCGCAACGGCGCCGCGTCGCGCGCAGCGTCTCTGGGGCGTGGGCCTGGAGCTCGGCCTGAGCGATGCTGCCGCGGCGCACATGCAGTGCTCAGCGATGTTGGGCGGCGCGGCGCGCCATCTCGGGATCTACCGGCAGGCAGCCAGCGGCAGCAGCGCAGCGCCGATGGTGAGTTCATCAACTTGTTGAAGTTGCTTGCATCGTCTGAGCGATGCTGCCGCGGCGCGCATGCAGTGCTCAGCGATGCTCGGCGGCGCGGCGCGCCACCTCGGGGTCTACCGACAGGCGGCCAGCGGCGGGAGCGCCGCGCCAGTGGTGAGTTCAACGGCTTGATGTTGATCGCGTCGTCAGCCCCCTCTCCACCCCCTACCCCTGTAAGGTGATGCTCCACACAGCAGGCAAGTAGCCTCATCTTATGGTGAAGCAGTTCTGGGTTTCCACAAGAGTGGACATCGCAGCAGTGGTGGTGCTCAGTTGGTCAGCAAGCGCGGCTGCTGGTATGCAGGCATGACACCGATCACGCCAGGCTAGCAACTTAGCATCCGCTATTTCCCGGGCAAATTGTGGTACAAAGTGCGGTCCCTGCTTCACAACGCTGCAGGCGACATGTAGATGCCAGCCGTGCAGTCGCCGCGCAATTGAGCTGAGACCCTCGATGCCTCCCTGCTCGTGGGCGCACGTCACCAGCTTCACCTGAGCGCTGCTGCTGCTGTTTTCAAGGCGCTCTGCTGCCGGACATCACCGACGTGACGCTGCTGCATGGTACCACGTGGCACCACAAATGGTGCGAGATTGGTGGCGGAGGGAAAAGCACTATATGCTGAGGGTTAAACCCTAACCCTAACTATATGCTGACCCGCCCGCAACTCTCAGCTCATGATGCTTCAATCCGTGATGGCGGAGCGATTCTTGATCGTGCCGACCTTGTTCGCACGCGCGCAGCAAGAGTTGCACAAACACCACAGTGCGCCGCGCACATCCCGCATCCGCATGAAATAAAGACTCTGCAGGACGCCACAGCTGCAGAGGCACCGCTCAGCACCCGCTAACCCCGACCCTAACCTTTTAAACCCTACATAATTCCAATTTTAAGCCCAACCCTCGCTAAAGTTAACCCCAGAGCCTAACCCTAGCCCTAAACCTAGCCCCAACTCAATGCTTGTAGTGTGATACATTGCAGCCGGAGAGCACAGGCAGCCCCGGCGATGCCGCGTCCAGGAGCTGGGGAGAGGGGCAGCGGAGCACTGCCGCTGCTGCGGCAGCGCTCAGCACCTGCTAACCCTTACTTCAACCTTACCCTTAACCCTAATGCTAAACTCACTAATTCCAACCCTAAGGCCTCATCTCGGCCCTAGACCTAGCCCCAACCGCAATGCTCGTCGTGCTACATTGCAGCCGGAGAGCACAGGCAGCTCCGGCGATACCGCGTCCACGAGCAGGGGGGAGGGGCAGTTGAGCACTGCTGCCGCCCCCTGCCACGTGTACCTGAGCTACCTGTACCACCCGCAGCTCGCGGACGTGCACCTGGGCGCGCTCTTCAAGTACAGCCGCCTGGAGGGCGTCAACTTCGACATGCAGGTGAACTTATACTCCAAGTAATGAAAACAAATGAAATTGGAGTGTACTAATACCCTGTGTCGTAGATGCAAGTAGACATGGGAACAGGGAGGTCTGAGCTGTGTGTGTGTACTTCCGCATCAGCTGACAAACCCCAATTACAGAATTCTGTTTGTCTTGCATGCAAGCTCTACGCTTAGTCACAGGCCTAGACCATCCTCATATGGATTGCATTTGGCAACCAATGGCTATCCTCATAGGGATTGCATTTGGCAACCAACGGCTGAACACTGTAACATTGTTAGCGCGAGTCGTCCTTGTTAACTTCAGAAGCATGTGGATGAGTTCATTTGAGTGAAGACAAAGAGGGTCCCCGGATGCCAGGAAATCGCAGTAATGACCTGACAAAGCTAAACACCGTGGCAGAGTAGGACACCGAAGGTGGTCCCAATGCAAAGTGCAGAACAGCACTTGAGGACAGGCTGGATTACCAAGAAGTGATTGTTGTGCAGGTGCTTGTGCAAGCGAAGAAATAGCCTGCTCAGTCAGAGGCGGAACAGTACTGGAATGGTGCTGGATCATGCAGTGGTGGACTTACAGGAGATACTCCCAGAATGAAAAAAAACCGTGTAGGTATGCATAGGCACAGGCAAGCAGGGTATGTAGGTGCTGCGCAGCCGGCGAGACGCTCTCAGCAGCGCTGGCAATGCAACTGAGTGATGTTCAGTCAGTGCTGCATGGGCACGACGATGCGCGCTGGAGATGAGCAGCAGCAGCAGCAGCAGCAGCAGCGTTCCACGACGGCTACACTGGCTCATGACAGCAGCGACATCGACGAGTCGTGCTCAGCAGGTGATGCTCAGCGATGGCGATGGCGAGTACCGACTCATCACAGCTGACCATGGTCGCCGGCGATAGCCATCAGCGGCCGTGCTCAGCAAAGCGGCAGCGACGCTAATTGGTGGTGCTTAGCTCGTGATGCCCAAGCACAGCGTTGCCTGCTGGCAATTCTGAGGCGGCAGTGCTCATGAATGGCGATGTTGACTGGTGATTAGGGTTGCACAAAAACATATTTTGACCGCACAAATACGGCATATCAGGGGCGTATCTGGCAAGCAGGAATACGTTTTGAGCAAACCTCAACATGAGAGCATGCTGCGAAAAGGGCGCATTTCTGGGGCACGTGGTGAGTCTGCTCGATTCCAAGCTTACAGTTCACCACCAAAGGGGCGCTCAGACTCAGAAATAAACTTCAAAATACGCTTTTGTGCAGCCCTACTGGTGATGCTCCGCGCATGATGCTCTCAGCCACAGCGATGCTGACTTCCGCGCCCTTGTTGCGTCCCCGTTGTCTAACCCTAACCTGAAGCAGTCGCGGCACGGCGTCCTGTTTGAGCTGCTGGGCGGCCTCTCGTGCGGAGCCGTGGCGATGCTGGCCTCCGCTCCCAGGTGAGCGTGCGAGTTGAAGTTGAAGTTCAGAGTATTTCGCCTCACGAGCGGCGCAGGGCTGTGCCTGCGCAAACAACTCGTGCCAGATCGTTAACAACCCGCTCTAGTGGCCAATATATGATGGCTCAGTTGCAGGCGTTGGTCAAAAGTATCTCTTTCATTATTGAAGTACGCTCATGAGCGTTGAAGCTGTGAGGGCTGCGCGCATGCTTCAGCAGCATGCCGTACTGCAAGCGCTTCACAAGGAGACGTGAAGCACCACCTAGATCAGACTGCATGCAAGTTTCTGCATCACCTGCAGTGCCAAACCAACATATGCCTACTGTATCTGTATATCACAACTTCAAGTTCTAGACGTCACAGGCCTGAAGTCGTGCCGCATACTCTGTCTTGGCCAATGCGTCGAGCGGCACTACTTTTTGCATACATGGACCGCTATAGGCACTTTGTTATACGCAGCTGCATGCAAACCAGACTGCCGTGACGAGTTCGCACATGCGACTCGATACCGGTCCTCTGGGACTCATGCTGGAGTGCCATTGCGTGCACTTGTCAACTCCTGCCCGCTGCAGCCACCGGGATGCGCTGACGCGTGCGCTGCGAGGGCTCAAGTTCCTACGACAGGTACGCAACGTGTGCCATGAATTGTTCCCCTTTATACTACTTTTACATTCTTGATCGTCTGTTACCTTGGAGGCACTCTGTGAGCGGCGAGCTAGTGGCATACTTGAGCTCCACAGCGTGCATGAGGCCTGACGTCAGTCGCAGCTCAAAGCAAGCTGCTTGCGCCTGCCACGCGGCCTGCTGGCCGTTGCGCATGCACCTGCGCCTTGATGCGCGCCACGCCTGCCGCCATGTGTGTCTTGGCCGCTCGACATCGCACAGCGCAGCGCGGAGCGAGCGCCGCGGCGCTACTGCGCTTTTACAACCTCGCCATCTTCCAAGCGCTGCTGCACCTCCACATGAAATCGGCGTACGCTGCGCCGCTGCCGCCGCCATCGCCGTTGCCATACGCAACAGCACACTGCACGTGCCCATATACGTCTTGGTGTCTTCAGCTCCTGCGGACCACTGTAGTGCATCACACGGTCTCCACAGGCTGAGTCAGACACGTTCACGCATTGACATGCAATGACTGCAACGTCATGTTGTCAGCTCCTGCGGCACCACTGTCGTGCACAGTATTACCACAAACTCCGCGGCAGCAAGCCAGTGGCATGTCAACTTCAACACGTGCGCTGTGGTGACGTGCCCGTGCAGGTCGCCGGTGCGCCGCCGCCCGGCGCTGCCGCCCGCGGCGAGCCTGCATGGTTTTTGGAGGCCGCCGCCACACTGGCGCTGCAGCTGCAGCGAATGAAGAGTGGCGGCGGCGGCGGCGGCAGCGATGGCGGCGGCAGCGGCAGTGGCGGCGCCAGCAACGGCGGCGGCCGGCCGCAGCAGCTGGCCCAAATGAGCTAAGTCCTGGCGCAGCGGCAACGTGGGAGAGAGGCGGCGGCGGCGGTGCTGATGCGATGACTGCACCAGTTACGGCAGAGGCAGCGGCAGCGGCAGCGGCAGCTGCGGCGGCAGCTGCGGCGGCAGCGACGGCGGCATCTGCGGCGGCGCGGACCCGTGGTCACCACAGCTGGGTGGCGCGGTTGACGCAGATCTGGTGCTGTGTGAGGGGCGGGAGAGGCCACTTGCGTCTTTTCTTGGCAAATCAGGCGTCATGCTGCAAGTCTCACAGACGGCGCGCATGTACATCCTTTGCAGATGCAGCCGCCAACGAAGTCGTTGCCTGCAGCCTGAGTTGACGAGAATGCGGCAGGCAGCGGCGAATGCCGCCGACGCCAAAAAGTGCGTGTAGCACATCACTTCAAGTTGAAGTTGCAGCCCTGCCACCCATCTGCCCCGGTGGCTGGACTCAGCGAGCGCCTATGCAGCTCTGTCAGCGCCCACTATTGCGCATGCTGTAAGCCGCTCCCTGTCCCCCTTTGGGCATGGCGCGGGGGGCCAGTCTGACCATACACTTGACCATGCACACGGGCGGAGTTGTGCCTGGACAGAATTGCCGGTGACTGGGGTCCAGACGTCACATTTCAAAGCGGGTACAATTGCACTATAGTCCAGCAGCCGCCGCACTGCTCCAACATTGCAGCACAGCGCATGGGTTTGCGCGTTGCCAGGAAGCCTTTGAATGTATGCAAGCGCAATGCGTGATCCAGTGCGCGAGGATCAAGCCGCAATGACACTTCGGTTCATGCGCCATGTCTTCTGCAGCTCTGTTGCCACGGTGATGCCGTACAGCTGCACACGAAAATGAATGGTTGGCTCCGATGCATGAGGCATGTCATTGCGTACGCAGACTGCCATCAGTTATTGTGGCAAGTTATGCGAGCTTGGCAGCGGAGTATGACGACTACATAGTCCACCATGCATATGCCCACATGCGCAGATTCATCAGAAAGGAAGCCACTCCCATTGACCTACCATTGAACAATGCACCAGATCAGTGTCTGAACTCCGGCCCTTGAGGGTTCCCTGCTCTCACACTTGCTGCGCTCGCACAAGCGCCAGCACGGGATTTGATTTCTCGCTAATCAGCCTGCTGTGGCAATCAAGCGCTTTTCCACTTCCGCGTTGATTTTGAGTGACCTAAGCTGCCACGGCAATTTCCACTGTCACTTGGAGCAGTGCTCATGTCCATGGTGCGGCTGCATCTGAATGCAACGCCAAGCGGCAGTGCCCACAAGCGTACAGCAAAACATAAAAATTACAAAATCAAACATAAAGATGAAAGCAAGACTTAATTATTAAAAGGGTTTTGTTTAATACTTGTTGACGTTGTTTCATTTTGAGATGAATTTATGGAAGATTAGGTTGTTGGTAATGTAAAAGAGTCCAGAGTAGACTGAATTAGCAAATGCCGCAATCCGCTCCATCCGGTGCGGGGCTCACACCTGCATCAAATACGCTACTGCTAAGGTGTCATAACTAACACTCCAGCATAACAAAAAAGGGCAACTGCAAATTCCTCTCTGAAGTTCAACTTCAACTGGCCCAAATGCAATCAAAGCACCTTTGTCGCTCATTCATGAATGCTGGTGCCAACATGGGGAATTGTCCAGGAGTGCAGGCGAACGCGTGTCTGGACCGAGTAAAGCTCGGGTCAGTGCGCAATTTGTTGCTGCTGAGTGTCCACTGTTCCCAAGCTACAGCATCTTCTTCCAATTTTTGTTCCATTGATACTCACGTAGGGCGTAACCAAGAGATCGTAGAGCTCTAGGTGACAAGGAGAGGAAATTGTTTGTTTTGGGTCTCAGAATGACGCAGACGTGCTGGACCAGGCTTGACATACTTTCACGCAGCCGTATCAATGGTGCGGTGCTGCAACATGCTGGTGGCCCTAGCGGCCGCGGTCACGCGCAAAGCTATAACTGCAGTGATGCAGGGCGAAACATCAGCAGCATGGGCAAGCGCGCAGCAGCCGAAACGCACTACAGGTCAACAAAATCTTCCACGTCCACCGTAGGGTGGACATTAACTTGCACGACCCAACAACTCAAGCCGCCGGCGCCGCTACACGGCGCGCAGCGCTAACAGAGCGCAGACTACACTCGCGGCGTCAATCGCGCCGGCGGCAGCGCAGACGGCGCGAGGAAACTACGCTGTACAAGACATGGCTCTGTTGGTGGCGCCTAAACTGCTGCCACCATGACGCACTCCCCGAACGCCCCATTGCGCATGGCAGCAGTCGCCGCTGGTACGGCGTCAGCGCCGCCCGCTGCTGCCGCTCCTGCCTTTGCGTGGCGGCGGCATGGGCTCTCGCGAATGCAGCGGCGGCGCGCATGCACGCAGCGCACAGCGTCGCCGTGCTGGCAGTAGCCGCAGCGCAGCAGCTGTCAGCACTGAAAGCGAAGAGAAGGCAGCCTTGATGCAGCCCGTGCACCAGAGGAACCTGCGCACAATGGGTACATACCGCTGCTGTCATGTCCCCCCCTTCCTCCTCTGCCCACAGCACCCCCGTCCCCCGCCCCCCCCTCCCTTGCGCATGCCCCTCCGACCCCCCCTCGCTGCCACCCATCAGCGCCGGTAAACCCACGGGCTGACGAGCGCAGCCAACAGCCGCGCCGCTGCCCCCGTTCCCACTACAGCATCTACGACTACTTCTTCTTGCCGCCGGCGGGCTTACCGCCCGCAAGCCCTGCCGCCAGCAGCGCGCTGAGATCGCCGCCCCCCCCCTTCTTCCCCCCGCCGCCGCCGCCGCCGCCAGCCTTCTTGCCAGCCGGCGCTGCCGCCGCCGCCGCTGCTGCCGCCGCCTCCGCCTCCGCCGCCGCCACGTCAGCCCCGAAGCACGCTTCCATGGTGGAGCCGTGCTTTGACTCGGCGTGCGTGCGCAGCTCCGTGTTGGTCTTGGTCATGCGGACCTCGAGGTTGCACACGGTGCACTTGCCCATCCTCACGGGGTCCTGCGGGAGGGGGAAGCGGGGGTTTGGGGGGCGGGGGGTGGGTGGGGGGAAGGCGATGCCGGAAAAGTGCTGTGCAAAAGCACCTGCATACCACACATATACCCAGTGCTTGTTGCAAATGCGCGATGAGGAAGATGTTACTGTTTGATACAGCTGTATTGTGACGCTGGCAGCAACAGTCGGCAAGTACTGCCGCGCAACCAGAAAACTTCAACAACAGACTGGGAGCGTCACCACTTGCTGAGCGCTGCCTCTGCTCTACATTGCGCGCTCTGCGCGCCGCGTCAGCGCGCACGAGCGCGTCCCACGGGCACAACGTACCGGCACCGCACTGCCTCGTTGTAACGAAATAAGGATCTACGGCGTGTCTGGAGCGCACGGACGAACTGCAGCAGCGCCGCGCACGGCGGCAACTTGATGATGATCGATGTGATACCTACATGCACGTCGTGTGAGCAGTGCAAACATGACGGCTGCAGTCTGGTCAGCGTGGGTGTAGGCTTCTCGTTTTTGTAGTCTGAGCGCATCGTTTTTCTCGGATTGCTAAAAAATGGGCACACCGCACTCATTTCTTGCATGTTGATAGATTTGTCAAGAATGGTTCAAAAAGAGAGATTGCCCATGGCAGTGAACCTAGGAAGACCTTCTCTGAAGAGGCGCATGGTCTTCTGATCACAGTTTGATGTGTTGTGGCGGAAGTGGTTCGCATATTATGCGCATGCGCGCATTTCCTGCTGCTGTTGATTGAAGCTGGCCTCCGTAATCATCCACAAAATGTGAAACCCATCGTTTTGCTACCTTACATGGTTGGATGGCAGCCAAGGGTATGCAGCAGCCTCTGGCTCCATAGCATGACTGCAGTATCGAGCTTCCTCTCGTAGTGCTGCTCATTTCACCTTTGAGCCGCGTGCACTATGTCGCAGCAGAGTAGGCTGGGAGCGGCGCGCCAACCTCAACTTCAATGCCAGCCACTCAGGGTTCAGCATCGACTGCTGCATCTGTGGGGCGCTGCTGTCTTTGGGTAAGAATCAGGGTTTCACCTGTTGTGTGAGTCACTCGCGCGCAAATGCGCGTGAATGGCAGCTAGTATGGACGGCAGCGGCTGCACTGCTCTCGCTGACAACGCAGTTGTGGCCGTTGCCATGCTGCGTAGCACTGCCGCGCCCTGCCTGTTTGCACCGTATCGGTGTACTTCAAGGTATAGCGGACTGCAGAATTCATTTATGAAATTGCAGCGCATGACACTATTGTAATCCTGATCGCAATTGCCGGTGCATGTGGCTTGTCGACCTAGGCGATCCCTCCCATTTGTAAAGTGCAGGGTTCTTCGTGCATTTGTGGACAGTGGAAGTTGAGGTTAAGGTTGCGTTTGGTCATTTGGTGCTCAACAAGACTGCTGACATTAGCGACACTTTGATCGACGCGCATCTGCTGTCGTCTAAGCAGAAGTTGTCTGTTTTTATTCTGGCAGCTACAGTAGCTCCACCAGATTTTGCCAGCGTTAGCAGTGCTGTGCATACCATTCAGCTGAGAAAAGTGTGGTACCATGCCCTGGAATTCAGATTACAGCAGTTCCTGGCAAAAAATATACATAATGACTGATTCCAAATGTTCTCTTCAAATCCATGTCATTTATTGTAATTGAAGTTAACGCATGCGCTCAGTGCTTGTTCTGCTGCATCGGATTAATTCAGGTCCTTGCAGCCGCTGAACTCGCAAGTAGCAAGTGCATGAGCTGCCTCGTCGTCAGCAAGAATGTCCATGCAAGCACAGCTCAGCTTAGAAGCTCTATGTGCGAGATGACATGGTGTATTGCTTCATTTTGCTTGGTTCAAAGTTTGGTTGGAGCTGTGCCCACACGTTGTACAGCACGGGTGCATCGCTGTAGTGTGCAGCAACAGTCACCTCCTCGTGAGCAGCACCAGATGCTTGCATGGAGTTGTTCAGTACAATGGCTAGCCATCAGCTTTGAATGACATGCTTGCCGTTCAAGCGCAACCCTTGCTGGCGTGACAGTCACGCACCTTGACTCGCACAATCCTGCCGTTCTCATCGCCAATGCCATTGTCCCGGTTGACCTTCTGCGCCCGCCTCCTCTCTGCTTTGTGGCTCTCAGGCATGATGCTCCTTCCGGCTGCTGCTGCTCTCCTGCTAAGTGGTGCTGCTTGCTGATCGAGCTGATTGAATGGGCACGAGGTGCATCAAGTCAGCACTGCGATGCTGCCAGCAGCAGAAGCCTCCAGGTGCGCCAACATGAAGCAGCAGTAGAACATACACTTGCATGCGTGAGCGACATGTGCAGAACATCAGGATCAGCTAGACAACCGTACGGCAACACAGCGGATATCCAGAGGACTTTCAATTTGCCAACTTGCGCGCTCCCGAGCATGAACGCAGGATCTCCTACACTCGCCAGCAGCTGGCGCTCAGCAGACAAGGCGCGAGTGTGCTCACCTGCCAGAGCTGTCCGCGCGTCAACAGAGCTCCAGTGTCTGAATAGTACTCCGGAAGCAGTTGACGTTTGAAGTTGCTTTGAAAAAACTTGATGAAATGCTATTTGAGCGAGCTGCAGCTGATAAGCAGCATGGTAGTGCAGCACAGATATAGGTAAGTACATGACAGTGTTAACAAACGCAAAGAAGCTCATGACCGCGTGGCGACACGCATGCACGCTCAGCGCTCATGATGGCATTGCATTCACATGCCACCGGTCGCAGCCTTGCAAGCGGTATCCTGGCGGCGCTAGCGTCTGTACTGGGAAAGGCAGGCCTGGACAGCGGCAGCTTCCTCGGCTCTGTCGTTGCGACTCGATGCACCGCCCCTGACTCGTGGGTCTGCAGTGGGGTAAGTCGGCCAGGACCAATGTGTGTGTCTTCAGCACACGATGTTGCTTGCAGCAGGCAATTGTGAACACATGCAAGCTCGCAGGGATTGAACTGCCCCAGTACGCTGCACATCGATCGTCTTGTATGCTTTTTTGTTGCATGGCCGCAGCTTTGCCAGCAGATCTTATGCGTCATGTGATGCTGCTTGTCCTACCTTTGCGACATACTCTCTGCACCTCGACAGCAGTGTTCCCATGCACTTGTGCATCTGCACATTTAAATTGTGCACTCATTTTCAAGCCATCATTGTACAAGCAGCTGCGGTGATGCTACCATACCTTTCATCCCCCTCCACTACTCCTGCGCTGCGCCACAGGCAAGTTTGGCAGCGCGCGGCGCGTCGCTATCGGGCATGTTGTGCGTCAACGCACTGATGCTCTCGCTGTTCCTGCGGGCACTGCATTCCAGCGGCAGCGCCGCTGCCACCGTCATCTCCACCTGCACCAACTTCCTGTGTTCGGCGAGTGCCCCTTGAAGCAGCAGCGCGCTTGCAGTTTGACCGACACACACACATTCTCTGCTCACCTGTGTAGAATACCAATTTGCATGTATTGTTGCGGCGCGCTGCATCGCGGCACGGGCCTTCCGCTGCATGGAGGCGTGTTCGCCTGAACCACAGAGGCGCTCTGCTGAGCACGCGCGAGCGCGCAGTGCATCACCGCCGCAAACAGTGGGCAGCCCGCATCCTCGTGCAGCACACCGCGTGCGACACGTCAGCCTGGCAGCACGCCGCAATGCGTCGTGAGTAGGGCGCATGTCAACGCTCCACGCCGCGCTCCATGCCAGTACAATGTTGAACACATACTCCGCTGGCGCGTTGTGCGCAGGGCGTGGCCGGCTGGCTGGTCTTCGGAGAGGCGCTGCCGCCGCAGTGGTGGCTCGGCGCCACGCTCATATTCGCCGGCACGGCGCTGGTCGCGGACGGTGCAGGCGTTCCGCCGCCGCTGCTGCCGCCGTCGCCGTCATCGCCGTCCGCGGCAGCAGCGGCGCCTGCTGCGCGGGACGCGAGGCCCAAGGCTGACTGAGGCGTTGCTGTTGCCCCCTCGCGCTCTACTTCAGAGCGGGCATGCCTACTCAAAAGCTCTCTCTCCATGAGCGTACTCACTGCGTGAGCTGCCGCCTCTGGCAGCGCACTGCGCACCGCGCCGCGCAGCAAAGCGCAGCAGCAGCGCTGCTCCCCCCTGGCGCTTTACAGTACATCAGCTCGCATGCACCAGAGCTCTGAGTGTACATGCTACATGAGCTGCCGCCTGCTGGTGCTGCCACTGCGCGCAGCGCGCTGCTCACTTGATATTCACGCTGCGGAGCACAGCAGCACCGTCGTCAGCCGCGTACGGCACGCGGGCTCGTGCTGCGCCTCCGTTGCCGCCGCCGCCGTCACAGGCATGGCGCGCCGCGCACAAAGCGCAAGCTCCCAGCGCGCTCGAGAGCCGCTGCACCAGGAGCCGGTGCACGCTGCGACCAGCAGGGAGCGCTGCAACGCGCAGTAGAAGTACGTGATTGACTGCGACTCCCAGCCACCGGTACCGTGCGGCGGTCGGCGAGAAGCAGCATCAGCGGGAGCAGCAGCGGCATCAGCAGCAGCAGCAGCGGCGTGCATCGACAATGGACATGCCTCCATGTGCGATGGCGCATCGGCGACTCGCTCGCTGCAAGTTGCCTGAGAGGTGCGCGCCGCGCGCCGCTGTGGCAAAACGCCTGAAGCAGTGAGCACTGCTGCAATGGGCTGCACGTGACCCGTGCCGCCGCTGTCGAGTGGCGTTGGTCAAAGCTGCTGCGCTGCTGGCACTGGCGGCGGCAGTTGCAGTGGTGTTGTCAGTGCACGCCGCACTGCGCACTTGAGACATACTGCTGGAGCTCTGCGCCGCCGACGCGACTGAAGGAGGCTGCCAGGGCCCTGCTTGGAATGAGATTTGTTGTCCCAACAGGCATGCATTGCAAATGCTCCATGTACGTCCAGGACGTCATTTCTCCCCTTTGCTAGTTGCGCCATGTTGACAAGTTGCGTGAAGGTGTCCATTTGATGCTATTGAGCTTCTGGCAGTGATGCAGTGATGCTCAACCGGGGATCGTGCGGCGTCCGCTTGCCCATGTTTCCACTCTTCATTCATCAGCTTAGCCACAGGCTGCTGTTGTACTCGCTTTCATCTGCCAACGCACAGCATGTCTGAAGTTGCTTTGACCACTATCAATTACATCATACAGGCTTCAACCTACATGGCGGTGCACAGCACATGCACAAGCTTTCGGATAATCGATGTGTACTCATCTGAGCTGCTGATGTTGCAACAACGACTACGCAGTTATTGCGCGCGCACGCAGTGATCCGTTGATGACCACCCCGGCGCGCTGGTGCGGTATGCTTTCAGCAGCCACTATGTCAATCTGACTCACATGGTGATCAATGCAATGCTATGGCTCAGGATACCAGCGGCAATGCAAATACCATGCAGATGTACATTTCCGACAGTTTCGTGTATTCGTGCTGTGGGCCGGATCTGGCCTGATGTCAATGCTTTTGCCAGGCCCTTGCTGACCGCTTGCTGAGTCGATGCGCAGGCACTGGCACCCAGCTCACATCGGGTTCCTGAGCAGCTCTCAAAAACTCTGCGCGTGCACACAGGCCATGCCGCAGCAGCGCTCAGCTTGTTGCGACCCCCTTGAGAGTGCCCCCCCACGATGGGCACAAGTCCAGAATCCCCATTGAACTCTCGCCGTGGTGTGCAGTCAATTGCGCCTTTCCCCTGAATTCAGTCAAAAGCAGACGCCGCCGCTGTCGGCCACGGAGCATTGGACGATCCGGCAGTGCAGTCTGTCATTTTTGGTGGCAGTTGTTGCGGTGTCTCGCAAGTGTCGGCCTCGCCAGCCTATGCCAAGCAACCGCGCCGCAACCGCCGCTGCGGCGCGACAGTAGGCCGACCTCAATGCTGTATCTCAATGCCGAAACGAGGCGCGCTGGCGAGTGCCATAACAACGCCGTCATGCAAGGGCGGAGCCAGCGTCGGCGCGTGATGCATCCATAGCTCACGACGTGAGCAGCAGCAGCAGCGCTGCACTGCTGAGCAGAGCGCCACTGTCGTGCGCTGTGCCGTGGCCGTGGATCGTGAGCACTTGAGCAGCGACGAGCGCGCGGTGCCGCCGCGCCTTCGAGCGCTGAGCTAGGCACGCACTGCACTGCGCTGCAGGTGCGAAGAACCATATGCGTCGCACCGGCGGTTCGCCCACGGTGCGCAGTAGCAGTGCCGACGCCTTGCACGCCGCACGCTGCGCTGTTGAACCGGGCCTGTACGAGCGCCGGCGTCGCCGCAGCAAGCTGGATTGCGCGCCGAGCAATGCGCGCCGCACGGCGCGGCGGACAACGGCATGGAGGGGCCCTGGCCTGCCGGCGACGCGCATGCGCAACGCTCAAGCTTACTCCTGAGCGCTGCAGAAGCTGTTTAGGTGCCGTCTGGCGCGTCCGTTTCGCTGCCCATGGCCTGTGCACACATTTGGGCGGCGGTGGCGTGAGTTGCAGCAGCTCAGTTGTGGAATGCCAGTGTAATGTACGCTTATGAACAAGCTCATGTTCACACCAAGCGGCACCGTGTAGAAGCCGTTGAAGCAGTGCAAGAGCAGCCGCCTGCAGTATGCACGAACACGTGCGCCTAGTGCACACCAGCATGCCCCCCGGCGCTCGTGTGCGCCGCGCACATCCGCCATCGCACGCGGGCATCAAGCGCTGCCAAGATCCGCAGCCATCGCGAATCAACAGTAGCCAATCGCGTTGTGCAAGTCAACACCCTGCTGAGCAGTGCCGACGCACAACATCACCATGCGCGGCGCAGCAGGCCGCCATGCACAGCGGCGCCACAGGAGCCCTGCGGCGTAGCGTGCGAAGCTGCTGCGAGCCCGTTAAGCTGCTGCGAGTGCCGCCTGCGCATCGCCGGACGCAGGCACGTTTGCAGCAGCCAGCACAAGCGCTGCAATTGCAGCCAGAATCTCGCTGCTTCGCAGCACCACACTTAAGATCTCGCTGGTTCGCAACGCCACACCTCAGGCCGCAAACAGGCGCTGCGCCCCGGCAACAACACGCCTCCGCATCGCAAAACACCACACACACATATCAAGCCAGCAGCTCTGCAGGTGCGGACGCTTACATGGCGGACAGCATGTGCCACTTTGCGCAACACCGCCATGAGCGCAAGACAGCAATCGTACATTGTACGCACCGAGGGGAGAGGCGCGGGCGGCGGCGGCGGCGGAGCGAGCGTCCGGCTGCATGCTTCCGCAAACTGCTGCAAGGTCACGCGCCCCTGCGAAGCAGCGGCGTGACGGTCGGGCAGAGCAGACAATGTGTTGAGCGCTGTTGAATGTGCAATGACGGCGAGCGCTGCCACGGATGTGCGCGCTCTGCGCTGCACGTAAGACGCCTATTCAGAGCAATTCGTGGGTTCATACGCGCAAACATAGCTGACAAGCGCGCAGCGCCGGCGCGCACTCAGAGCGCCATGCAGCACGCAGCGTCAGTCGCAGGCGAATACAATGCTGCGCATCAGAAGAGGGCGACTTGGCGCAGGGATGCACGCATCTGGCTGAGGCCGGGGTTTAAATTGAGGGGAGAAGTTTGTGTGGGTGTTACTGCCATGCGCGCACACGCGACCGCCGGCAGAGCGTGCTGCCCGGCCGCTCCCAGAGCGTCCCCGTCGCAAAAGGCGCCGATCGCGGAGAGTACCTGCGATGCTGCCCATCGTGGAGGTCGGCACAGTGCGAAGACACGCCGAGCTCGAAGTGTGAGCGCCACTGTCAGAAAAGGCGCCGATCGCGGAGAGCACCTATGACGCTGCCTATCGCAGAGATCGGCACAGCGCGAGGACACGCTGAGCTTGAAGTTTGACTTGCCATACCTGCTCGTTCACGTAGTCAGCCAGCGCCTGGAGCTGCTCGGCGGTGGCGCAGAGGTAGCGCGCCTGGTCGGGCGTCAGCACCCCCGATACCGCGCCCTTTGCCTCCAGCCTGCACAGCAGCCGGAGTTCGCGCGCGCGCGGTTCAGCGGCGACAGCTAGCGACGGCTGGTATCGGGTGCGTGAGTGCTGTTGAGGTGTCCGAAAGTGGAGCATCAGCGGTTGATTAGATCAATGCAGCAGCGCTCAGATGTCGTACCTCAATCTGCTGCAGTGCTCGGGGCATGGCGCGGCGACGCGCTCAGCGTTGAGAGCTAGTGACTGCTGGTATCGGGTGCGTGAGTGCAGAGGAGGTGTTCGAAAGTGAGGCATCAGCGCTCGACCAGGCCGACGCAGCAGCGCTCAGACATTCTACTTCAATACTACGTCAGTTATGCTGCTGTGCTCGGCATGTGGCAGTCACGGCACGGCGCCGCGCTTGAGCTCCGAGTCGGTTGTGAAACGTGACCCCAGTCAATCTACAGCAGTGCTCAGCACGTAGCACGCACCGCAGAGCTACCGGCGATGTGTGGGGCGGAGACGCACGAGGCACCGCTTCTGAGCGCTGCACCGCTGCGCTCGCTGCTCTTCTGCCGCATGGCGAAGGACAAACCAAAATAAATCGCATTCTGAGGTGCACAACGAGAACAGTGTCGTACAGAAGCAGTCGTCAATGCGCACTGAAACACTCTGTCACGAGGTACATGGAAGTTCTGGCAGCAAGCATGACACCTACCACCTGGGCGTTGTTGCGCCCTCAAGCAAGCATCATGAAAAGTATGCAATGGATGATAGGATGGACAAGTCAGGGGGAAGTCACGGGACACGCATGGACCCACCTCTCGATGCGTTGCAGCACACGCACGCAACTCACGCCAGTCGCGGTGGCCAAGTCCTGCAACACGCCAAGCACCAGAGAGATCAGTCCACTGTGCCCATTGCCATGAACATTCGCCGCCGACAGGGCATCAATAGCAGTACACGCATATAGTACACCATGCGTGCTGCTGTTGCTCGATGTTCAAGTCTGGAGTGCGGCACTGGGAGATGAAACGACGCGTGCGGCATGTGATGCATGACGGTGGCTGCAGCGCAGCGGACAGCTGCTGCGGCGCGCAGGAGATGTCGGAGCGCGCCGCTGGGCCAGGCGACTGCGGAGCGCTGCTGTGATGCACGTATACATGCCCCGATCTGCGGCCGAAGGTGCCAGAGACGTCGCACAAGCATCATTCAACCTGGGGCAACCTAGAAACGTTACATAGCAGTGTTCAACTTGTGCAAACCTACCTCAACAACTTAGGCAGACCAACCTCAACAGACGATGCTCCTTGCAGCAGCAGCAGCAGGGGCGGCGACCACCTGCAGCGCCACATGAGTTCATAAACCAGTGTTCAACTTGGAGGCAAACCCACCTCAACAGACGACGCTCCTCGTTGCAGCAGCAGGGCGGCGAGCGCCTGCAGCGCGCTCGCGTCGTCCTCACGCGCCGCACTGTCCCCCTGGCGACAAAGGGGCGGAGGCGCCAAAAGAAAAGTGGTAAAGAACACGTACACAGGTGGTGCATGGCTGTCGTCAGCTCGTGTCGTGAGATGTTGGGTTAAGTCCCGCAACGAGCGCAACCCTTATCTATAATAGTTGCGTGTAGAAGAGAACGTATAAGAGGTGGGTCATGGCCATTTCGTGCGGTGGCAGAGGCAGCGCCGCCGGGGGCGCGAGCGATGCGCCAGTGGCGTTGCTGACACGCCACAGCTGTTGTGCAGGGCTTGTACGCGGCGCCATGGGCCTCAGGAGCTCAGCAGTGTGCACACGTGGTCATGGGAACAGATGCCGGATGCAGGTGCGCGTGTCGCGGAGGCGCCCTCCGCTGCTGAGCGCTGGCACTGACGTATACCATACCCCTACATACCCCTATATTCCTAGCGCACCACCTGCAGTCTGTCACGACCTGGTCTGGACGCGCAGACACCACTGCTGCGCACAGTACACGCATCTTGTGTCCTGCCGGTCTACATCAACGCTCGGTATGACGACCGGTTCCCTGCGTTGCGCGTGCACTATTGAAGTTGCATTTGAAGTTGCTGTTTGCATGCGTCAGCGCTCCGCAAGCCCCCCCCGCCTCGACTCCTCCGCCACAGGCAATGCAGCTGAGTGGCAACTTCTAGTCAGCGCACGCACTGCTCGCACCATGCTTTTCCATGCTCGCCGCCGCGTGCAGCGACAGGCGT
This sequence comes from Tribonema minus, assembly GCA_017506865.1. Classification (NCBI taxonomy): domain Eukaryota; class Xanthophyceae; order Tribonematales; family Tribonemataceae; genus Tribonema; species Tribonema minus. The sequence continues at coordinate 27,388 of JAFCMP010000217.1, forward strand.
TGGAGTGCGCAGACCGTCTCTGCGCTGACCGTTGCTATCGGCGCGCGTGCGCCCGTGGCGAGCGCCGCCAAACAGAGGCCCACTGCAGAGGAAGCCGGCGAAGAACGCTAAAAGCCACGCACCTAAGCAGCTCGCTGCTGTCCTGACACGAACCTATTGAATGATGGCGATGGGGGGCGGTAGCTCCATGACAAAGAGCGATGGCTCGGCTCGATGACTGACTTCATGAATGCGACAAGCGCGTCCATGGCGCCGAACGCTGTTTGAGCCCCTGAAGTCTTCCAGGACATCTGGCACTTGCAGCGTCGCCGTTCCCACAACATGTAAGATGGCACTGTTTGACTTGTGGCCAATGACTGCAACAGCGGCGACCACAGTTGTTGGTGGAAGGCACTTGCGGCTAACCACTCCTTGTCACCTAGAGCTCTACAATCTTTTGATTCATTTGTGTACACTGCTCAGCTCCGAACACTGTTTGAGCCCCAGAGCCGCACACCTGAGCATCACTGCTGTCCTGCGGAGCCTTGCGGCAGCGCTCCGCGTCGAGCTTGCGCGCCCGCGCCTCCTTGCCGCGCCGCGCCGCCGCGTGCTCGCGCTGCTGGCGCGAGAGACGGAACATTGATTAGGGCTAGGGTAGCGGCTGGGTTAGGTACGGCCGCGAGTGCTACGCCCTACCTATGCGGTCGGCATATCTACACTACAACAAGCTCAGCCGCACACCGCTCCGACAGCGGCGGCGGGCGCGCAAAGCGTTTGAGATTCGGTACGCAGATACCAGAAGGTAGGCATCAGAGTATTACGTCAAAAGGTTCAGACGAAGGGTGATAGACGGCGTGCTCGCGCTGGCGGCGGGAGAGACAGAACACGCGAACACGCGAGCGGGCGGGCGCGTCGGAATGTGCGCGATGTCGGAATCAGGGCTCGTTCTGCGTCTCGCGTATAGTTCTATGGTACATGTCTGTTTCCAGTGAGGGTTACAGCGGTTACGTAACCGCCACAACAACAGCAGTCGGCAGCGCTTAGAGCACGCAGGCACGAGGCGCAAATCAGCGCAGCGCCTGGGCCACGCAGTGACCTAGGGTCAGGGATACCGCTGCGGCCGCGATTGCTAAGCGCAGCTCGCGGCGTCGACGGTGCAGCTGAGTGTGCAAAGCCGCGTCAGCGCTAGACATGCAGCAGGCCACGAGCTGGGGGACTACAAGACATCCTGTCTCCTGTCTGACGGAGAACTGCGCTGCTTTGTGTCATGGGGGCATCCTGCTCGACAAGGGGTAGGGCTAGGGCTACGGCTAGGGTAGCGGTAGGGTCAGGTGCGGCCGCGAGTGCGACGCCCTGCCTATGTGGCCCTAAACCTCACTCTAACCCTAATATAACCCTAACCTAACCCAAACCCTAACCCTGAGGCACGCCAACACACGAGCTACGCCGCGCAACGCGTCAGGGAGCGGCGGCTGGCGCGAAAAGCATTTGAGGGTGATTGGTAGATATCGGAAGGTAGGCATCAGAGCATCACATGGAAAGGTTCAGATACATGTAGGTAGTGGGCAGGTATCAGAGGGTATCAGAGGGTGTGTACGCAGGGGGGGGGCGCGGTTGGACGACCAGCGGCAACAACGCGTCTTTCTCACCGCTACTTGGCTTCCCGGAACAGCGTGGGACCCGCATGCGCCGCACATGCTGCACAATTATTCCGGGATAGGTAAGCACCAGAGCGTACATACAGAGGGGCGAGTGTCAGGGGTAGGCGTCAGGGTCGGGGCTGTGGCAGCGAGCAACCACGCATCATGCCGCGAACGCTAACAAGCTTGCACACAAAAGTCTTTTGACTACTGTGGGTATGGTGGCGCTGTTCGACTCGTGGCCAATTGCTGCAGAAGCGGCGACCACGGTCATTGGTGGAAGGCACTTGCGGCTAACCACACCTTGTCACCCAGAGCTCTACGATCTTCTGATTCGTCTCTATGAGATGCTTATGCTTCACATGGTACTTCGAAGTTGAAGTATACAAGTTTAACATACATACCTCTAGCTTCCGGGCCTCCTCCTCCGCGCGACGCAGCGCCTGCCGCGCCGCCGCACGCGCTTGCCTGCGCTTGCGGAGCGCTGCCGCATCGCCCGCGATAGCCTCGTCCTGCCGCAGATGCAGCATCATGCGCACGAGACGGGCAAGGGCAAGTTGAAGTGTGGATCATTGGCCGGTCCTTGCCAACTGTTTGCAATGGTGACTGGCGTGGGCTGGTGGAGGACGCGTGCAGCACACCGACTTTTGCAGATGCTCAGGCGCACATGAAAGACTATGTGCACATGGCAAGTACCAGCACGTGTCAGCGCACAATTGCGGGTGCGACCAGTCAAAGGGCGGCGGTAACATTCGCAATCACTGGCTTTGCGCCATGACCCCTTCGCCAGCAGCTGCTGCTGCGCCAACTCGGACGCGCGGCGCAATTGTGGGTCAAGTGATGCACGGAAAAGCTGCGATGCCCAGATGCACGTGCAGAGCACGAGTCGAGCTGACGTACTACAGGGGCATGTGTAGCGTACAGCAAGTCCCCGCAGCACGAGCTGCGCCGCCTACCGCCGTGCACGCTGCCGCCGCGGTCGCGCACGCGTCACGCGAGCGCTGCTGCACACGCATGCAGCGCCTCAGCGCTAAGCAAGCACGCACCGCAGGACACAGCGCGTAGGGTGGGTGCAGGAGACGGCGCGTACGAACAGCGCCGCGAGCACTCGCAGACTGCGTATTTTGCGCGTGTTCACAAAGCGGGTCTGATGATCGTGCCGTGCCGGAACAGAGGCCACTACATCCGCGCAGCCGACGTGTGTGGTGCTGGCTGAGGTTGCGGCGGTGGCTGGCATTGTCGGAGCAGCAAGGCCTCCCACGGCGTTGTGTTGCGTGCCAACACTGGGATATTTGGGGACCCACAGCTGCGGGCACATGCGCACATGTGCACATGTCACTGCAGGCATTTACTACAGTCATCTTTGCTGTCAAGGCCCAACACAGCTCAACCAAACGTGCCTGCAACCACCGAAATGGTGCTGTTGCAGGCCAAAGCCCGATGTTGGCGGGCGCAGTTGAAGTTGATGTAAATCAAAAATTAGATTACTGAAGCACACTGCGAACAGAATGCAATTTTCGCCTCATCACCATCATCGCACTGAAATAGGATTGCTTGTTTCAACATGTTGCAAGTGTTCACAAGAAGGTACTTTGGCCACACACACAATTGCAGGTATTCATTACCTCTGATGAGGCCTCCCTTTCCAGCTGCCGCTGCAGCGCCCTCCGCTCTTGCCTAGTCAGCCGGTGAGGTTGGTCGCCTTGCTGCTCCTCTCTGTTGCCTTTTGTGACGAAGTACAGCACAACGGCGATGATCACGAAGCCGAGCAGAGAGAAAGCCAGCAAGAAAGAGTCCCGGTGCTGGTGCTGCTGCTGGTGATGCAACTTCTGCGCCCCCGATCGCCCAGACATCCCCAGGCTTAGTGCATGTATATGCTTACTACGTCCACTATCAACAGTGATCAACTACGTCAAGCCGTGATCTTCAAGGTGAAGTAGGATCCGAGAGTCACTGGCACGAGCAAACCTGTCATCTGAAGAGAACCAGCAGGCCGTTGATACAGCCAACCATGCCGTGCGCGAAGGGCTCCATTACAGTGGTCGCGCTGCTGATGGTGGTGGGGAGGTTGAGCAGCGCCTTCACAGCTCATTCAGCATTTTCATCCTGCGCTGCTGCGGCCCGGCTTCGGGATGCTGCAGTGAGCGCGCGGCCGCGAGCCACCAGCCGGCAGACCGTGCAGTGCAATGCCTGGGCGACAGAGGTGGAGTGGAAGACGGTGAGCGAGTGCTGTAGCGTTTTCGCCTGTTTTCATGTGACCTGGTTGATGTTCATGTTGCTGTGATCTTCTCGGGTCTGACGCACCGGCGTGCTGTGCTGTCTGCTGTTGCTGTGCTGCGTGCAGGCATCCCTCGTCAGCAACAAGAAGGTGAGAAACGTTCGTTTAAGCTCCGCTTCGTCTGGTGTAAGCGATGGTGCAGAGGTTTCTCCCGATTTGGAATAATTGACAACTTGCAGTGCAGCCTAATCTGTGTTGGCGGTCGCTTTTATGATCCTACAGGCGGCGGATGGACTCTACAGCCTCACAGTGGATGCTGGAGAGATCAGCACAGGCTACAAGATGCCAGGGCAGTACGTGCAGGTGAGCTGTGCGGCAAACATGCATGATTAACTTACGGCACCATGTTCGCGGGCGCTCTGTAATTGCAGGTTGTCATCACTGCTGGTAATCACATGACACAACGTGTTGGCGCCATCTTTACGGCCTCTCTGCAATTTACACTGTCCCTCAGTGCTGGGAATTACAGATCGCGTCTCTGTCACCCGGCATCGGGTTTACAGTAAGGTCAACTGGTTCATGTCCTATACAATTGCGGGATTTCGAAGAGCAGCCATGCGCGGCGAGAATGTGCGCGCTGGGCATGCCTGATTGCCGCTTTCTGCCGTAATTGCTGCAATCGGCATTGCAGGTCAAGACCGGCAATATGACCTTGTACGCCATTGTGTGTGTTGGGCATGCCTAATTGCGGTCTTTCTGCCGTAACCGCTGCAACCATCATCGCAGATCAAGACAGGTGATGAGAAGGCGGGCTTCTACGCCATCGCGAGCGCGCCCAAGACGGACGGCATGTTTGAGTTCCTCGTGAAGGAGACCGACACCAACAAGTGGCTCACGCAGGTGCGCATGTGGGAGGCCGTGAGCCTGCCGAGTTCACCACGTTTGCGCTGGCACGCGCGCATGAACATTGCACGAGTCTTGCGGCTGCAGACAGATTGTATGATAGACCGCAGGCCGTGTCTGTTTGTATGGAGCACGCATGAAGAGCAACGCTGTTGACTCTGTGCGAAGCGCAACTGGGGGGGAAAACACAGAGCTGTTTTTGAGGCGGCATGTGTTGCACGGAGCGGGGGCCGGGGGGGAAGGAGGGCACGGCGGCAGCGATGGCGGCGACGGCAGCAAAGGCGGCGGATGTGGCAGTGGTGGCAGTGGCGGTGGCGGTCGCGCAGGTGGCGGTGGCAGTGGCGAAGGCGGCGAGAGGGGGAAGGGATCTCAGTCCACCAATGAAGGCGCAAACAAGTGGGCTTGATCTGCCCCGATAAAGGTTGTCAGCTGCAGGCCAATATTATCGCGCGCCCTCTTAGTTTGGGGCCAGAGGGTGCATGGGGGGGGTATTGGGGGCGTGGGTTGGGTCGCGTACAGACCGGTCGATGTTGGCGGGGGTGGCGGGGCAGGGGGTGTGTGGGGAAGGGGAGAGATGGGGGGAGCTGCAAAAAGCTCTCTTCCGCACATGCTGAGAGATATTGTTCAGCTGTGCAACGTTGCGTTGTGCATGTCCACAAGTGCCAGTTGGGCGCCAGCAAAACAGTTTTACACGCACTTGGCTACCGAGCGCTGTTGAACGCCGTCGCGTGTGCCGACTCGAATGCGCTCGTGGTACCGACAGGGTGTACTTCACACTGCGCTGCAGCCTGCCGTAGCACTTTGGTGCTGAGCAGTGCATGCACACGGCACTCGAGTCGGATCGCAGATGAAGTCGGGCGTGCAGACTTGTACTCGCACACAAACGCCACGCTGATCCTCGTACCACTTTTGTTCGTCTGTCTCGTCCACACTGATGCTCGTACGGGTCACTCACTCGTGCTTGTTCACCCGTCTCGTCCCCAACTGAGGATAGGTACACATGTGCCGCATGCCGCTTCAGGAGCTAATTTTGGCATGTTGTCGCTTTGGTGCTGAGTACTACGTGCGCACTGCATTGCGCCACGGTTCACGCCTCGCGCCGGCAGCGGGGCTCTCACGTTTTGTCATTGTCTCGGTGCTGATCACTGCTGCACACGTCGCACCGCACCGCCATCGCAGATGACGTCGGGCACGCTGCACATGTCGTGTAACGTCGCTCTGGCGCCAAGTACTGCATGCGCTCTGCGTCGGGTCACAGACGAAGCATGCTATACAGCATGTCAACGCCTCGCACTGCTTGCGGAGTCTCTCACGCTTCGTCGTTGCCGTCTTTGTGCTGAACACTGCTGCACACGTCGCATCATGTGTCGGCGTGGCAGATGAAGTCAGGCACGCTGGACATGTCGGCCGTCATGGGCAACGGCTTCCCCATCAAGGAGGAGTTCACGGTGAGTCGCGCAGTGCATACGGTATGTAGCGTTGTGCAGAGCTCAACACCGGTTGTAGAACTCCAAGAGATAGGGTGAAGTGTCCGTTAGCAGCGCGTATGGTTTAGCGTCGCGCAGAGCCGATCAACGGCTTCCCCATCAAGGAGGAGTTCACGGTGAGTCGCGCTGCCCGCCACGCCCGTTGCAGTGCGTATGGTAGCGCTGTGCAGAGCGCATCGGCGGGTGCGCCATCAGTGAGAACTCCAAGAGATAGGCTGATGCACCCATTGGCAGCGCGTGTGGCAGCATCGTGCAGAGCCGGTCGATGGCTTCTGCATTGATGGGAACGCTGAGAGATAGGCTGACGAATGCCTTGGCAGCGCGTGTGGTTAGTGTCGTGCGGAGCTGATCAACGGCTTCCCCATCAAGGAGGAGTTCACGGTGAGTCGCGCCGCACGCCACGTCGGTGGGCAGCGCATACGGTAGGTAGCATTGTGCAGAGCTCATCAATGGCGTTAGAACTCCAAGTGATAGGGTGATGTGTCAGTTGGCAGCGCGCCGTGCAAAGCTCATGAATGGCTTTCTCATCGATGAGAACTTCAAGAGATAGGCTGCCGCGTCCGTTCGCAGTGCGTATGGTAGCGTTGTGCCGAGCTGATCGATGGCTTTCGCATTGATGGGGACGCTAACAGATAGGCTGACGCACCCGTTTGCAGCGCGTATGGTAGCGTCGTGCAGAGCCGTTCAACGGCTTCCCATCAAGGAGGGCGTCACAGTGAGTCACCGGTTCGCCACGCCCCATTGGCAGCGCGTATGGTGCTCATCATGCAGAGCCAGTTTACAGTTTTCATATTGGAGAGAACTCCAAGAGCTACGCTTTTGCAGCGTGCATGGTTAGTGTCGTGCATAGAGCCGATCGACGGCTTCCCCATCAAGGAAGAGTTCACAATGAGTCGCGCTGCCCGCCACGCCCGTTGGCATCGCGTATGGTCGCATCGTGCAAAACCTGAGGGTTGCGCGAGAGCTTCGCCACGCAGCTGCGCGCTAGTCCGCTGCCACCGTCATGCGTGCGCTTCTTGCAATTGCAAGAAGCCCAGGCCGAAAGGGCCTGGATTTTGCGTTGTGGACGCTGCGCACTGCAGCTCTGGCCACTTGCAGCCGTGCAGCTGAGCCCGATATTGAAGTTTGGGTTCCGGTGGCAATCACGCTCCTTGCCGCTGCTCAATCAACGCATCCTTGTGCCGTGTCTATCGACGGCCGTCGCTACAAGTACCACTTGTGATGACCGCTCTGCCGCTGCTGAAGTAACGCATCTGTTACGTCTACCGTCAACTGTTGTCGGAACAGGGTTACAAGTACGACTTCCCCGTGCAGAACGTGATCCTCGTGGCCACAGGCACGGGCATCGCGCCCATCCGCGCCGCAATCGAGAGCGGCCTGCTGGAGGTGGATACGAGCGGGCCTTTCGGGCGCAGGTGCGTGCGAGGCGACGCTCCTCTCTATGCGCTGTTGAACTTTATTGTTGAAGTTACACGGGCATCGCGCCCATCCGCGCCGCCATGGAGAGCGGCCTGCTGGAGGTGGATACGAGCGGGCCGTTCGGCCGCAGGTGCGTGCGAGGTGACGTCCCCTGCACACTGTTGAACTTGAAGTTTTGCTCAGGGCACGAGCGGGCCGTTCAGGCGCATGTAAGTGCAAGGCGCCGCCATCGAGAGCGGCCTGCTGGAGGTGGACACGAGCGGGCCGTTCGGGCGCAGGTGCGTGTGCGGCGACGCTCGCCTGCTCGCTGTTGAACTTCATGTTGAAGTTTTGTGTGCCTCGCGTCGCCGAGCCTGTGGGAGCGGCGGCGACGCTCCCCCTGTGCGCTGTTGGACCTGAATTTGTATCCAGGACGAAAACGGGCCTTTTTTCGGGCGCAGGTGCGTGCGAGTCGATGCTCTTCCCTGTGCGCTGTTGAACTTCAACGTTTGCTCAGGACACGAACGGGCCGTTCGGGTGCGCGTGCTTGCGACGCTTGTCCCTGTGTGCTGTTGAACTTCATGTTGAAGCTGCATGTGTCACGCGTCGCCGAGTCTGCGAGCGACGACGGTGCCATGGTCTGGGTTGTGTGGGCGCACAGGCGCGAGGTTCCGCAGTGGCGCGCCGTCGCCGCCGCACATGGCGTTTAAGTAAACATTGAAGTTGAATGCGCGCGTCATGCGCCACATCTGCAGCAGACATGGTGCGGCCGTGGTCTGGCTGCGCTGGCAGCGATGCGCAGAGCTTCACTGCTAGAGGGCCGAGCGCGCGCATTCAGGATCCCGTGCCGCATGCGGGTGCCATGTCATAAAACCAGTGCTGACGCAGCCGCTGCGCCACTAGCATCGGAGGGCGAACAGAGATGACGTCATGTTCGTCACGCGGTGCTGAACGCGCTCAAGCGATGTGTGTTCGCACGTGTGCATGCGCTCTTGATTGTGGGTAGGGTTGAGCTTAGATTTGAGCGGTGGCGTGCGCTCTTCCTGCTCAGTGTGACCGCGCGCAGGCGACGTGCGATGGAGTCGCGTGCTGACCTGCAGTGCCCGGTGCCGTGACATGCACGTTGTTGTGCAGTAAACGCGCTGGCAGCTGTGTCCACAGTGCATGCGCCGCCAGCACCACGTACGGCACGCCGAAAAGCGCAAGGCTGGCTTAGCGTAGTGACCGCTTCTCCACGGCTGTACCACTCTGCAACACTACTGTCCCTGCTGCGGCGGCGTGGGAATTTCCAGGCATGCTGTCAGCGATGTCTGCTGACTTATCGTGCTCCTGTGCACCCCCCCCCCCTCGCCCCCTCGCACAGCTGCACCCTGTACTACGGCGCGCACAGCCCCGAGCGCATGGCCTACCAGGACAAGCTCGAGGAGTGGGTGAGTCACGTGGTGCGGTTGCCAAGCAGTTACGTAGGCGCAAATTGAAGTTGCATGCGAGTGCGCATTTTAGTGCGCCTGCACAGGTGCACTCTTGACCGCCTCTCACCGATCCGAGAGCGCTGTCGACGCTGCACCGCGCATGCCCTGGGCACACGTACGGAGCAAGGCTGCGCTTCCTCTGAAGAAGCGGTTTTGCACGGACAAGAAAAGCAACGGATTGTGCGCAGCGGGGGCCACCCCCTCGAAAGAGGCACCGCCCGGCAGTGGGCACTGGTTGATTGTTGTTCAAGATAGCACAGTGCCCGATGCCACGCCCGCGAAGCATCCGCACGAAGTGAGGTGGTGCTGAGCAATGCTGTGCAGGAGAAGCAGAGGGGCATCATTCATAATCGTGTCCGGTGCCTCAATTATGAGCTGCGCGTACCTAGCGTCATGCTCGGCTTTCACTGCCTTCCACTTGTCACAGCCCAGCGCAAACTTCGCGTCTAGTATACTGCGCGCAAGTTGCATTTCTTTTAGCAACTTGATCTGGCCTTTCTCGGCGCGAAGTGAATCACTGATTCATTTGCATAGCAGGGCGTATACAACTACTCGTCCAGTCATCTGTTTTAGTCCTGTGGATCTGTTGTACGGCAGCTTTGCGGTTTACCGCATCTCATCTCATCTCACAAGTACATTTGTGCCCCTCTCTCTTTTTATTCATGTATCTCTGCTCAGGCGGCAGGAGATCGTCGCGCTGCTAAAGCGTGGAGAGCGCGCCAAATTTTGTGTTCATTCTCATGCACTGTTCGGCTATCTTCACATAAAGTGCACAGGGACAGTTCAAACATCCTAACCACAAGTCATCCAACGTTTCAGCGGCACGTCAGAAGTCGACTGCTGCCGCGGCGCTGCTGCAACGACGGAAGACGCCGAAGCTGTGGCGCAGTCGGAAGAGCCAAGAGTTCACTTTGACGCTTGAGTTAATGCTGCCGGCTGCTGCAGCTGTCATGTGGCGCGGTGTGCACACTGCATGACCGCCATGACTGTCACGTACAGCTCACAACTAGCGCGCAAGTGGCGGTTCAAGCGCGGCATGCTCTAGAACATGCTCATTTGCGTCAGGTGCACAAGCCTGAGTCCTGATTGGTGACTTGAGGAGCACACATGCGTTTAAAGGAAGAATGTCAGGCAGCGCGATCGAAGCTCTCTGCCTGATAGTTGGCGCTGTTTTGACTTGCTGCAGCGGCTAGTCAAAAGTGGCTGAGATGTACTCAGGCACAGCTCGTAGAGCCGCACTTATCATGAACTTCAATTATTTTTGACCCATAAATGTCATTTGTGTGGTCATGGCTAACTCAGCGTGTGTCCCCCCCCCCTCCCCCCCCTCTTCCGGTCATGGCTAACACAGCGCTTGTACCCCCCCCCCCCCCCCCCCCCCCCTTCTTCCAACTTGCTGTTGCGCAGGAGTCCAAGGGCATGACCGTGGTGCCCGTGATGTCCGCGCCAGCAGGTATGTATGTAAGCCTTACACATGTAACTGACGATGTAACTGTGACTCAAGTCGCTCATAAGCCAGGTCCGCTCAGCGCATGTGATCATCAAGTGATGGGGTTAGATAGGTGAGGTTAGGGTAAGGGTTAGGGCTAGGGTTAGGGTTAGGGTTATTCGAGGGTTTAGGTTCAGAGGTAGGGTTCAGGCAGGGTCGCAGAGGGTCCATGTCAAGACAAAAGCATCTATGTCTAGTGCACCCACCACGGCGGGGAGGAATCGTCAGACTTGTTGCGGAGCCCTTTCGTCAGGTGGCCTAGTGGGTCATGTGCGCACGCACTGTCAAGTGCTCCTGCTCGTCTGCCGCGCGCGTTCAGATTGCCCAGTGCGACTTTGCCATGTCAGCACCAACCGTCATGTCAAGGCACGGTGTGTGTCACTGATAGGCGAAGATGCTCCAGAAAGTTCTTATTTGAAGGGGCAACAGCTTGCCGCGGCGCTCAGCCACACTGACCCCGCTCGCCCGCCTGCCTCCCGCCACGATGGACACACTGACTGCCTACAATAGTTACACCACTAGCGGCACGCTCGGCCCTTGTCGGTCATTCTCATGTGTACTGCTAGCCTACTGCTAGCGGCGTACAGCCCCGGGCTTGCCGGGCAACAGCCCGCTACCGCTGCCGCACTCAGCGCTCGCAACAACCCCTGACCCTGCTCGCCCCTCGCCCGTCACGCACGCGCGCCGCGCCGCCGCCGCTGCTGCTGAGCTGCGCATGGTTGGGATGGGGGGGGGGGGGGGGGATCGTGCACTGGCGAGCGTAGAGCATGCCGAGCCCGCAGCGATGCCTCCGCACGCTCTGCAGCAATTCTGTTGACCTGTGCCATATGTGAGCGCTGCCATCTGATCACAGCATGCCTCCACCCCGTGCGCCGCGCCGCAGCCGGCGCCTGGAACGGCCGCACCGGCTTTGTGCAGAAGGCGCTCGGCGAGGACGGCGTCCGCGTGCCGCGCAACACGGGCGCGCTGCTGTGCGGCCAGAAGGAGATGGTCGCGGAAGTCAAGGACATCCTCGGCGGCGCCGGCGTCTTCGCCGGGCGCCAGCTGCTCAACTTTTAAGTAGGGCGCACATGAGCACTGCTGCCTGCTGCGCCGCTGCTGCTGCTGCTGCTGCTGCTGCTGCGGCTGAGCCGTTGTCTGGTGTTGGCGGCGGCGGTGGTGCAGTCGACGGCGTTGCGTGAGCGCGGCGAGGCGGCTGCGCCGCTGCTGCTGTGGGCTGAGCACTGGCGCCGCGGCGCAGCGGTGCTGTCGCCGTTGCGCTCGTGCTGCGAGAGCTGCTGCAGCCCTGTTGTTGAAGCGGGCGGCGGAGGGCAGCGTGCTGCCGTGTGGTCGCAATGGCAGCGCGCCGCCGCCGCCACTGCAGCCGCGGCATGTGTGTGATCTGAGGCCGACGTGAGGCCGCCGCTCCCAGCGATCGTGTGCGTTGGATGGGTTGGCTGCGGGGGTGTTGGGGAGCGGTGTTGCGGGCGGAGTTAAGTACTTCGAGTAGGGGATGCAAGGGGCAGCTGACTACTGTAGCGCACGCAGCTGGGGATTCCGGTTCAGACTTGCACCCAGGCCGACCTCCTGCAATTACGCGCCGGAAAGAGAACTGTTTGTTGGTCGCAGAGAGGGGGTGTTTGGTTTTGATATGCTTGTGCAGGGGGGGGTGGGGGGATAGATAATCGGGGAGAAAGAATGGCGTCCGCGCATGGCAGCAGTTTTGCCCTGACCTCCCTGTGTGGCCACCATGTAGCGAGCTGCGCAAGAGCTTTAATCACAATCACTTTACTGGCACTTGTCGGTCTCGCACTCATGCGCTGGCGCGTGATTGCACGCGTGGCGGCTGCAATAATATCTTGGTCTGCTTCTGTGATGCTGCAGTTGATTTGCTCTGATTGCTGCCTCACAGCGCTACTGGAAACGGTGAGGAGCATGCATGCTCACTCCTTCACTGGACGAACACGCTGTGAATTATCTAGTACACTTCAAGCTAGATGCCATTCACCTGGGTTTTTTCGCGCCCTGAGCGAGAATTAATACAAAGTACACCAGGGGAGGACCCCGAGATGCCATTTGGCGGCGGCAGCATTTGAGTGGTTGTCGTTGCGACACTTTCAGGCTGTCATACGACATGTAGATTCCTTACAGCTAGATGCCAATCATCTGGGCTTTTTCGCGCCCTGAGCGAGAATTAATAAAAAGTACACCAGACTCGTTCTGCTCGTATGCGACTTGCCAGAGGCGTACTCACTGATGGACACCAATGACGGAACTTGCCATTGAACGTGCGCATCAGAAGACAAGTACTTGTGTGAAGCTGTATGTTGCCGCTACTCTCGCCATGCAGGCTTGTGTTGACATCTGCCTGTATGGCAGCGGCGGGGGAGGGGGGGGGGGGGTGTACACGAAAGAGCATCTTGTGCTCCTCCGTCGTTTCAGCGTCGCTGCAGCTATGTTTGATCATGATACTTATGTGACTGCTGATGCCATAGAGGCTCTTCCAAAATCTTGGCCCTGACTTTGACTATTACCCACTCAAGCTTGGCTGGATTCAAGAAGTGCCCTGTTAAGCAAAGTATTGTGGATTCCAGAACCATTTTATCAAGGCCGCGAGACCCCAGGCGAGCTTGCGAGGCTCTTTGAGTCGAGAGGCTGACCCAGGAGCGGGGAGGGGGCTAGAGAGGAAGGGATTGGCGTGGCGAGCAGAGCGATAGCCATGGACCATTCCGCCGATGGCGAGGAGGGGCCTTACATCGTCGTGCCTGTGTCAAACCAGGCTTTCGACGATGTGCACATCCCGATCAAAAGCCTGCCCGGACTGGATATCATGGAGCTGTATGATGTGTTGAAGGTATGTAAAGCTGGCGTTAGCAATTTGGGGTGTGTTGTAGATATCTGTGCCTGCTTTATGTGTGCTGCACGGATACTAGTAAACATGAAGTTGCACTCAACGCGTGCGGTGAAGTTGCTGCCCCGTCAGTTGAGAGCACCAGCAGCGGCAGCAGTGGCAGCAGCAGCATTGGTCACACCAGCTCTGGACAGTTAATTGAACCAATGCCCGAACATGACAGATCCGCACTTAGGCCACGACGCCAGCAGCAGCAACTCAAACCATGACTAAACTCAACGATGCGAGGCACACCAACGCCGAAGCAATCCGCTGCAACAGCCAGGCCCTTCTTTGTTGACCGAGTGCACCGGGTACATAAACTGTGCACATTGCGACACACTGCCGCAGCTGTGATTGTTGCAGCAGCAGGCTCCCTGCCCTGCGTTCCTATGCCGGTCATGCTGGTTGGCTGTATGCCCCCTCATGGCGGGTGCTGCGGACGTGGCGGTGCAACGCGCAGCAGTGGCAGCAGTGTAGATCAACAATGCTGTACGTCAGTGCACCAGGGCACTTGACGTGCGCGTTTGGGAGCAAGCAGCCTGCTGCTGCTGCTGTTGCCTCTGCCGCTACCACGTGCCCATGAAGTGGAGCCATGATTTGCCACTGTTTGGGGATTATTTGACTTCCAGTAGGCAAGGGTGCGGCGGCGACAGCGCCCGCACGTGGAAGTAGGCAAGCATACCAAACCGCCACACTGCTCTTATGCTCGGTTATGACAGCGGCGACTACGGTTATTGGTGGAAGGCACTTGCGGCTAATCAATTCTTGTCACCTAGAGCTCTACGACCTTTCGATTCGTTTCTGGCAGGTTTTATGCTCCGTCAGGTAGAATCAGGCCTGGCAACGGCAGCCCGCCGGGCGCTCGCTGGCGGTGCACAAACACGCTGTGCACCGGAGAGCGATGTACCGTGTACGCGAGCACGCGCACACGACATCTCGACTGGTTCAGGTCGCCGCGAGGGTCCTGCTGACAGGCCTGGAAGGCGTAGTGAAAGAGTCTACGTCTACCAGCGCAGTCGTGTGATCTTGTGACACGCAGCGTGGTGTTTCACTCCTGTTTCCGCTGCTCGCTGCCGCGCCAGGCCGCGCCGCGTCACATCTGACTATTGCCCTCAACTTGTACACGTGACAAATGCTAATTCCCTAGACTAGCGTATTGTCGACGAGCGCTGCATGCGTGTGAGTACGTTTCGTCTCGACTGATGTTGAGCCCGCCCCCCTGCCCGCCGCGCGCGCGCGCGCTGCGACAGGCGGAGGTTGCGCCGCTGCACATCTGGCTGCAGGTAGCGGTGGAGTACTGATCGCGTACACACGATTCATGACAATTCCTACTGTATAATCAACAGCGTACCCCTGTTCTCATGAATCTGCACTGCCCCTGTTCGGTCTGGTACGCGCATTCTCTTTGCACCGCGCGCTGCAACAGGCGGAGGTTGCGCCGCTGCACATCTGGCTGCAGGTCGCGGTGGAGTACTACCGCCAGGACTGCAAGGAGTCGTTCCGCCAGATCCTGCGCGAGATCATCGGCGCGCTCAACCCGCAGACGGAGAAGTACTACGCCAACGATCCCGAGGCGTTCAAGGTGGACTTCAAGTTGAAGGATGAAACACTCTTCTGTTCTGCTCGAAGTACTGGTATTCTTTGAGGTTTGTCCATATGCGCGAGATCATTGGCGCGCTCAGCCCGCAGATCGAGAAGTACTACGCCAACGATCCCGAGGAGTTGAAGGTGAACTTCAAGTTGGATTAATCTAATTTTTTGGGTGTTTTGTGCAAGTGAAATCACCGGCGCGCTCACCCCGGCAGGCAAAGAAGTACTACGACAATGAGCCGCGTGTGATTCCAGTGATCGCGTGGGTGTTGGGGCGGATAGATTTGTAGTTTAAGTACATAGCGTGCCCCTTCTTTCTTATAAAGCGCACTGACATTCTTAAACAACCTACACGCCTTTGCGCGAGGTCTATTGGAGCGCGCAGTATACAGACGGAGAAGTGCTGTGCCAACGACCCGGTGTAGGCGGTTTACGCGCTCAGGGTGGGGTGCATGTACTTCAAGTTGCATCACACTCCGCTTTTTTTAGGTGCTGGCATCCTACAGGACCTTACCGTGCGCGCGCAGTCACCTGTGCGCTGGCCCTTAAATGGAGAAGTACCAAGCTGCTGAGCATTGCCTCTGCGCGTCGCCCGCGCAGACGGGCAGGCTGAAGATCCTGAACGCGCTGGCGTCGGACGCCGTCAACTGCGTCATCTTCAAATGCATCAACTTCAACTCCCTCCGAGCCACCGCGCCAAATTATGCATACTGCTGCACATCATTCAAGTTTCAACTGTTCTAAGCAACGCCTCAGTTCCGGCACCCGTGCAGACGGGCAGGTTGCGGGCAGGTTGAAGATGCTGAACACGCTGACAGCGGACGCCGTCAAGCGCGCCAACTTCAAGCGCATCAACTTCAATCACTTCTGAGCCAAAATTTCATTCTACTGAACATCATTCCAACTTCAACACTTCTTAGCAACGCCTTGTTGCCGCCGTGCTGTTCATATGTCGCCCTCGCAGACGGGCAGGCTGAAGATCCTGAACGCGCTAGCGTCAGACGCCGTCAAGCGCGCGAGCGCCGCCACCGACACCAAGCAGAAGGTGAGCGACTCCCCTGTCGTCGCCTGCTGCGGCGCTGCTGCTGCCACCCCTGCTGCCGATGGCAGGAGGCGGCCGCGCTGCTGGCAGTGCGCTGCGTGCGCACACGCCGAGACCTACGCCTTCTGAGCGTTGCTGCGCACACAGCGTACGCGAGGACACGCTTACAGAGCGTTACTGCATCCTTTTACGCATGCATGTTCCCGATGCATGCGTCGCGCTCACGAGCATGCCAGGGGCGGCATTCCAGGGGTGGTTTCAGAGAGCCAAGGATCTCCACATGGTGCGTCCAGCACAGGTCCGTTTGGAGCGAGTGCTCGCAAACACGGCCTGCAGCCAGTGCAACAGTGCTTAGCGCGCTGTCAGCAGCAATGCAGATCGTGTGCTGCAAGAAGCTGTGGCGGCGACGCCTGTGCGCAGCAGGCAGCGCCCTCATTGCTCAGCAAGCAGCGCCTGTGTTCTGGACGAGACGGGGTGTTTCATGCTCGCTGAACCCCATCCTCACACTCACCCTAACCCACTCCTAAACCTAACCTTGTGTGCCCGCTGTCATGCTACCATCTGCCGCGCAGGATGAGTTCTACAACCAGGCGCTGGAGTACCTCGCCGGCGCGGACAGGTGAGTCTCTTCTTGAAGTGCTGACTTGAAGTAGATCACGCAAGGAACTGTCGTCAAACTTGCGTCCTATGTATTGCCATCACCAGAGACACCTCGCCACGTTCAGCGAGCGCTGGTCACTCCGCACGGCATGCATTGGCAGTGACAGTAGTTTGGCAGCTGTGTGATACCGTACGCATGCTTCGTCGTCGCCACACAGCTTGCGCGCTGGCGGCCGTACTTGCCCTATCCGGCTGCGGGCCGCAGACCAGGTAGCGATATAGATCGCTCTCAAGTCGTCTTGACCCCTGCCCCCACCGCCCATATCATGTGCTGAGCCATGTTACGCCTGCTGCAACTGCTGCTCGCTGCAAGCATGTTTGCAGCCCCATCTTGCCTTCTCCGCCTGCCGGTGCCGCAGACCAACCAGCGATGCAGGTCGCCGTCAAGCCGTCTTTACCCCTCCAATCTTTGCCTCTTTTGCGCGCTGATCCTAGTCCTAGCTTTTAACCCTAACTCTAACCCGTTGAGTGCTGATCCGCGTCACATCTGAGCCGTGCGGCAACCGCTGCCCGCCGCCCTTGCAGAATCGACCCCATGAGCGAGCTGACCTGGGTGGGCAAGGGCATCTTCTACCTCAGCCAGGTATGGCCGCCCTCAAACGCGCCTTACAGCGCAGCATTGCTAGCCTGACATGCTAGCAGTGTCCACGCCAGAAAGTGTTTTATTGTGTGCCAGCAGGCCCCTCCTCCTGTCTCTCATCGTGCGCTGGCATCTAATGAGACAGCGTGCAGTTGGGCAAGGGCATCTTTCACCTCAGCCAGGTACGCCCCCCCCCCCTTAAGCGCACCTCGCGTCACTACAGTAGCTGGACATGACACTTGTGCCCACGAAAACGCTAATGTGACTTGACAGGCGTGTCCATGCAAGACGGTGTTTGATGGTGCGCCAGCACCCTCCCCCTCCTCTCTCTCCGTTGTGCGCTAGTATGTGACGAGGCAGCGCATTTCAGCCAGGTACGGTACAGCACTCTTACGTGCACACTATGTCGCAGCATCCCCAGCTTGACATGCCAGTGCTGTCCACGTCGAGAAGGCGTCTGATGGTGCGCCGCAGCGACGCTCTCTCACCTCCGCTTCAAGTGCGTCGCGCGTTCGTCACGCGAGTGAGTCTTCGAGTGAGTCACCGTAATCCACACTCACCGCTGTTCGTCACCATCGCTCCGCACGCCGCGCCGCCGTAGGGCGAGCTCGACCGCGCCAAGTACTTCTTCGAGAACGCGCGCAAGTCGCGCAAGAACCTCGCCGCGACGCTCGGCGAGGCGTGCATCTGCTTCCAGGAGGGCCGCTACAAGGCAGCGCTCGACCACTACTGCGAAGTCATACGTACCAACCCTGCGTGCGGCGCGAGCGTGCGCGTGGGGCTCGGCCTGTGCTGCTACAAGCTGGGGCAGGTCGCGCGCGCGCGCGCCGCGCTGCAGCGCGCGCTAGAGATGGACCCGCGCAACGCGGACGCGCTCGTGGGGCTGGCGATACTGGAGCTGAATGAGGGGGGCGATCAGGTGATTATAATTGCTGTTAGCTTTGAAGTACATTACTTTGCAGCGCCATGTGCTGTCAAGAGTATGTTTGTGTTGTTTCTGTAGTGAGATGGACCCGCGCAACGCGGACGCGCTCGTGGGGCTGGCGATACTGGAGTTCAACGAGGGGGGCGACCAGGTGATGATGATTAGTACTGTAAAGTACTTGAATTTTTCTGGGGGTCGAACGACTACTATTTCATTTTCCACTCCACAGTTTGTTTCTGGTTGACTGCAAAGGTGAATCACGTAGAAAGTCTTCTTCCACCTTAACTTTGCGGTTGAATTGAGCGGCATGCGATCAAGGGTGTTTTTGTAATATGCGCTGTACATCACATTCATTGGCAGACTTTTAAAACAATATGCTTACCTTACGTCTCCGCCAGATCCAGTCCAACCTCATCAGTGCTAAGCCCTTACCCTAGTTTCACACCCATTCGCCGCAGTACTCGGGGCAGGCGCGGCGGGGCGCGGAGAGCGCCGTCAAGATGCTCTCGCTTTATTTTCTTTCTACACATCACATTCAAACACAGATGCAAGAGAATTGCCGGCTTCTACGTAGATCCAACCCTAATTTCAATGAATGCTGAATCCTGACCCCAAATACAAATCACACGCATCCACCTTGCGCAGGACTCAGAGCAGGCGCGGCGGCGCGCGGAGAGCGCCATCAAGATGCTCTCGCTCTCTTCTTTTCTACCTATCACATTCAAATGCAGGTGTAGAAACGATGCCCGTTATTCTGTCAGCCCTCGCCTAGACCCAACCCCAACTTCAATCAGTGCTAAACCCTAACCCTAGATTCCAAACCCGCATCCACTTCGCTCAGGACTTGGAGCAGGCGCGTCGGCGCGCGGAGAGCGCCATCAAGATGCTCTCGCGCGCGTTCACCCTCGACCGCGACAACGCCTGTCCAGCCCCCACCAAATGCGTGCAAACGCAAGCCCTATTTATTCCAAGTTCAACTTCAATGCGCGCTAGATCCTAACCCCAAATTCAAACCGCATGCACCGCGCCGCAGGACTCAGAGCAGGCGCGGCGGCGCGCGGAGAGCGCCATCAAGATGCTCTCGCGCGCGTTCATCCTGGACCGCGACAATGCCATGGTCCTCAACCACCTCGCCAACCACTACTTCTGGACGTGGATGCTCGTCAAGACGACTGTCTCGGTGAGCGCACGTGCGCATGGAACGCCATGCTGCTCCGCGCGGCGTCAGCGGCTGTGACGCGTTCACGTGCACGCACAGTCCGCACAGCATTGCTGGCTCGCGGTGTGAGCTTACGCTTCTGATTGGGGGTGTTCGGGCCTCCGTGCAGCAGTCATTTGCGGCCACTGCTGCGTCCCTGACGACACGCATAGTCGATTCCGGACAGCGTTGCGCTTGCTCCGCCACGTTGTAAATCCCAATCGCCGAACGTGGATGACGGTATCAATGAGCGTGCGCGCGGAACGCCACGCTCCACTGCGCAGCAATAGTTTGCTGCTACTTGCTGACGCGCGCCTTTAAATCTGGACCGCGTCGCGGTGGCACGTTCCGGCCGGCGGCGACGCTGTTCTCGGTGCTGTCATCTCAACACAGCAGCGCTCAACAGCCTCTTCACCTCAGTCTCTCGCGATTTCTGTGCGCACGGCCCGCGTACAGCATTGCGTTTGCGTTGTTACGTCGTCAGCCCTAACTGCTGGACCTGCACCTGCGCAACTTCAATCTCTCACGATTGAAGTTGCGCGCCCCCACGCTGGTCCAAGCCAGCGCCTGGTGGTGTGCGAAGGCGACGGGCGAGCCTGCGCAGCCGATTACAGCCATTTGCAGCGCTGCAAGCGCCGCTACCGTCCGCTGTCGTCTCGATGCAGCAGCCCTCAACAATCACTTGCACTCCCCTGCATTCCCCCCCCCCCCCCCCACACACACACACCGCTCTCTTAGAGCCCCCCCCCCTTCCCCCCCCCACAACGCTGACTCTTAACCCCCCTCCGCCCCCCGCCCCCCCCCCCCCCCGCATGCGCTGCGCAGGTCCAGGCCGGCGGCCACCTGGTGGTGTGCAAGGACGACGTGTCCGTGCGCGCGGACCTCACAGACCCGCTGCGGCCCGACGGCGCCCCCGACACGTTCTTCCACCCCGGGGATTACATCCGCATCGGCGGCGGGCCGCCGCTGCAGGCAAGTACCCCATTACACGTGTTTCGCTCTTATCGGTCGCATACACTCACACAGTAGCTACCATGAGAGATGCATCATACACAGTGGTGCCCCGACACGTTCTTCCACCCCAGTGACTACATCCGCATCGGCGGCGGGCCGCCCCTGCAGGCAAGTTGCCCGTCCCCTGCAGCAGTTGCATTGCTCCTGTTGGTGGCATGCGCTCAGAAAGTAGCCATCCTGAGAGATACATACATACGCAGTGGTCCCCCCGACACGTTCTTCCACCCCGGCGACTACATCCGCGTCGCAAATCCCGTGCTGCAGTTTTTTGTCTGTGGTCAGCTTTGTAATACACTCATGGAAAAGCTATGATTGCCGATTAACTATTGGTACGTCTCAGTGGTGCCCCCGTCACGGTCTTCCACCCTGGGGACAACATCCGCATCGGCGGCGGGCCCCCGCTGCAGGCAAATCCCGTGCTGCAGTTTTTTGTCTGTGGTCAGCTTTGTAGTACACCCTCAGAAAAGCTCTTCTGAGCGAGGAATTATTGGGTACGTTCAAGTGGTGTTCCTGATGCGTTCTTCCACCCCGGCAACTACATCCGCATCGGCGGTGGTCTGCCAAAGCAGTTGAAGTTGTCAATATTCATTTCACTGTATCCCTCGTGCGTCAGGTCGATCCGACGCGTCAGAGCGCGACGCCTCGACCTGAGCCCCGAAAAGAAGCACGTTGATCGTTGCTCGTCCCATTCCTGCCCATTTTTCCGGAGCTTCCTCGAGTTGTCAACAAGTTTCTACTACGATAGGGAACGGCAGGCAGAGTGGCACAAGACTCATAAAAAAATACTGCAATGATGTGTTGTCGATTGCGCTGGTATGGGGGGGGAAGTGGTCGGAGCCGCTGACAGTGTAACCACCTGGGGGAACCCCAGCACCTCCCAAAGGACCCCCCCCCTCTGTGTCACCAGACCCTACCCCCTCAAAGCAACGAAGGGCAGGGTGGGTGGGCTTTCTATGCTAGCCTACCAGCTAGTACTCTGCTACAGCTGTGTGCCTACTAGTAGTCTTGCTGGTCGGTGCCAAGCAAGAAGTGATGCACATGCTGCTGCCTATCCCACACTCTTCGCAAAAACTTCACATTCTTATTAGGCCTGTTCCCCATTTCATTGTATTCATCTTGCATATCAGGCTGACCCGGCTATTACATTGTCGTCATCTTGCATATCAGGTCGACCCGACGCGCCAGAGCGATGGCACGCGCATCTTCCTCACCGACCCCTACCCTGGCCCGACCGCGGAGGGCCTCTCACTGCACCACAAGAACTACGACAAGGTGAGCGCGCAGCGACTCTGCTGTTGGTTGTTCGAGTTTCAGATGTACTGGGTGACTGCCGCATGTGTGTGTGTACTTTTTATTAATTCTCGCTCAGGGCGCGAAAAAGCCCAGTGTGTGTGTACTACAAAGGTGGCTGCTGCCAATGACGGTGCGAGAAGAACGATGACAAGGATGGTGCCACAATAACTACGACAAGGCAAGTGCGCAGCGATGCTCAGCTGTTTGTGGCGCTCCACATGTACTGAGTGACTGCCGTGTATGCATTCAGACAACTGCTGCCATGCGATCGTGTCCTGCAAGCTTAGACTGCTTGTAAAAGGGACCCTCGGCGGGGCACGCGCTGTGACGGCAGCGGGCGTTTCGCCGGGAGAGTGCGCCACAGCAGATACGGCAGTGCCTCTGAGCTAGTGTTAGGGTTGGTACGCACAAAACACGACAAGGCAAGCGCGCAACAACTTGCTGTCTGGTGAAACTCTATGCTCAACTATCATTGTCACTTGCGCAAGTTTTAGTGCCGGCCAATGCACTGCGGCGTGTGGGTGCGCTCCTCGAGCGCTTTGGTGGCATGCTGTTGTACTCGGTGCGTGCCGTTAACTGCCGCTGTGGAATTATAGGCTGCAAACTGTGGACTTTTCGTGCGAGAACGGGTGGGGGTTAGGCTTAGGGCAGGGCAGACGCTGTGCTCGGTGGTGGACGCTTCGTGTCGAAAGTTGGCCACGGCAGAAACCTCAGGTCTGCTGGGCGGTTCTGTGCGCCAATTTTGTGTCATGCGGCTGTCATGGTAACATTAAACCTAACTCAACACTAACCCTGAGCAAACCAGGCGCATGATCAGTGCTGCCTGCAGCAGACGGTGGCGGTTTGTGAGCTCGCGCGCAGCGGGCTTGGCCGGCACGTGGCGGTCGGCGTCTGCGTTGCGCTCACAGAGCGCTGCCGCCGCAGCACATGTGTCAACCGCTGCACTTTGTCGCAGGCCCGCAATGCGCGTCGTGCGAAGCATGTTTGATCCGCTGCGGGGGTTACTGGCGCTACGCAGGCGGAGGCCTGTCAGCCGCCGACGCGCGCATCTCACGCGCGTGCACGTCGGTACAAGAACGTGCTGCCACATACATACTGTGATGCGCCACGCATGCGCGCCCGCATCTTCAACATGCGCACAGCACACGCATCTGCACCCAGCTACCTGTACAGCACCTGCCGTGTTAAGGTGACCCCCCCCCCCGTCATCCTTTGCCGCCCCCGCAGGTGAAGCGCCTGGCGGAGCGCGCGCGCGCCGTCGCCAAGGTCCCCGACATGAAGGCGGAGAGCGCGTACCTCCTAGCGCGCGTCGCTCACGTGCACGCGGGGCGCGCCGACGCGACGTCCGCAGTGAGCCAGGCGGCGGCGGCGGCGCACCTCAAGGACGCGCGCGCGCTGTACGCCGAGGCCGCCAAGCTCGCGCCGCAGTTCGCGCCCGCGCAGTACGGCCTGGCGCAGGTATGTACACTTCAACGTTGATGTATATGCTGCTGTAGAGTTAAAGGTAGGGTTACGGTTAGGTTACGCAACTTCAAGGATGCGGGCGCGCTGTACGCGGAGGCCGCCAAGCTCGCGCCGCAGTTCGCGCCCGCGCAGTACGGTCTCGCGCAGGTGAATCTATGTACTAGTTCGCTAATTTGTTGTGTATATTCTTCTACAGAGTACTGGTGCTCAGGATCAGGGTAAGGAGCAGGGCTAGGGTTGGGCGGCCTCGAGGACGCGCGCGCGCTGTACGCCGAGGTCGCCAAGCTCGCGCCGCAGGCCGCGCCCGCGCAGTACGGGCTGGCGTAGGTGTGTGAGCTTTGTAGTACGTGTTTGATTGTTAGCACACGCTGAGAGGGTAGGATTAGGGTTACGCAACCTAGGAGCAGGGCTAGGGTTGGGCGGCCTCAAGGACGCGCGCGCGCTGTACGCCGAGGCCGCCAAGCTCGCGCCGCAGTTCGCGCCCGCGCAGTACGGCCTGGCAAAGGTGAATGTGTTCACTAGTTTACTGATTTGAAATGTATATACCACTACAGAGCAGTGGTGCTTAGGATCAGGGTTGGGAGCTGGGCTAGGGTTGAGTGGCCTCGCTACGACGCGCGCGCGCTGTACACGGAGGCCGCCAAGCTCATGCCGTGTATGCGTACATGTGTAGGGGTAGGGTTACGGTTGGGCCGCCTCAAGGATGCGCTTGCTCTGCGCGAAGGCGCGTGAGGGGAAATGGGCGGAACAAGTTCATCTTTGCTGATTGCTGCTGCTGACCACTGCTGCCGGCATGTGCGCGTGCGCTAATGCTGGCGTGTGCAGGACGCAAGTATGTCTTCTGCACTGTGCTTATCGCTGCTGCTGATGGATGCCCGCAGATGCTCATGCGCGAGGGGCAGACGGACGCTACAACTTGCTTTCATCTCCGCTGACCGCTGCTGCTGCTCGCTGCTGCTGATATGTGTACGCAAGTGCGCAGATGCATACGCACGGACAAAAGCAGTTATTATTTGCTCTGCTGATTGCTGGTGCTGGTCCGTGCGCGCGCAGATGCTCGTGCGCGAGGGCCAGACGGACGAGGCCATTGCATGCCTGAAGCTCGTGCTGGAGCAGGCGCCTGACAACCAGGAGTCGCTGCTGCTGCTTGGGGTGAGTATCAGGGGTGGTAGGTTTAGCAAATGTTGGGGTTAGGAATAAGGGTGAGGGTTGTTGCTCAAACCAGGGTTGCTGGGGGTAACTGCCGCGGGTGTTACTAATTGGGTTGGCATTAGTCGGGGTTATGAAAGAGGGGCAGGGATGGGGGTCAAACCAGCATTTGCTGCTGGTTCATTGGTCTAGTATCGGGGGCCATGCATTGAGGAGGGTTAGGGTGCGCATCAAGCAGCGCTCCGCGGGCTGGAGTTGCTGCTGTTAGTGTCCCTGGCCTCAACAGTGAGGTAAAAAGCTTGTGCATGCTCGGCAGGGTTGCTGTTGTATCATGTATGCATGAAGTCCTCGACACGTGTCACTCACGTGCATGAAAGGCATTTCGGTACAAGCACTTGTCCCGGTTGGCAGCGATGCAATACTGCCATGAGGTATCTGACTCACAAGATTGTCATTGAAGAGCTGTACTGTCGTCGCCTTCATTGTCTGTAGGTCATCGCCACTTTGATGGTACTTGTGCATCAACCTTGCGGTTGTGCAGCCGGAAAATGCCCGCCATGATGGCATGCTAGCACTTGAGAAAATCTTGTCAACTTATTGAAGTGCAACCGCCTTTTGGTTGTAGGTGCGATTGCCCACCCACTGAGCGTTGTTGTTTGTATATGGTATGTATGCACTTGCGCTCGCAGCTGCTGTACGCGCGCAAGGACCAGCGCAAGCCCGCGCTGCTCAAGTTCAAGCAGGCGCTCGAGCTCAGCCCGAACCTGCGTGAGGCGTGGATTGCTCAGGCACAGGCGAGTGATCGGGTTAGGGTTAGGGCTAAGCCTTTCTTGGCCAGTGAACTGTGCACAAAATGCGATTGCGACGCCACCATATGGCTTCCGAGACCATTTTCATTAGAAGCACAACTGTCATTTCTTCCTTCTGCAAAGCTTGCTCCGGATGTATTGGCAGGCTCTGGAGCTCCACTGTTAAGACCGCCAAAGGCAAGAAAAGCGCACGTCAGCAGCTGCGCCTGAGGCGCGTATGTGTAGACTTGCAGAGCATGTATGCTGGTATGCTACATGACCCGCACTGATGGCCACCGGAGTATGGCCTGCTTTTGACTGTAAATGCACGCATGCGGCTAGCTTGGTAAATGCGCGCGCCATGGTGGCCCGCATCAAGAGAGCCTTCTGTGCAGTTCATGCGTGCTCAGGCTCCCTTCGCTGATAATTCCAACCCTAAGTGAGGCAGTCACACATAACGGCGCCTGACGCCGCAGGCCTGCCTTGGTCAGCCGCACCAGGACTCCACTACAGGCGGCGCATTGATGACTTGTTTTGGTGGTTCAAAGCTCTGGTACACCACGTGGCTTTAAAGCGCAGCGCGCGCCCGCCCTTGCGGCATCTCACACCAACACGCCTGACGCTCTTCCTCCCCCACCAACCCCCCCTCATTGACAAACAACAGCCTGTAGGGTTGCACGAAAACGTAGTTGGCCACACAAATACGGCGTATCTGGGGCGTACTTGGCAATCAGGAATACGACTTGAGCAAACCTCAACATGATTGTATGCTGCACGAAGGGCGTATTTGTGGGGCATATGGCGAATCTGCTCCATTCCGAGCATACAGTTCACCACAAAAGGGGCACTTGAACTCGGAAACCAACTTCAAAATACGCTTTTTTGCAACACAAACAACAGGTCTTCCAGCAGGACCCGGCGGAGTACAACTCTGCACTGGCCAGCTACCTCAAGGCGCTGGCGGTGGGCGACGCTCCAACTTCAAGCGGCGGCGCCGCGGACGCCGGCGTGCTGCGCGGCGCGGGCGTGCTCGAGGCCGTGTGGACCAACATCGCGGTGTTGCAGGAGAACCTCGGCAAGGTGAGCGCGCAGCAGTGCTCAGACACTGTTGTTCATCATTGGCAACATCTCAGACAACTTCAACAGGCGATGGCACTGCGCTGCTGCTGGGTTCGCACCGCTCCGCCGCTGTCACTCACCGTCAAGAACTCCAACGAGCGACGGCACTGCGCTGCCTTTTTCCTGAGCCTCTTCGCAAAGCCTTTACTTTCTACTCCATATGCCTGTCCCCCTGTTGCGGCTTTGGGGGCACAAGGCGCGTTTTTTTAAGCATCTGTACCGCCGCGTGAGGCCGCGTGGACCAACATCGCCCTGCTGCAGGAGAACCTCGGCAAGGTGCGCGCGCAGCAGCGCCTTATAGTATCAGCATTATCAACAAGCGATTGCTGCTTCATTTTACAGGCCTTTCCTCGAAGCCTTCAGGTTCTACAGTTCTTAACACGCCGGTCCCCCTGTCACGGCTTTGGGGCACAAGACGTGTCTTGAGCGTCTGCACCGCCGCATGAGGCCGTGTGGACCAACATTGCCGCGCTGCAGGAGAACCTCGGCAAGGTGCGCGCATGCGGCAGCGCTCCGCTGCTGGTGTTCACCATCGACAACAGCTTCGGCAACTTCAACAAACGATGGCACTGCGTTGCCGCTTTCCCGACACTCTTTGTAAAGCCTTCACAGTCTTCTCCGTAAGCCGTGCTGCGGGAGAACCTCGGCAGGGTGCGCGCGCAGCAGCAGTGCTCAGACACTGTTGTTCATCATTGACAACAACTTCAAGAACTTTAAGCGATGGCACTGCGCTGCTGCTTCCCTAAGCCTCTTCACAAAGCCTTCACAATCTTCTCCGTACGCTGTGCTGCAGGCGAACCTCGGCAGGGTGCGCAATTACAGCTTTCGTGCTGACGCCTGACGCGCCTGCTTTGAACCGCACCCTGACCCCGGTTCGTCACCTGTTACCTCGACCCGCTGCAGCTGCCCGAGGCGATGGCGGCGTATGAGAAGGCGCTCGATCTCGGCAGCCAGGATGCGCGCGCGTCCGATGAGGATTTTGCCGCGCCCAACGTGCGCGCCTTCGACCCCGCCAACAAGCTCTTCTGGACGTGGAAGGCGCTGGCGGCGACGGCAAAGGTGCGTAAATGGAGACTCCAATATAGGATGCCGTCCTATAAATTGAATTGAACCAGTCATGATCAGAGCATTGTTGAAGAGTGTTTCTGGACGTAACAGGCGCTGGCGGCGACGGCCAAGGTGCGTCAACTTCACCACGGACTTCAATTGTATATGTGTTCCCATCACTGAAGATAGCATGAGCGTGTGCGCCTTCGACCCCGCCAACAAGCTCTTCTGGACGTGGAATGCGCTGGCGGCGACGGCCAAGGTGCGTCAACCTCAGTGGAGACTTGAACAGAGGAAAATTGAAGTTTTATCAACTTAAAGTGACATTCCGCTGCGGCACCTTCCCTTCGCTGCGCAGGCGCAGGCCGGAAACCCGGTGGTGATGGTCTCGGAGGGCGTGAGCCTTGCCGCTGGCGACCACGTGCGCATCGGCGCGGGCTTCGTGACGGAGGTCAAGGACATCATCTCCGACACGGAGGTGAGGCGCGAGGCGTCGCAAGTTGGGTTAGGGTCAGGGGATGTGTGTCTCTTTGACAGTGGCATTTGGAAAACATGGCTGGGAGGGTTAGGGCTAGGGGGGGGGGGGGGGGGGGGGGGGCGTCACATCGACAGTGGCATTGGGGAACATGCGGTACCTCAAGAGGAGGATGTGACAGTGGCACTGGGAAATGGGTGGTACCCCCCTCGAGCACTTATATGTGACTTCGCGGCATGTGCGCATCGGCGCGGGCCCCGTGACGGAGGTCAAGGACGCTTTTTCCCGACACGGAGGCGAGGCGCGGGGCGCCGCAAGGAGGGTTAGGGCTAGGGGGGGCGCATCACATTCGACAGGGGCACTGGGGAACATGTGGTCCCCCTGGAGCACCATGTATTTGTGATGTCAAAGTACTTGTTGCCCCAGCGCCTGGTATCTGGAGCACACAGCAACAGCATCTAGGGAGCGCTGACGATTTGTTGAGTCAAGTCGTTTCTGTGTGTGGAGGCGAGTCACAGGCGCCACAGGTCATGTCAATATTAAGGGGTACCTTATTGTCTACAATTAAATCCATGGGGCGAGTGTTTTATGAGAGCGAAAGAAGGCGGGTGTGGCGCCATTAATATGTGGAGAAAAAAAGGGTGGGGTGCATTCATGCTTTAGGCATTTTAGCCCATCTATCACCATCATGAGGTGCCAGCATGCTTCTACGCCCGCTCCTGAAAGCGGTTCAACTTTTGTAAGGCCAACTGCTGCTTCTGGGAGCCTTTTTGTGAGTTTGGCTACATTGTTGGCTATCTTTCTGTCTGCTCTGCACATTGCTGACAGAGCATCTATGCGCACAAACGATGTGGTGATGTAGCAAAAGTCACTGAGTGTGCAGAGTACACGTACGCACAGGATGCATGGCGCATATGCATGTGAGAAAAGGGGGGGGGGGGGGGGGGGCACATTTATATGAGCGAAAAATAAGGGTGGGGCGTCATTTTGTAAGGGCTCGGAAACTCATTTATGAAACTCGCCCCATCAGCTTGACTATAGATGATACGGTAGCTTCTGTTGACATGTAACAGCTGCACCAGCACAAACTAAAACCTCCTCGAGAAGCAGCCTCTGATCTGCCCCATGGCTACAGAGTGTCTGAACACCTGCTTTGGTTCTGCACGACACAAACGAATAAAGTTGTTGTCCGTGCTGTTCACCGGCACTTACCGTCCTCTGTCCCCTTCCTTGTCCCCCGCGCATGCAGTTTGCCCCAGCGCCTGTTCTGTGGAGCACACAGCAATAGGGTATCGCTTTGAGCCGTGCCGCTTCTGCGCAGCTCAAGACAAAAAAAAAAAATGTGCGTGTCCACGTCTTGTTGACTGGCACCGTCCTCTGTCCCCTTCCTTGTCCCCCGCGCATGCAGTTTGAGATGTCCAGCGACCTGGAGGTGGCAGGGCTCGGCACGGAGCTGACAGGACCGCTCTACAAGAAGGTGTGTACGCGTCTGCAGAGAGGAAAGCATGGCGTGCGCACGGGTCGGAGACTCGGTCTCCGTGCACCGCAACCCTCTGAATCAGGCGCAGAGCTAAAAGCATGGTATGGTAGTGCGATGGGCGACTCGGTCTCTTTGCACACAACACCCTTAGTAAGGCAAGTGTTCGTCATTGTGCCACTAGGTATCTGCGCGCCACAACGCTCTCATTAAGGTGGGGTTCGTCCGTGTGCCACACCTCTCTGGAGTTGAGCACTGCTTGCTGCCGGCGACCAGCTAACTCTAACCCTAAGAGCAGCAGCGCAAGCATCTTCTACTCAGTATCTGCACCCGTGCA
>JAFCMP010000218.1:0-55120 GCA_017506865.1 Tribonema minus
ACTGCGGCTGCCAGTGTTGTTAATGACGTAAGTACGGGTAGCGACGTAAGTACGCGTAACGACGTAAGTATGCAGGATTCTGGGTAATGACGGCTAATGACGGCAAACCCTAGTTGCTGCAATATCCTAAACCTAGCCCTAACCCTGACTAAGGATAGGGATAGAATGCTCCAGGGCGCAATGGTGCATGCTAAATACCATCGGAAACTACTGCATGGCTGCCATGCTCAGGTCGATGCATGCAAATGTGAGTCATTATTTGACTACTAAAGTAGCACTAACATACAGTGTCTTGATGTCATGTACGCACTGCCACGCAGATGCCATTTGCAAGCATATCGCACGAAAACACGCCGAGGCAGCGCCAAAAGCCTGATCGCCAGCAGCAGCAACACTCGTCCCAGCGAGCCTGACCGCCAGCAGCAGCAGCACTCGTTGTGCACAGCGACCTTAGCCTCAGACCTGGGCATGATGCCTCTCGCCACAGTGCAGAGCAGAGGCCTCGCGGCAAGCCCCGTGCCCCTCGGCAGTACTGCGGCGAGCGACCTCGGCAGAACTTTGGGCCCGTCTTTCCTCAAACCCTAGTTAGGTTAAACCCCCAACCTCCTAACCCTACTTGCCAAGCCCTAAACCCCCTAACCCTACTTAGGTCAAATCCTAGCCGTCATTACCGTAAGCATGTACGATCCGGGCTAATGACGTCATAACGCGTACGTACCTACCCCCAGGACACGTCATTAACAACACTGGCGCTGCAGCGCAAGGGGTAGGATAGCACTGCATGGCAATGTTATGCGGACAGCAAAAACAATTGGTCGAAGCCGATGGTCAGGGCGCTGCCGAAGCACATTTTGCCTTCATTCATTATGATATCATTTGTAATCAGATGTGGCAAAAGAGAGAGCGGCTATTTCCCATGCTGAAGTTTGCGCACGAGTCGCTGTAGGTGGGACGACTCGGAGGTGGGGTTTCTGTTGCGCGAGACGCCCTGTCGAATATCATTCCCTTGAGGTGGGTGTGTTGGGCGTGGGGGTGTGGGGGTGTGGGATTTGAAGCGGCTT
The DNA here is from genome assembly GCA_017506865.1 of Tribonema minus. NCBI lineage: Eukaryota > Xanthophyceae > Tribonematales > Tribonemataceae > Tribonema > Tribonema minus. The sequence goes on from JAFCMP010000218.1 coordinate 1,062, forward strand.
ACCTTGTGATGCTGTCATGAATGCAAACAAGCAAGCTGGAAGAGCAAAACAAGTAGACACGCTTCAGAGAACTCAAATGAAATGTTATGCGAAAGGAAACGCGATACGCTTACCGGATATTTTATTCTGCTGCTGAGAGACGGAAGGCTTGGGCTGGACGATGGCTGGCACAGCAAGGTTCGGGCTTGCTGCTTGCAGGGGGGGTTCTGATGCTGTGCATGCTACTTTGATGTGCCCTTTGGCATGTGACCCAACTAGTTGCACCTGCCTTCAACTAAGGTCAGGCCAGCTCTCAATCACATGTCAAGGTCTACACCGACTACACAGGTCTACTGAGACCTGTGCCAACCTGTGAGGTGTAACTGCCTGTAACTGTCTGAATACACCCCCAAGCCGTATCAGATCCCCCTTCTTTGCTGAGCATCGCCCTCGATGCGGACTTGAACTCGAAGCAGCAGATCGCGGTCCCTAGTGTAGTTGCAGCATGCTCGCACTAAGTGCACTACTAAGCATGGAGGCCAATATAGAACTGGTTGGAAACCCCATTAAAAACCTGGGAGGCAAACCTGCTAGTCAGGGAAATCCTCTCTGCAGGAAAAGGAGTCGCCGGCCTCAGCTTTGACTCAACTTGAGTCCCCACAACTACTTCGCACTCTCCTCTGAGGATATACTGCGAGCGGCGAGCACGTTCCATGATGAGTATGGGCTGTCTTTTGGCGTGCGGTAGTCACCCGGACGTAAGCGCATACGCCTGACAGTCTTCTCACCGTCGAATAGTACATCAAACGTGAACTGCGACCTGGCGGGGTAAAACTCACCCAGGACGCCGCGGCTCCAGCCTGTTGGAAAGTGATACCAGATCACTTCACCCTCAAAGTCTGATCCGAAATCAGATGGCAGTTTGGGCAGCCTTACCAGCGAGATCTGCGGCCGAGCAGAATCTTGGGCTGAGCTTGCCTCAGAACTAGTTTGGGAAGATGGCAGACCTCGCGTGACCTGAGAGTTGGACTTGCACTACTCGCGCTGTCCGGCGCGCTTTGCGCCTGCAACTTCTTGGCTTTGTCACGCACTGCCTCTGCCAACTGTATGGCAGACTTGACCTGTGTACGGGTCATCTGTTCCCACTCACCATCCTCATATCTGATCCTCCAGTATGGTGACACAAAGTTCTTAACGGCCCCCACACGTAAGTGATCGGGCCGCCCACTACCGTTCTGTGCTCCCTGACCAGCGCCGTGCCGATGGGATAGAGTTGCAGCGCGCTCTCTCGGCGCATGCCAGCATCCTCCTTAGGTGTGGGCCTGATGGCATATGCCGGCAACCTTCCTTCGTTGCGCAGCTCATAGAGCGCGTGAAAAGCGTCTAAGGTCCATGGCGTCACTTCTTGCAGCATGTCATCCTCTGACACCCACGCATGTGACTTGCCATCTATGGACTGCCATTTGTACTGCCACGAGCCATTGGGGCCCGCTTGGCGGTCCAGAACTCTGTATAACTTCTCACCATCTGCTAGCTCCTCCACCTGTCGGGGGCTTAGCATGGCGTGCACACCTGGCTCCAACATGGCACCAGGCCTCATGTGGAAGGGCTTCATGTTCTCAACATGAGCTGTGGTGTGTCTAACTCTTCTGCCCATCATCCTGCAGATGAATGAGAGGCCTGATTCGCCTGTGCGAGCCTCGATCTGCCAAGGCCCCACATACCTGGCATCAAGAGCAGCCGACCTGTCTCTTTGTCTGGGCAGCCGTATCATGACATAGTCACCGACGGCGAACTTCACCGCGCGCTTAATAGCTTCATTGCGCTTGGTGATCTTCTGGGCGCGCACTTGCAGCGCCTTTGACACCACTTTGTCTGCAAGCTCAAGCATATCCAGCTTGTGCTCAATCTCCTCGTGCAGGTCCAACTTCCTGCTGCCATCCTCGTGCATAAACGCATCATGTGGCAGTGAAGCCTCCCGACCATACACACAGAAAAAGGGTGTTAAACCTGTTTCATCTCGGGGAGTTGTCCTCAACACAAACTGTACGAGCTCTAAGCCTTCGTGCCAGTTTGTCTGCTGAGCGTTGACCCAAGATGCTAGTGCCTTCTTAGCACGACCATTTGCATGTTCTGCCACACCATTGGTCTGTGGGTGGTATGCACTGGTCTCTATGCGTTTAACTTTAAACGCTCTGCAAGGTCACTGACCACATTGCCAAGGAAGACTTTGCCCTTGTCTGAGCATAGTTCCTCCACTAATGCTCCAACCTCTAGGAACACTGTCATGAGGTGCGGGGTTACATCTTTAGTACCCTGGCCATGCATAGCGGCTAGCCATACAAAACCGGACCTCGTCTCCACAATAGTCAGAACATATTTATGCCCCGCTGCGGACTGGATACCAGGCTCTGTGATATCAATGTTGAGACGTTGCCACATGCGCACTGGCTCAGCCAACCACTGCTTATATTGAGTGGAGCTGGCGCGCTTGCGTTCTAGGCACGTCATACAACTCTGCACGTACGTTCGTATGTCTGCGCCCATACCAGGCCAGAAATACCTCTCGAATATACGCGTGTGCGTAGCGCCTATGCCGCAATGCATAGCGCTCGCGTCATCATGCCCTAAACGCATGACTAGGGTTCGTAGCACCACTGGCACGACCCACTGCAACAACACCATACCTCTCTTGGGGTGGCTTGTTGAACTGTGCACTAAGAGGCCATCTTCCTCGATGGTATACTGCTCTCTCTGTGCTAAGACGTGAGCGGCTAGCTCCGCGCCTTCGGGTATGTCACCCTCAATGAGCATCTTGCTCACTGCTTGACAGAAACCGTCCGCTTTCTGAACTTCAAGAAATGCGGCTCTGCTGAGCATTGCTGGCGTGGCAGGCGAGTCTCCCTCGGCCACCCGTTTCAGCAACTGCACTACTTCTGGCCTTGGCAGCGTCTTCTTGCGCTTGCCTAAAACAGCTTCACCATCCGGTGGCTCGTCTGCCCCATCTGCATCAGCAGCAGCTTCTACCTCTGGAATCTCTCCTTCTTCCAATGAGTCTGCCGCCGGCTGAGCCGTGGTGACGCTGCACTTGGCCCTCTTTGAGCTGATGCTGCGTCGCCTGTCGCATGCGATCTGCCTTAAGAGTCGCTGCGCTTGGGAATGCTCCCACGAGCCGGTGTACTTATTGACTGGCTCTGCATACGCTGTGTTGATCTCAACTTCATCAACCTCAGCTTCCTCCACCGTGGAGTCATCTAGCCTTCTGTCCAACAACTGTGTTAGCTCCACAGCTGTCAGAGCGGCTAACCTAGCGGCCACTGCTCCTGATATTGCGACGGCCTCGTTGAACTTGAACGCTGGCCCGTAACGCGCATCCGCCGTGTACCCACGACAGCTGTTCACGTCGGCTACCTTGTGCGCTCTTGTGGCCTCGTCCGCGAAGCGCACACCTGACGGCGGTGCATCCATGCTTGGGACTGCGTCTGGCCATTGTTCATCTGCTGGCTCCGTAGAGCGCTCAACATCTAATTCTGCCTGCTGCGGCAGTCTGGATGGGGCATCAGCGTTGGCATTCCTTTTGCCAGGCCTGTGCTGAATAGTAACGTCATACTCTTGTATACGCATGGCCCACCTCAATAGCTTGCCGTTGTAGTCTTGCAACGTCAACAGCCACCTGAGCGCTGCGGCATCTGTGACCACTGTAACAGGGTTACCCCAAATGTAAGGCCTGAAGTGGTTGAGCGCCAGCACTACTGCCAGACACTCTACTGCCGTCGCTCCTAACTTCGCGTCGGGTTCAGAGTTCAGCTTGCTGAAGTAGCCAACGACTACTTCTCTGACCTCCTCGCCTTCAGCTATGCGGCGCCTGCCCGTGTGAGCATATGGCTGTCCCGCTGTTGCCCTTTCGACCTCACTCACAGGTCTGAATTGTGTAAGCACACCTGCCGTCGCCGTCTTGGAGGCGTCGGTGTACAATACGAAAGGCAAACTGAAATCTGGGTGCATCACTATGCGACTGTCGCACATGGCACTCTTCAGCCGCTTGAAAGCCCGCTCTTGCGCAGACCCCCAAACCATGACTGCTTTGTTCTTGGTCAGGGCTACTATAGGCTCTGATATTGCCCCAAAGTCGGGTACATATCGCCTGTAATAGTTAAACACTCCCATAACCACTTGTACCAACTGCTTGTCTGGTACCCCGCCTTTCAGTGGGGGGCTCATGTCAAGCATGGCCTTGACCTTGTCAGGGTCTGGTCTTGTTCCAGCGGCGCCAACTATATGGCCTAGGAACTTGACTTCAGCTTGAAATAGCTGACACTTTGGGCGAGATACACTCATGCCCGCCGCCCCTATGCGGCCAAGAACATCATCTAACTGCTCGATGTGCTCCTCGATGTCCGTGCCATACACCAACACGTCATCTATGTACACTAGCGCGTGGGAGCCTAAGGCATCTCCCAGCACTTGGTGCATCAATCTCGTGAACTGCGCTGGCAAGTTCACTAGCCCGAATGGCGCCACCTTGTAGTGCCACAACGAGCCGTCTGGGGCTCTGAAGGCCGTCTTGGCCTTAGCCGTCTTGGCCAGCGGGATCTGATGGTAACCCGCTGCCAGATCTAATGAAGATAAAATCCTCGCACCTTGCACAGCCCGCATCATGTCATCCATGTTGCCTAAGCCATGACTATCACGCTTCGTGACCGCATTGCTCAACTTCCTGAAGTCTATGCAGAAGCGGATCTTGTCGCCTTGAACCACTAGTACTGGGTTGCTTGCCCACGCACTAGCTGATGGCTCAATCTGTTGGCGCTTTGCCATCATCTGAATCTGTTTCATGATGTACTCGGCTTCTTTGAAAGCCCAATGGCGTGCCTTGTCCGCCACCGGCTCGGCCGTCTGAGTGTCAACATCAATCTCAAAATGCTGAGTGACTCGAGGGTTTTTAGGGTCCTTAGCAAAGACATTCCTGTGCTTTTTTAGCATGTCAAGTGCTTTTGTTTTTAAAAGTACCCCATCTTTCCCCCTTCCTTGCAAATGAGGCGCAAGCCTGCCATCTTTCACAAGGATTTCCTCCAGCTCTGCATCCGTGCAGTTTTCTAGCTGGTCATTGTGGCGCTGGCTAAGGTCTGCCAGCCGTTGCACTTCTTGTGCAACCTCTTTGGCAGTCTTGCCTATGCTAGCAGCTAATTCTGCCACTAACTTAGCATTTTCAGAGTGCCTTTTGGCCGCTATTACTAGCAGTTTGGCTTCTAGAGCCTGCTGAGTAGCTGTCTGCACTTCTAGCAGATCATCAGCCTTAATTGGAGTCACTTTTCCCCAATACGTGTTGCGGCGCACGTAAATCGGGTACATTGAAGTGTTGCTCAATGTAGCGTATATCGTGCCGCTGGCATTTACAGTGAGAGCGGTGATATTTGCCTTAACACCTTTGCCTCTCATCATTTCTGTAGTTACTGTTTCTTGTGGCATGAGCAATGCCTCATAGGGCTGCACGCGCTTTGGCTTTGGTAGCAGCGTGAGTTCCACAATTGTCTCCGACGATGGTGCCAGTACAGTGTTATATGCCATCCTAGCTGAGCACTGCTGAGGCTTGTCTGGTGCCTCAGTGCTCTCAGCGCTGCCATTGCCCTTGCAACTGGCTAGTGCTGCCGCATGCGCGTTCGCGTTGTCTGCGCGATTCTTGTCGTGCATGGGGCGTATGGCCACACCTTTTAGTCCCCCTGGGAAGAAGGCTGGGCTACCGCCGTGATACGAGATGACTGAGCCATGCGGGGCAAAGAAATCCGTACCTAAGAGTACGTCCATGGGTGCGTTTACCACATAGAACTTGTGCAAGAACATCTTGTTCTTAAACCGCAGCCATGCATTGACCACACCACTGATCTGCAGCGACGTCTTGCCGTCTGCCAAGAGGATCTCAGTGTAGTCACCTTGCTGAGGTGTACATACATAGCTGTTGGGGAGCTTGTCTGCAATGCGCTTGCCCATGATGGTTACGGTTGCACCGCAGTCTACCATGGCGCGCACATAGAGTTATTTGGGCGTCTGAGAGTTGCTTTGTACGTATGGACTTGTATTTATAAAGGCCCAAGGGAGGCCGGGTTGCCTATGCAATCGAAAAGCTTGCGTCAACGCAGCAGCCTAGTCTGCGCTGTGCCCTAGGAGCTTGGATACCGGCGCCGCAACACAGCCCAGCATTCGCGCTCCACGTGTGTACGCCATAACGCGCTCCGCCAACTCCCGCGCCAGCGATATGCTCAGCTCAATGAGGATCTGACGCTTAGCTAACCCGGCCTTGCGTAACACATCTGCCTTCCCCCCCCCTGAGCACAGTGCTGAGTGCATTGCCAACTCCTTAACAAAAAGGCTTGTCTGCTTGCCTAGCCGTCCGTACGACTCCTGCACGAATGGCACAAAAGCCCAAGATGACGTCAAGGTGCCGGTGTGGTGCTTGACCTTCGCGTCCTCCCCCACCCCAGCAGCATAGCCGTCCGTGTTCGAGGCATTTGTTCTGCCTGTCAGGTTCGAGCTCGCTGTGGGCGCGCGCACACTTGTGTCTAGCACTATTCCCTTGTTACGGTATGCACTGCTAAAGTGCAGACACCCTGGGTCAATGACTGTGTCCGCCCGATACCCCGGTACCTTGAAGACGCTAGCGTCCTCATTGCGGACAATAGAGACATGGTGCTGTCTCAAGATGCGCTGCAGGCACCGCTTTTGGGCAGTGTGTGTCGCGTTGTGCCCCCGTATGTGCTGGCTGGGGCAGCTGATCGCATGCGTGGAGGTGGGGCTCACATCACTGCACCGCCATGGGCACACCTCGCCCTGTATGCCCCACCCGTCTATGAAGATCGCAATCAAAATCATCGTGGCTGCTGCCATACTGGACATGGGCGCCGCACCCGGGCGGTCATTGGCAGTGGGTGGCACGCTCATCCACGCCATTGCCCCGGACGCACGCTGGCTGCGCAGCTGCGCCAGGACCCGTGCGCTAGCCTGTTGGCGGCGGCGGCTGGTGTCGCGCGAGTCACCAATAGGTGCAGCCTGCGTCGGCTTGCCCACGGCACCAGCCGAGGCAGCCTCTAGGTCCTCCACCAGGCAATCCTCGTATTGACGTCGAAGAACATTTGAAAGGCCGGCTTGTAGTCCGTGCGTGAAGTGACCGCGCCGGCGGCGGGGCACTACCTTCCTGCAGATCTCATCAGCATAGGCCTCCCAGTCGTCGTCGTCGTCCTCCTGCCCGCCGCTGCAGCTGCTTTCTTCCGCGCTAGTTTGTGTTTTAGCGGGCGTGGAAGGGGCAGCCGCGGCAGCGGCTTGAGGGCCAGGTACGGTCGCCGCCGCAGCGGCCGCCTCGGCGCCAGGCACAATGCCGTGGGTGTGTGGGGCTGGCTCAGTGGTCACTGTCTCCGTGACGGCAGTTGCGGCGTAGATCGCTTGCACCGCAGTGGGGAGCGTCGACGCTGCGGCCGTCGTATCTGCTGCCCACCGTAGCAACGATGCTGGGAGCTGCTCGGCCACAGCTGTGCGTGATTTTTCGCCGCCATCAGCTGTCAGCGCTCGCGTAGAGCGTCGCACGGCCTCGATGATTGGCGGCAGTCCCTGGTCCTCGCGTATTGCGCATGAGTGCTGCGCGAACCAGGTGACTGCGCCGTGTTCGTCAGTGCCGAGCCTCAGGGCCCCTGCTGCCACAGTGGCATGAATTATTGCCGGCCTCAGTGTTGTGCATGCCTGGGCCGTGTATGCGGCTGGTGCCAGTAGCCCCAAAAGCGGCATGCCCAGACCGCCTCGTCGCTCCGGCAACCGTGACGCCCGCAGTGGCACTGCGATGTCCGTGAGTTCTGGCGGGCCCAAGCGCGGCAATACCAGCACGCTGCCACTGCTGGCTTCCTCATTGTCACCAGCAGTGCAGGCGGCCAGCAGGTGTGACTTCATGGCTGCCGCGGTAGAGCAGCCGTGCAGATGCAGCATGCGTTCGAGCGTCCATGCACAGAACCCGTCAAACGCGTGCAACCATGTCTCACTCAAAGCCGTGTCAACGACCCGAGCTAAGAAGCCCATGCGCTTCGTCAGTGACCTGCGTAGAATGAACTGTGCTGCCTGTAGGTGATGCCGCGCCATTCCAGCTAGCTGCCACGACAATCGCCATGTCCCTGCGTCGACAAGATGCTTGCTCATGGCAGCGTGCACATAGGCTGGGTGCCCTACCGGTACCCCGACCGACGTAAAGCCCTGACTGGATTCTGGCATGGTGGTGTCCACAAACGGTATGTCAAGGGCGCGCAGGCGTGCTCTGGCCGCTTCATCAAACACTGTGCCGCGCATGGCGATGGCCAGCGACTTGTCTGGTCGAACGCGTAGGCCCCCTGCCGCCAGCCGGCGGATCACCTCTGCCACCCCAGCGGCCGCTGCATCGTCGAAGTAGGCAGCTTGCAGCACGTTGAGGTCATCCAGGAAAGCGCAGTGCGGGGCTGGCGGTTCCGCTGTGCTGTGGCCGTAGGCCGGCATACTGCCGGGCGTCGCATTCACTCCATCAGGGTAGAAGAGTAGGAAGGCCGCTGCCACTGCAAAGTACAGCGGCCCTAGAGGGTCCCCTTGCTGGCACCCTAGGTGGGAGCAGATAATGCGAGCTTCACCGTTCACCTCCACCCGCATCTCTGGGGCAGTGTCACCACAGTATACGGACTCAAAGTGCGGGAGCAGCTCCGGACAGAAGAGCATAAGCCCCCGCACAATGGCGGCGCGATCCACACTGTTAAATGCGTTCTCACAGTCCAGTTGGATAGTGGTGCCATACAGCTCGTGCCACACGCGCGCGCGCGCTGCCACATGCTCGACGCCAGACCGGTATCCTACGCCAAACTGCGACATGGAGGCCAGCAGCCCCGATATCTTGCCCTTGACACTCCGTGCCGCTGTGGACCCGAGGAGTCTGCGCCAGACACTGGAGCAGGCGATCGGACGCCGCTTCTGTCCTATGCCTGAGAGGGCCGCGGCGCGGAGAAGCCGTTGCGATTGCTCCGGCAGCAGTTCGGGCTCAACAAGCAGCGTCGTGAACACCTTGGCCAGGTGATGAGCGAATGCCGGTTCCATCACATCTGATTCTGAATCACCAGCTAGTCCTGGCGAGGCACTGCTCACGGGGCGGGTGGCTGCTTTCACTGGTGCACCAGGCCCAGCGGCCATCAAGAGGTGTTCATAGCGTAGGCCGTCCAGCCCTCCTGCCTTCCCCGCCCCTGCTGCGGACAAGGTCGACAGTATGTCTGCCGCCTCCACCTCGAGGCGCCGTCCGGCTGCGCTGGCAGCATCCTCAGGCCTATCGCTGTGATCATGTGCCTGACCCGATTCGAAGACAGGACTGCCGCTGCCAGCTGGCCCGGTGGTCGTTGCCACCCCTGCGCTGTGTAAGCAGTGCCGCCGGGCGTCGCGTACCAGGCCGCGCACTTGCTCCATTGGCGTATCGACTACCCCCGGCCGGGTGCCAGTTTCAGGGTGCTTTGCTGCCAGCACCTGTGCCGTGACCTCGTCTGCTGGGGCGCATGCTTCACGCGCCTCTAGTCGTGCGGCAGCCAAGCCTACCCCCCGTCGCTTGCCTGAGAGGGCAGCGCATGCTGTTTGCTGCCTGGAGTCAGCCTCCGTCCAGTCGGCATCGAAGTTCGTTTGTGCCGACGCCATAGCTGCGTTGTTTGGTTTGGGGGCCCGCAGCGCCGCTGCTGCTGACAGCGTCTTTCTCAGTAGCTCCGCGAAGTCGCCAGACAGCAACGCTGCCAGCCGGGCCGCAGGCGGCATACCGGTTCCCTCCGGTTGCCTACCAAAGGCCATCGCTGCTAGCAGGTGCAGCAGCCTGTAGCCGCGCTGCACTAGAGTCTGAGAAACCTGATGAGCAAACGCCCCGGCACCATGGTGGAGGCGCACCCGTGCCGCCTCACGTGCACTGTCTGTGGCGTCCGCCAGTAGTCGTGTGGCGTGCTCCACTAGCCGTGCCCACTGGGTGCACTGCAGCTGAGTGCGGAAGGGGTTGGCAGTCGTGGTGAACCGCAGCAGCAGTAGATCCGCCTCATTGGTCTGGTCAAGTGCGTGGACGACCGAGGGCGTCGAGAGGTCCCAAGCCAGGGATGCTCGTGCCTGGGGCTTTGAGGGCCTGCCACTGGTGGTGGTGGTCGGGGGGGGCGGTGACGCGGCATCGTCCGGCGGGTCCACGTCCATGTCCGCCCATCCCACGGCCGTCCCGCGGGGGGGGCTGCTGTCCTGCAGCCTCAGGCTGTCAGACTGAGTGCGGCTGCCGGCGCTGCTAGGCGGTGCCGCAGCAGCTGCCGTTCGGCGCCGGCGTTGCGCGCCGGTTGCCGTGGCCGCCGGGCGTTTCTTGCTAGACTTTGAGTTGGCAGCGCCACTAGCCGGCACCGCCGGTAGTTTTGGAGGTGTCGCTGCGGCAGCCCCCGCCGCCGCGGCCGCGCCGTCGCTACCCGCACCCCCGCCCTCGGACTGGCCCGGGGGTACTGCCGGGCGTGCGCGCGTGGGGGCGCTTCCATTCCGTCGACACGTGTGGCATGGCGAGGTCAGCGCGCATTGCCTCTGCCCCGCGCTGGCTGACATATGGACCAGGCCGCAGGCACCTGTGCATGCACTCAGCTTCCTTACCGCCCGTAGGAAGTCTTCTGCCGTGCAACCATACATGGTGCTCATCTCCTGCACATGCTTGGCATGGTGTGCCCCAGTGCTGCAGGTACTGCTGCCTGAAGGGGCACGGTCACCGGATGGGTCGTGATCAACCTGCTGCCGGATGCCCTTGGCGTATGCTGCCGCCGGATTTTGCTGACAGTGTGATGTGCTCGCCTCAGGGTTCAGCATCGACCTCGTGCAGCTACCACCGTTGAAGTGGGCCACTACCGGTGCCATGCGGCTCGCAGCTGACAGTTTGCCTCGCTGTTTGCTGTCCTCTTTCTGACCAAGCTGCCAAAATGCCAGTGTGCATAGTGGACACCTCAGTGGCTCAGGCTGCTGTGGCAACTGCAGCGCAGTACGGGGCTGTGTCCGACTCGGAGCCGTGATGTGGGTGCTGTCAGCTTGAGTGGTCGCCGACGCTGTCATAGTGGTTGGCAAGGGCGGAGCTGCCGCAGGGGCGACAAGCAGTTCAAAGTGTCCCACATTTGTATATAGCCCAGGCGGCGTCCACAGCACATCCAGATGGCAGTCAGGCTGAGCTGGAGTCGCCGGTGCGAATACCGCTGGCAGCCCCATCAGTTGTGCCAGCACCAGCCCTGTTGATTTTTGCGTGCTGCCAGTGGCCTGAGGCTTGGCCTGCCACACCGTCACCGAGACCGCGTAGACCGCTGCAACAATGGCCCACACAGACAAACCGAGGGGCCGTCCCCACACGCCCTCTTCCTGTAGGCGTTGCAGCAGGAGCGTGTGCCCGCTGTCCTTGCTATCCGTTTCATTTGTGCCGTACTCGATTGCGAGGCAGCGAGCGCGTGTCCCGTACGTGTCGAATTGTTCACGTGTACACGCAGGTTGGGCTGCGGCATGCGCGGTCAGTTGACGCATCGATGACATGCTGGCCCCTTGTTTGCCCGCCCCCTGCGTGACGTATGCCACCATCCCGTCCAGCAGTGCCTCTCGCATGGCAATCACCAGCGCTGGGGCCGGCAGTCCGTGCTCAACTGCGACGCTGCCTATGCCGTGTAGAGCTGTATGAATCAGGCAGTTGCCGTTGCCCACGTTGCTCACGGGGCGAAGCTCCCCACCACGTGCTAGCGTCGCTGTGTTTTCCCCAAGCGCCTGTTTGTGGAGTGCCTGCAGGCCCGTGTGCCAAGTGGAAAAGCCATAGTTGGTGGCTTTTGCCAGCGCGTCTTGCTGCTCCTCCACGGTGACTGTATGGCACACGGTTGAGGGTATCCGGGTCGCCACCGTCACGGTGGTGACCTTCGCCGGCCCGGATATTGGTGCTGAGGGGGCAGAGGCACCGCCCCTTGGCGGTGTGGTGGCTGGTGCCAGCTGCCCTAGGGGTGCAGGAGAATTGTCGCACTGGGCCTGTCGCTCCTGCGTCCGCCGTCTGTGTTTACCTCTGCGTCGACTGCGCTTTCCACTGGCAACCATAGCCGTGACAGATGCTGTCTCGGTCATTGTTGCGTGGGTGCTGTTATCACCGGCCTGCGTTACGTCTGACTCGCCATGTTTCCCGGCTGGCTGGCGAGGCGACCTGGCAACGACCGGTTCCCTAAGGGAGAGTTGGTCAAACACCGCTGCCAGGTCGTTACCCTCTTCTCGGAGGGAGAGCAAGCTGAACGTGACCGTCAGGTCATGCATCTGATTCACCAGCGGTGCGCAGGGAGTCCGGCCCAGCAGGGTCTGTGTTGCTGGCGCGTGCAGTCGGCGTGACGTGCGGCCGGGTTCAAGCTTGGTACCCGTCGGCCAAGCGCAAAGCACCGTGACGCGTGCCCGATTGGGGGCAAGGGCCAGTGCACGTACCCTGCGCGCGAGTGCGCCAGCCGCCCCCAGCAAGCCTTGCCAGTGAGATCCCGTCGGGTCCCTGGGGCATTCGCTAGACTGAGCGCCCGCTGCGACAGCAGCTGCTGCACTGCCAGGTGTGCTGGGCACACGATCGTTGCTTGACATCGTTGCGCCGCTATCGCTAGCACGACTTTCGCCAGGCAGCACACCCATTGTGCTGCTCCGGGTCAGTCTCGGCAGCGGCGCAACTGCCACACCGTCCAACGTAGATGCATGGGCTTGCCTGGGGTCCACCCCCAGGTGCTCGCATCCGTTGCTTTGTACGCGTAACGACGCGGACACAAACATCTGCCCTGGAGGTACAACACCGGCTACTGGGCGTATGTACTCCACTGGAGCCTCCGACTTGGAGCGCTCTATCGAGCTAGGCTCAGGGGACCCTACTGCAAGGCCTACATGAGGTAACTTGACTGGTTCCCTCTGTTTTGTGATCTCTTCTGTGAGATTCTTAATTGTCTCTGCCACACTCACTGGTGGGGCTGTGTCTAACTTGCTGACACCTGGCACATGGTCTAATATGCCTAGAGACTGAGCATCAAGGCCAGCGCGCCTGAGCGCTGCCTTCAACTCACCTGGGGCAAGGCGCGGGTCTGTACCGCCGCCGAGCTTCTTGCGTGCCGCTGCGGCCGCAATGGGTGGAGCACTGATTTCTGTGTCAATGTCCATGTCGTCTGCGCTACTGCAAACGCTCATAACTGACTGTGAGTCCCACTCAGAGTCAGACCCTGAGTCAGAGTCATCGACTTCCACGATGTCAGCCATGCCGGGCTGCACCACAGCCAAGTCTACCTCTGGCTCTTCCCATGCACTGCGCATCGGAATTATGGGTACCTCTGCATACCCTGCATCATGCGCCTTTGCATGTATGCTACGCGCCACTGCTGCTGAGCAGTGTGCACTTGACGAGGGCGCTGCGTGTACCGCGGTAGCGGCCTGCACCAGCGAACCACTCTGACCAGCCAACCAAGACGGGGGCGGGCAGTCAACTGAATGCCTCAACGTAGAGTCTGACCTACGCGGCAAACGTACCTGTTGTTCTGGCAGTGTGCACAGGCCTGAGGCCTCAATTGCCACGAACAAGTGAAATGCCATCTCTGGGATGAACAAGTCTGCAATGTAACGCCGTACATCACTACTGCATGCACTCGCTGGTAATTCATGATAATACGTCATGAGCACCGCCATTTCCGCAAGCGACAGCAAGCGGGCAGATGCCACTGGGCCAGCGTCCTTTGCATGTGCAACATAACTCGCAGTGGGCCTACCAGGCAGTCTGCGCACTGGGCTAGGCAACAAGCCATCAGCATCCAAAACACCAGGGTGCTGAGCACTGCGTGGTTGCAAGAAGAATGTGCGTTCGGGGCAGCGCAAGCGAGAGCGAACAGATGTGGGTCTGCTGTGTAAACGCTTGGTATTCATTACCGCACCGAACCTCTGGAGCGCCTCACGTGAGGCCACCCCTGCTGGTACTATGACAATGTACACCCTCTGCCTCCTGCAAGGTACTTCAAACTCAGAAGCCTTTAACTTGGCAATGTACAGCATGTAACCAGCCGACTTGAGAATGCGTACTGCGCGTGCAAACGCGCGTGACACTAGCACTCCTGGCACATTCTCATACAACACCACCCGAAGCTTGGCTCGCACGATGAGCCGTGCGGCATGAACCGTGCACTCGGCAGCTTCGCCCTCGACCCTCTTGCCCTCCGCAGAAAAATCTGTGCAGGGCGGGGAGATGGTGGTGATGTCAGGTTTCTCGTCAAGAAGACGTGCAACAACCTTCGCATCAGTCATGCATGCAGTCATTGTGGGCACTTCTGGATGAACTTCATGCAGAGCCTCAATTGCCTTGACATTCTTGTCAACTGCAAGCACTGTGCGTGTTACAAAACCTGCTCTAGAGGTCAACTTACCCCCAGCTATGGCGCCTCCTAGCGCCCCACAGCAGATAGACGCGTGTTTGATAACTCTGGGTGGTGGCTCTGGCCCACCCTCAATTGCCGCCATCTGTGCGCGCAAAGAGACATCGTAAACAGCGTCAGTGGCATGCTCAGCTACCTGTGCCGAACATGCATCTGCTCTAACTACACCAGGCAATTCACTGATTGCTGATGCTGAACTTGCAGCAGGCAAGTCACTTCCTACCAAGGCAGCAGACAACTGCAAGTGTGATTCACCTTGGCGGTGCTTTTCTGCCATCCTCTTTCGGTGAGCAATGCACTGAGGGCAGGTAGTCTTGTGCCGCATAAGTGTGTCCCAGTCTCCCTGGTTCACTCTGCAGCCAAGACACTTGAAGTTGCTCTGGGGCTTGGCTCCGCCGCCGCCATTATCGCCTGCGGAGCTAGCCTTGCCCTGCGGCGCGCGGTCGCTGACTCCAAGCTGGCGACGCTCGTTAGCGCTCAGCCCCGCCAACACAGCGCGAACAGCCGAAAGCTTATTCTTCTTTTTATAGCGATGGTCGTTACTGACCACGCTCCACCCATCCTTGGCAGGGCGCTTGCCTGTGTCAGAGTAGGGGGGGGTTGAGATGTGTGCCGCGGCCATTGCAGACACAACATTTCGAGTCTCGCGCTCGTCAATAGGCGCTGCCTGCCACTTTTGCTGGGCAGTTGCCACGACCTTGGGAAAAGCGGTGTTCTTTAGATCCCAGGTCTCATACATGCCGTTTACTTCTTGACGGCAGCATAATGGCAGTTCATGAACGAACTTCATACGAACAATTTGCTGGTTGTCCGCGCAGCCGGCGTCGTGCGCGGCTGCAACTACCTCCCTGCCCCACACTTCGGGGCTGGTACCGGAGGTACGCGTGAGTTCATGATACTTTTGAAGTGCTATTTGCCTGGCAGATGTGCTATCGTACGCTGCCGTAAGGCATTGCACCATCTGCTCATAAGACAAATCACTAAACGCACGAGTTTCTAGCATTCCCGTGCGCTCATTGGTGACTGCGCTGGTCAGATCAGCGTACTGACTCTTGGTCAGACTCTGCAACAGCGCTTCTGAGTAGGCCGACTTGGGCACGCCACGCGTGTCGCAGCTACGCTCAAAAGCTCTAATGGAAGCTTCAAGCCTGCCTACTTGCGTTACAATGACGACGCCAGTGCCGCCGAAACCCCTCAAGTCAACTTTGGGTTTCCGCGCCGTCATGGCAACTGAGGAGTACGAGGGTTCTACTGCCCCCGCAGTCCTAATGCTCTCACCTAGAGCCGATGCGCTGGTGGCTACGCCGGCCACTGCGCCATCTTCACGCGGACTCGCAGCTGCGCCGGCTGCGTCGTCGTCCGACGTGTCGGAGTGCCCGTCAGTGTTGAGGAACGGGTGCGTCACCAAGCTGCGCGGGTAAGTGTCCGCAGCTAGGCGTGCCTCCTCGGTGACCAGAGGCGTGTTCTCGAACTCCCTTAGCATTCGCCAGAGTTCCGCCTCCTCACCGTCGCCTGTGCCGAAGGCGAAGCGATGCCAACTATTGGACCGCTTACGGTGTTTACCTATGGTCAGCAGCTCGCCGAACTGGCTAGCTTTGAAGTCATGACCACGTTTTTCCAGAAGTGCAACATTATGCTTGCGCACCTCTTCGGCCTGCTCCGCAGCGAACGTCCGCGCCATCGGCAGCAGTGAGTTCTTCACCATGTTCTTGCTCTCACTAGGAGCTCTGGTGACGCGAAGCTGGAGCTCGCCAAGGCGTTCGTAAAGGCACGCTCGTGAATTTCGGCGAACGTTGCAGCCGTTTTGGCGGCCTTGGCAGCTCGCTTATGTGCCTCGACGCGAGCTTCGATGCCCTCACGCCACTGGTCATAAGCCTCATCTGTGCCCTCAGGATCAAAGGGCACACCACCCTCATCACCAGATGACTCAGAAGACTCGAGCAGTTGCCTAACTGCCCTCCGTCGCTCTGCCGCTTGTTGCTCAACTGGCTTTCGCGGTATGACGGGCGCGCTACGTGGCACAACTGGCGAACTTTGCACGACTGGCACGCTACGTGGCACAACTGGCACACGCCGCGCCTTACCACTTGCACCCCGACGCGGCTGCGTCACAGGCGATTTATCTGAGGCTTCAGGGGCCCTCGCTGGTGCAGTATAGTATGTGGGAGCCACTAGCCTAGCTGATGGCTTGGAGCTCTGAGGCGTCGGAGCCGCCGGTGCTACTTCAGGCGCCGCAACTGGGACCCGTGCACCGCGCGTAACCGACGTCTTGGCCGGCTGACTGCGCGCGACCTTAGGTGGGGCCACCGCGGGCGCAACCAGTGCTGCAACTGGCACTGTGGACTTTGCAGGTGCTGGCGCCGCAGACTTCGCGGGCGCTGCCGGCACAGCTGGCGCGGCTACCGGCACAACTGGCGCGGTTGTTGCAGCTGCACGCGGTGTCTTGCGTGGGCTTTTCGTTGGTGCGAGTTTTTTCTCAACAGTTGCACGTGCAAAAGCTTCTTCGCCTTCTGCTACCTGGGCTTCGCTAAGCATAATGCCCATTGCTGCAAGCTGTTCTCTTTTCTGCCTCAAACGTAACTGCCTTGCCACTATGGCTTCGGCTTCTGAGCCGCCACCGCCGGGCTCGTCGCTGGACTCAGCGAAATTACGTATAAAAGGAGGTGCGGCACCAGTGACTACTGATTCTGTGGACCGTACCGAGGCAGACGTGTCGGGCGCGCTGGCACCGACCTGGCTGGGTTGTGCGGACGCTGCCGCGGGCCGGGGAGGGGGGCGTGACGGCTTGTCACCCGAGCTTGGTGCGGGGCGCGTAGCGGAGCGCTGACCGCCCTTGTTGCTCTTAGCAGCAGTGCTGCCAGCAGGCCTAGCACCGCCACTAACACCTCCGCTGCGGCTTGACCCACTCGTTGGCTTCTTGGAGCCATGGTCAGTCTTGACCATTTATGGTGTATCCTGCACACGATTCACGCGCATGAAGCTGAGTGCGACGACAAAACCATGATTTTAAATTGTCAGCGCACGAGCCGTCTATGCCCCGCACGCCTCTGCACGAGGTCTGATGCTACTAGGGCACTCTGAACTGCAAGCCAGCCAGTTTGACATAGCAGTTGTACAGATCGACCGCGTTGTCAATTCTGCAACACAATTGCGGCCGTACAATCATGAAGCAAAATTGCATCGCTTTGCTCTTAAGCTAGACTCCTCTCCCCCTTCTTTGCAAAAAGCTAGTCATATCAGCTTTAGAGCAAATTACTAAGGAAGAGCATGCGGTAGGGTTTTTATTCTAGTCATAGGCAACCGTTACAGCCAGAAAAGTGGCAGCGCATGCCCCTTTGTGCGCTTATTCTCGAGACTTCTCGAGTGCAACCACTTAACACTGTCTATGACAAGTCACTACCGTTTCTGTGACTTCTGATACACAAGCTATCACGTGTCCCCCCTAAAGGATCTCCGCGCGTTCTCCCGGGAGACTCTGGTGCGTTCGTGACGTGATAGTGTACGGCGCGCAAGCTGGTGTACACAGCGCGCTACCGCACGGGTCTACCCTCGATGCCCTATATGGGTCCACGTGACCACGTTCATCAACCACAGATGAGCCGCAGAATAAGGCCAGCTAAATGAAGTTGCATGTTCATTGCTGCTCAGACCCGTGCAGCACGCACTGCGTCGTTGACATCAAGGGGGCGGGTCACGACGTAGCGGTGCACCACTACGCCGCCCCGTCATAAGCATTCTAGTGCAGGAACCTAGCGTGATTAACGTTTAACTCGCTTCCCACGGCTGTTCTTTACGTATCGCTTTACGTAATCTGGGTCCTCGAAAGGCTTTGACACGATTCGAGCAGTGATACATTGAACAGCGATCACCACGCTGCTGCCCTTGCGGGCGGGGTTAGCACGAGGTAAGGACTGTCTTCGGGTGCCAAATTGAAGCGGCTTACCTTGTGATGCTGTCATGAATGCAAACAAGCAAGCTGGAAGAGCAAAACAAGTAGACACGCTTCAGAGAACTCAAATGAAATGTTATGCGAAAGGAAACGCGATACGCTTACCGGATATTTTATTCTGCTGCTGAGAGACGGAAGGCTTGGGGCTGGACGATGGCTGGCACAGCAAGGTTCGGGCTTGCTGCTTGCAGGGGGGGTTCTGATGCTGTGCATGCTACTTTGATGTGCCCTTTGGCATGTGACCCAACTAGTTGCACCTGCCTTCAACTAAGGTCAGGCCAGCTCTCAATCACATGTCAAGGTCTACACCGACTACACAGGTCTACTGAGACCTGTGCAAACCTGTGAGGTGTAACTGCCTGTAACTGTCTGAATACACCCCCAAGCCGTATCAGATTGGTGGGTGATGGGTGGGGTGGGGTGGTGTGGGGGTGGGGTCTGGCTTTGCAAAGCAGGGCGTACTCTGAGCCAAGAGAGCAATGCTATCCTCTGTTCTGTGCAGACTGTCTGACATCTAGTTTCTATGTATGCACTAATCTAGTCTAGTCTAGTCTAGTCTATCCATGTAGTGTATCGTCTAGTCCACAGTCTATGTAGTCCATGTCTAGTCCATGGTCTAGTCTAGTCTGTAAACGACATCTATCCTCTATGTGTCGCTATGTATGCTTTTGTCAGCGAGGGGACCACCTGAACAGAGTAGACGGGCATTGCGAGATGTTTCCATACCGAGTGAGGGCTTCTCGAGGGCCTACTTTGGGCTCTCGATAGGCGCGTCGTTAATCGCGGTCCTCCTCTCAAATCGCCCGAGGACGTGGAGAGAATTTCCGGCCGGATCAACACCGACAAGAGCTGAACAGGTGGGTGACCCCTCATCTCATATGTACAAGCATTGATATGTACAGTTGAATTAGTAGACAGTCTGCTGGTGTTAGTTGCTCTCTCTGCTCAGAAGCACGTCCCACCATAGTCACTTATGGTCGAAAAATGAGGCTGCGGTGATTAGCAACTCGCAAATCAGGACTCAGTCGTTCATCGCCTTGCCTCCTTTTGGCACGGTGGCAGCATGTCTCTGAGGACTTGACTTGTGCTCACACACGACTACAGCACGTGCCCATTGATATGGACAAATCAACAAGCACCTGCAGGCATTTATATTGATCACGTTAACGAACTGGAACTTCAACTGTATGTTAAACTTCATCTTCAACTTCCGAGTTGAAAGAAAAGAACGTGCATGAACATAAGCACATGGCTGACGACTACAGCTCGGTGCAGAGAGGCAAGCTGAGCCTGAAGGCGGACGGCCTGTTCGGCGGCGGAGCCAACAAAGGTGGCGGCAACAAGAAGCGGGCGCGGGAGGGCGCCTCGGAGGAACCTGCCAGATCAAACTCTGCCAAAGGCAGCGCTGACAGCGTGCGGGGCGCAGCTGCACCGTCTGTCTCTGGGAGCTCTGATGTCGACAGTGGACTGACTCCAGCCCAGAAGCGCTTCAAGGAAGCCCAGCTTGCCCGGGAGCGACAGGTAATGCGGGAGCTGGTGAAGAAGACCCACAGGCAGAGAGTGGAGGAGTTCAATCAGAAAATAGCCAAGCTGACAGAGCACAACGACATACCGCGTATCAGCGCTGCCGGCAATGGCTAAGCAGGCTTTCGGCGGCGCTCTCAGTGCCCCACGCCAGGTGTTGTTTCGGAGCAGACTGAGCGCAACCTTTTCTAGAACAAACACATCTTTTTCGCCTCTCTCGCACTGTTTGGCTTGTCTCTTGTGCTGTGCAGCTTGTGCAGCCACACTGGCATATTTGCTCGTGATATGTGCCGTGCTTAGCTGTAGACAGCGCTTACATGAGTTTCAGCAGGGGGTGTAACGAAGCCATGATGACACAGCTTGGTACAGGCGCCATCACTTGATGTACTTTTATTATTTTCCACTCGTGGCTGTGGAAATGCCATGTTGTATGTGTGTCGCCTTGTTTTCACTTGATGTACCTATACTATACTTCTACATTTACTGCAGTGGCTCGAGATCTGCATCCATGGCTGCGCTCACGATGCTTGGCTATTTGCCTGACATCAGCGTTAAACTCGGGCTCTGTGACATGTGGCAACCTTTCATGATGACTTCAACAAAACACTGAGTTGAAAATTTCGTTTTGTGCAGAATAATGCAAAAGCGGTAAATGATGAATGAAACTGGTATGTTGGCCACATTCAGGATACCCGTATCAAGTTCTGTAAATACGGTGTATTCGCAGATAGCAACTTCTTTTGGGGGGGCTGCACTACAGGGCTTGTTCAGAATGATCCGACGAAGGCAGAGGTTACACTTGAAGTTGCACTTCATGTATGAAGTTTGCTCGACAATCTATCCGCGATCATTCGAGAGCTTCTGATCGTCAGCAACTCCTGAGTTGCATGACTAGGCTTGCTGTGCTTTCGTGACATCGTTCCCTTCCCTAGCACAAGGGCGCTTTTGCGTCTCGTGGTAGTGGCAGTGCTCAGCTCAGGCGCCTCTGCACAGTGTGGTCTGCGCAACGTCAACATTGCAACCAGGCATACCATATGGTACACAGCATTGCATCCGCCACATTGTCCTCCCATTGCAAGGCCTGAAAGGTGGCGCAAATACAGTGCTGGTACATGGCTGATGTGTAAATACGGCAATGGCGCACTTTGCTCTACACAGCAGGTTAACAGATGCACGCAAATGAAAACGAGATGAGTGATGTCAAAGGCCTTCTGCAGAGCTTATGGCCCTGACAGCGGCAACCCAAGCAGGCAACCACATGTGCCCGCACTTGCTGCGATGGACAGCACATGACAGCAAGACCTCCGTCGCATGCGCAATCTCGAGAGCGGTGCATCCCTAGCCCTAGAGATGACAAAGAAGCAGCACGGCCACAAAGCTTCGTGATGAACGAGTCTATGTATCGATGGACGACGAAATGCTGCCTGCCACACGCGTGGCAGCAGTTCCTGCGGAGCGGTTACATGCAGCGCTCAACAGCAAGACCGTGCGTACGACTGCCCTGGGCTACTAGGCGCGGTGCGCCACCTTCGCAGCGCAGTGCGCATCTACTTCAAGAACCTACTTCAACACACAAGGCGCACAGCCTGTGCGCTGGTCCGCTCCCCACATCTAGCACGACAGCAGGACCAACGGGCCCTTCCTCGCGTGCGTGACGCGTGCTAGGGCAATCATACATGCATACCCCCATCACCCAGCGCTCACCACGTATGTAGGCACAGCGCGGCCGTCTACCGCTGCTGCGGCAGGTGCTGCACCCGGCAGCACCGCCGGTTGCGCACACGTGTCATCAACGCTCAGCTCGCTGCTCTCCGCGAGCCAGCGCAAACTCCCTCCTTAGAATACGCCCTGCCGCCCTCTGCAAAATAGTAGACTATACTGCAATACGAACTACAGAGCGGCCCCACAGGCTCGGCCGCCGCGCCTCAGCAGCGCTCGCCGACAACGAACGCGCTACGGTATGCATATGCGCCTACCCTGCAGCACCACACTGCTCCGCGCCGGTTTCATGAAACCAGCAACAGAGCGCTGGTGAGTGCACTTGTGAATTAATGACTGTTGCAGTGCCGCTAGGTGCGACGTCATTATGGCGCCGTGCATAATGCATCTCTGAAACCGCCACGGCTTTACGCCGGCGGGGGGCACCTGACCCGCCGGCTGCAGGCCTATGGTGCAGCAGCAGCGCTCCACGCACACAGGGGCTGTGCTGCTTAATCCTCAACCCTGCTGCCGCCGCTGCTGCTGCCGCTGCGCTGCTGCCTCCGCGCTGCTGCAGCAGCTGCTGCCTGCTTCGCCCTGCGCCGTAACAGCAGCGCTCCACACGCACATGCGCTGCGCTGCTGCTCCATCCTGCTGCCACCCCTGCTGCATCGCTGCTGCTGCGGCCCTTGCTCCGCTCCGTGGCGCCGCGACCCTCCCCCGTCTCCGCGCCACGCCGCCGCGTAGTCACTTTGCCGCGCGCTGATGCACCGGATCAACAACGAGCGCGCTGGCTCCGAGCACCGGCACCGCGATCGCGCGCCAACGCTGACATGCATTCCAGCCGCCGCAGCGCCTGGCCTTCGCAGGGCACAAAGCCCTGAGCCTGATGTGGCGCGGTGAATAGGCGGGCAGGCGGCGCTCCGCCGCTGGTGAGTGCTGCTGCGCCGTGCGTGATGCTCAGCGCCGGTGCTGCTTGCTGCTGCATCGCGCGCACCCCCGTGCATGGCTCCTCTGCGCGCGATGCCGGCCAGCGCTGCAGCCGGGCAGCCATGCGGCAGTGAGCGTCACTGAGGGCCCGCTGCTGCAAGCACTGCTGCGCCACGGCAGCGCTCTGTGCTCAGGCAGCGCTCAGCATGGTGCCGCACCAGTGCTTGACGGTGCACCTCATCGTCATAAAGCGTGGTGCAGTACCCGCAACCTGAGCCCCGCAGTGCCCCCTGCTGCCGCCGCGCTGCTGCAGCCGCTGCGCCACCGCTGCCGCCGCCGCCGCGCCACCGCTGTTGCCGCTGCGCTACCGCCGCCGTATCGCTGCTGCCGCGCTGCCGCTGCCGCCGCGCCGCCGCTGCCGCTGCCGCCGCGCCGCCGCCGCCGCCGCCGCCGCCGCCGCCGCCGCCGCCGCCGCCGCCGCCGCCGCCGCCGCCGCCGCCGCGTCCGCGCTCTGCTGGTTAGGTGCGCTCGCCGCCGCCGACAGCGTCGTTCCAGCCGAGGTCGCGGCCGAGCATGCGGAAGAGCTCCTCGTTGTGGGGCGCGTAGAAGGCGCGCAGCGCGCGCGCGTCGCCGGCGGCCTCACTCTCGCGCCTGTACGCGGCGAAGAGCGCGTCCTTCTCCGGCGGGCAGCGCGCGACGGGCGAGCGGTGGCGCGTCGTGTTGGCGACGACATGCGGCGGCAGCCCTAGGAAGGCGAGGACCTCGTCGAGGACGGCCTGCGTCGCGCGGAAGTAGCGCGCCGAGTCGACCACGAGGACGTTCCGCGCGGGGAACGCGCGCAGCCAGCGCCGCAGCGCGTCCGCGTAGAGGCCGCGCGCGAGCGCGTTGCCCGTGAACGCGCCCCACTGGCAGCGCCCGCCGCGCAGCGGCAGCCCCATGCAGCCGTCCGCGTCGGACGCGTTGTACGCGGCGGCGAACTCCGCGGCGCGCGCGGCGGCGCCGCCGGTCGCGTGGAACGCCTCCGTCGGCAGCCCCACGGTCGCGTTCCAGCACGTGACCATGTGCGCGGCGCTGAAGTAGCGCTCGACGGGGTCGCGCACGAGGAGGACGAGGCGCGCGCGCGGCCGCAGCGCCGCGGCGCGCGCCGCCGCCGCCGGGATGAGGTAGTAGGACGGCGACGTGTCGAAGACGAAGGCGCGGCCGCGCGCGACGCGCCGGACGTCGGAGGCCGCGCGCACGAGCCCCGCGCGCCCCTGCAGGAGGCGGCGGCTGTACGCCCTGAGCGCTGCCGCGGCGCCGCCGCCCTCTGCGATGGCCGTTGTCGCATCATCCGCGTCGCCCCCCTCCCCCGCTGCCGGGAAGTGCCAGTCGAAGAAGTGCGTCTCCGTGCGGCTGCCCGCGAGGCTCGGGTGGGAGAGCAGGTTGTGGCGGAGGTTGGTGGTGCCGGCCTTCTGCGCGCCGATGATGATGAACAGCGGCGTCGTGCCCACGTCCTCCTTGCCGCTCCCCTCCCGCACCAGCAGCGTGGTGGCGCCCCCCTCGTCCTGCCCCCCCGAGGACGACGAGGTCGTCGTCAACTCGAAGTCCGCCTCCGCGTCGAGGCATGCCTCCCAGGAAGTGCATCGCAGGATGATGGGGGGGGGGTTGCGGGGTCTGCCGCAGGCGCTGGAGTAGAAGCTGGACAGATTGACCTCGTTGCCTGGTTTGCACAGGGCTTCCAATTCCTGCTTCCTGAGGGATGTCATGCGACGGCCGCCGTAAGCGACCAGCAGGAAAACGACGCCGAACACTGCCACCAGCAGCTGCCTGGCACGACTTCTTGTTGTCGAGGGCCGCCTCATGGTTAGTTGTTGCACTGCTCTGCAACACCGGCGCTAGATAGCCATCATTTCTTACGGTCGCCGACTACACTCACAAATCAGTAACATGTGTGTGGTGGTATCACGTTGGTCCTGAGCTGGGCTAGCACCTCCATGCAAACGGGAGTGCGCTGCAATTATCGAAAGCTGCAGCTACTCCCCTCTGGGCCATCGTCTAAGCCAGAAAGAAATTGAGAGCCTCGTGATTTTTCACAGTTGCAGTTGAAGACCTGCTTGAAGTTCGTTCATTTCCGACTGCGAAAGAATGGCTACGCTGGAGGTGGACCCCAGTCAGTACCTGTCCCATTACGAGGGAGGGGGGGTGCAGTTCGAGCCGGACACGGCCAGTAGCAGCAGCAGCAGCGACGATGCGGAGCACCAGGATCAGGAGAGGAGCGACGAGCTGCAACACGATCTTGACGTGATACACGAGGAGGTGGCTACGCACCCTGCAGATGTGCCCAGGACAGAGGTTTTTGACGATGCAATCATGCCGGAAGACTCTATGCAGCTGCCGGGAGAGCTTGAGGGAATCAGCATCGCTGAGAGCATAGTGCGGGTGACATCGGGACAGGACGAGGTGCAGAAAAGGCTGCAATAACGATTGTAACAGTTTCAGAAGCTCTTGATATGACGAAGTGCCGTTCACTGTCATGCGAATCTGGGCTCGTGCAGATGCGGCACCATTCAACAATGCACACAGCACAAGGCCATCATCATGAACACGGTGACAACACTCGGTACTTGAAGCAGCTTCGCCAGGGTGCCTGCACGTGATACCACGGTGCACCAAGAGTCACGTGAATATGAAGTTCAGCATGTGGGCCACTCCAACCTGTCCATGCCCCCGGTGCCCCTGTCATCTGCGTAGACGGCCTCACCGCGGGCCTGCGCTTGACCCCCCCCCCCAACCCCTCTGCACTGCATGCAAGGATTGAGTCTGGAGTCAGGGCTACAGTAGGCCTGCCCCATGAGCTGCCCTTTATCCCCCCCTGCTCACTGGTGTGCCGCAACATTCTATCAGCCTCGTCGCAGCAATAAGCATGAGGCCGCCCCCCCCCCGGCCCCCCCTTCAGGTGGGAACCGCGCCTATGATGGGAACCGCGCCTGTGATTGGAACCGCGCCTATGATGAAGTCCAAGCTGCCGTAGGCCCCTCACCCCCCCCCCTTCTAACGCTGCCGCCACCATCTACAGGACGTCGATACCCTCACCGCGGCGCTGCGCGAGCAGTTCCGCCAGGGCCTGCTGCGCGCCGCCGTGGACGGCCTGGTGAATGTCAAGGTGCGGATGCTCAGCGAGGCGCAGGCGGCGGTGACGCGCCTCGAGGCGGTGCGCGCGGCGGAGGCGGCGGAGGCGGCAGCGCTCAGTGAGAGGCTGCAGCGCGAGATCGACGATGTTGGCGGCGCGCTCGTGGCAGCGAAGGCAAGCACTAATAGTGTACGTCTGCATGATGGTGTGAGGGGGCAGCGCTCAGCGAGAGGCTGCAGCGCGAGATCGACGCTGTCGGCGGCGCGCTCATGGCGGCAAAGGCAAGCGGAAAGAGGAATGCGTTGCGTATGTACGTCAGAAGCACTTCTGTATGATAGCAGTGGGATACTCACGATGTCAGCGGCGCGCTCGTGGCGGCAAAGCCAAGTGGGGAAAAAGTTCAAACCATACAAGTTATTTACCATGGTTGATGACAATCATCAGATTCAAACGATACTAATGAAATTGTGCTGAACTGCAGATAGGAATTCATGATATACAGCATACATCGAAAGCATTTTATGATAGTTTGAGGCAGCGTTCAGCAAGCGGCTGCGGCGCGAGATTGACGACGTTGGCGGCGCGCTCATGGCGGGCGCAGGCAAACGCAAATAGCATACATCTGTATGACACTTTCTGTCAGCGCTCAACGAGTGGATGCAGCGCGAGATTGGTGGCGTCGGCGGCGCGCTCGCGTCGGCGAATGCAAAGCGCAAAAAGAACACTTGCGTTTGCCACTTCAGCAGCAGTATTAAGCAGCACATACGCTCGAGGTGGCGCGGCGAAGGCAAGCGCAAATAGTGTACTTCGGTACAATACTTTGGGGCTGGAATGACAACCAGCACATGCGCGTGATGCCAGCAAGGGTGCATGTGGGGGAGGTGCATCGCGGGGGCGTGGTGTTACCTAGGGTTAGGAGGGTTAAGGTTGGAGTCAGGACTAGGGTTAGGGTAAAGGTTTTGTGAACTGTGCGCGCATCGGAGGCGATGAACGGAGGCAGCGGCGCTCCGAGTGTTGTGGGCGGCAGGGCATAAGCTGCTGATGCCAGCGTCGCGTGTTTGTGGTGAAGGTGCCAGCACCCTTGCGGTACGGCGAATGTGTCATATTTGAGGCACGCGCGAGTTGTAGATGGACCTTATTGGGGGCAGCTACGCCTGTACGCAGGGCCTAGGGGTAGGCATGCAATTACAGCAGCAGCGCTCAGCGAGCAACTGGCATGCGGCACGGCGTCTGGAGTTGTCAGGTGCGCGAATTGCACCGAATGCAGGTCCGTCGTGGTGTCGTGGTCAGGACCCTTCGTCTCAGGGTGGCTGCGGCGCGGATACGGCAGCGCTCAACAACGCGCCGCAGCTCCATCGGGAGTCGCGTCCTTGACGACGAGACCACAGTGGGGCCTAGCTACACAGTCGCAGCCACCGACACCGGTAGTGTGTGCTATGTAGTCAGTTGCGCGGCGAGGGCTGCGCAGGCAGCATCAATCAGCGAGAGCAAGTGCGTGAGTGCGTGCATGGGGACTATGCGACTGCTGGATTGTGGGCAGCAATGCGCAGCTCGCACGGGTGATGGCAGCGCTGAGCCAGTGGTCAATGGCAGCGCTCAGTAATAAGTAGCAGCGCTCAGCCAGCGGTGGGTGACAGCGCTCAGCCAGCAGGCCTTATGGCAGCGCTCAGCCAGCGTTTGATGGCAGCGCTCAGCCAGCAGTCGATGGTAGCGCTCAGCCAGCAGTCAGTGGCAGCGCTCAGCCAGCAGTGCATGGTAGCGCTTAGCCAGCAGTTGATGGCAGCACTCAGCCACAGGGGGCTCTGGGGCAGTGCTCAGCCATCAGGCTCCCTGTCGCAGCGCTCAGCCAGCAGCGGCAGTGCTCAGCCAGCATGGTCGCCCTGTGCGGGCAAGCTGGCAGCAGCTGCAGCAAGTGGCGACACCTGGTGGTGCTGCCATGAGTTGCTGTAGGTGCCACGCTGATCAACCTCGCTCACCAGCGCGCATGACCTGGCATGAAGTTGACAGCATGTTTGTTGTTCAGTGGGCAAACCGGCCGTTGCGTCAAAGCTGCTTCGGTGTTTTTGGCGTGAAATGGATCGAATCAGTGGCCAGCTTTTGATTTGTTGTGAGCGAGTCGTGCTCCGCGTGCTTCTTTTCTCATGAGTTGCAGGGGTATGATCCGAGGGCATCTTGACCACATGAGGTATTCAGTACATGCCGTAAAAGCTTGGCAACGCTTGGTGTCTTTTACAAGTAACAGCGAGAGTAGTGTTCTGTGATCTCAGTTTTAGGCATCATCTTCTCGTGCATTTACGATTATCTCAGCTTTGCTAGCCATCTCATCAAGCATTCACGATCGTGCAACAGTGTCCAGTGCGTCCGTGCGGTCGCATCCCCATCAGTTACCTTACAGTTACATTTGTGTAACGGCGTATCACCTGCGTCCGCATGGTGCAGGGCAAAGGCGCCACCCTATCGGCGAAGCTCGCGCAGGAGCACTTGCTGAGGGTGAACTACAAGTCGCTGCAGTTGAACTTTCAGGTGACTTCATGGATTTCTGCCCATTGAAGTTGGTACATGATGTTGAAGTTGTCGCCGCACTCCGCCTCTCGGCATCACGCACATCGGACCATGTTTTGGTGCTGGGCAATGGCGCGTGAGAGGCGTGTCTGGTGCTACTCAGTGAAATGGCATCCGCTGGCATGACTCGAAGAGTTCAACGCAATCGCGCTTGCGGCCAGCATGGTCACGACATTCGAAGCCACATTATGTGTCAACGCCCTGTGCCAATAAGTTGGGCGCCCACGCAATCAGTCATTACGGGAGCCATGCACGTAATCGCCGAAGCAGCCAGCGTGAGATCTTTGATGAGCCCTCTGCCAATTTATCCGCAGTACTGCATGGTGCGTTTGTGACTTTGATTGACGGGTTGGTGTCATGATGGCTCAGTTGATAGGCAGTTACATTTGATTGACAGTTATTCCGAGCGGCAGTCGAGATGGCTCAGTACCAAACAATGGCATTAGCACAGGAGCTCAGGGCACACCCCGGCGCAGCCTGCAATCGTTGATATCGGACGCATGTGACAAATATACCTTGCGTTGAGGTTTGCTGTGCGCGACTGCGGCCGCACGAGTACGATTTTCTGTTTCGTCAAGCTTGCACGTGAAGTCTGCCATTGAAGCACGCTCATATTGCATCATGTACAAACAACGGCATCAGCGCATGAGCTCAGGGCACACCCGTTACGAGCGCGGCCTGCGCGCATTGAAGTTGGCTGCATTCGGCAAATGTTCCTTGCGTTGAGGTTTGCTGTGCGCAACTGCCACAGCCGCGCAAGTGTGATTCTCCTGCATTGTCAAGCTCGCATTTGAAGCTTGCCGTTGAAGTGCGATCTCACATCATGTACACACACGCCGGCGCATGCGCCAGAATGGCGCAAATATCCCTGCGTGCACCGTCGCGGCAGGGACTGCGCAACTGGCACATCCATCATTAAACAAAGTGCACAGCGGTGAAGCCGCGTCAGCAGCTCTGTCGGCTACACGTGTCGCACACGCCATGACACCATGTCAATCACTGCTGCTGCTGCTGCTGCTGCCGTGCGCGTGCGCGCAGCAGCGGCGGCACTGCGCAGCCGCCATCCGCAGTAAGCAAAATGCACAGCGGTGAAGCCGTGCCAGCAGCTCTTCTGCAGGCATGTCATGACACAATGTCGATCGCTGCAGCTGCCGCGCATCATGTAAACACCGGCGCATGTACCAGAATAGCGTACACGAATGCCTGCGTAAACCGGTGGCAGGGGCTGCGCCGCTGGCACATCCATCAGTCACGCCCAGTGCACAGTGGTGAGGCTGCGTCAGCAGCTCTAGTAAGCAAAGTGCACAGCGGTAGCAGCTCATTCTGTTACACATAGAAGTATCGCTCATGCCATGACACAATGTCGATCGCTGCTGC
Source organism: Tribonema minus (assembly GCA_017506865.1). Classification (NCBI taxonomy): domain Eukaryota; class Xanthophyceae; order Tribonematales; family Tribonemataceae; genus Tribonema; species Tribonema minus. Next base: position 30,619 of record JAFCMP010000218.1, read on the forward strand.
TGCTGCCGCCGTGCGCGCGCGCGCAGCGGTGGCGCGCCAACGCGGCGGCGTTCCGGCGCGAGCGCGCGAACGTGAGGGCGGCGCTGCTGACGACGCGGTGTCTGCTGCAGCGGCGCGCCATGCAGAGGTACGTCACTACGATTAGCGTGTGTTACGTCTCGGGTACTCGGTGCTGCGTCGTTTCGCGCAACAAGACTTCAACCACTCCAGCTGCTGAAGTGATCACCTCGGTGGCGCTCCGCTGCTGGCAATGCGGTGCCTGCTGCAGCGGCGCGCCATGCAGAGGTACACCGTTACGACAAGCGCGTGTTCCGGTATGAGTGCTGCGTCATTCCGCAACGAGGCATCCACCAGCTTCTGACAGTGAACGTCTGGGCTTCCTGTGTCCACCGCAAGACCTGCCGGAAAGCGCACACCTCTTTCTCTGCAGCGGCGCGCCATGCAGAGGTGCACAACGATGAGTGTGGTGTCGTGATGAGCGCGGAGCCGTGCTTTCTGTGATTCGTGCTGTGCCATTATCTCAACAATACATCAGCCAGCTGCTGGAAGTGATCACCTGGTGCTCACAGCGAAAACTGCTGGCGGAAAGATTTATTATTAGTAGTGCAACTTTTTAAAGTGTGCTGGTGCCTAGAACACCGCAGCCGCGTGCAGTGCTGAGGTACGGTGCTGGATGTACATACCTGCTGTTTTACGCGGAGATGCACAACGATAAGCGTGGTGTAGAGCTTGCTGTGATTCGTGCTGTGCCATCTCATGACGGGACATCGACCACTCCAGTGCTGAAGCGATTATTCTTGCTGTTTGTGCGCGAAGCAAGCATCAAAGCACAGAGCACGCACCTCATTGACAGCTTTGATTACCACTTTTTGATCAGTATGACGCAGCAACACAGGACATCAGTCAGGGCCTACATGATTGTCTGCTATTCTGACGCCCAGGGCTTCCGTTCAGTGCTAGGGTTACAGTGAACTTCAAGTCTACACAGATCATCGCGTTGCTGCGCTCTGGTGGCGCCAGGTGGCGCGCTGCGGTGCGCCTGCAGCACGCGGCGAGCCTGCGCACGGAGGCAGCGGCTCAGCTCAAGGCCGTCACCGGCGACATCGTCACACGCTACGAAGAGAGGCTGGCCGATATGGCCACGGAGCTAGCTGCTGCGCACGTGAGTCTGCTGACGATGTTTCAAGAACTAGTTGGTGCTTCTCCAGTAGTGATAACCTTGAAAGTAGTGATGCTCGTGAGTTGTTTGGTGACACCTCGAGAATTAGTTTCCGCATCTCACGTAGTGATAAACCTGATACCTGAAGTGTCATGCGCTGATAGATGTGATATGCCAGGCACTTACTTCAGGTGCTTACTGGAAGTTGACAGGTATGTATGTATAGCCGTCGGACAGGCTCGCTGCTGTTGTGACATTGCCGCGCGCTATGAGGAGAGGCTCGCCGATATGGCCACGGAGCTAGCTGCTGCGCACATGAGGCTTTGGTGATACTTCAAACGACAGGATGTGCTTTTAAAGTAGCACTGATTTCTAACTCGAAACGATGGTTTGGTTTGACAGAAATCGATCTGCTGCATTGCAGCTCCCGCCTCTCCTTCACTGCATTAGTTCACGCGAGTGCGGTTTACCGCATGTACGTGGTTCACTGCTGCATGAACACACCAGCGCTCAGTCTCCCGCTGCTGAGCATCACTGCAACCGCTCACGTCCTCGTGCAGGCAACTGCAGCCGCGGAGCGCGCGAGGGGCCAGAAGCTGGAGGAAGACCTCAGGAGGTATGTACGCATGCTAGCCAATTGTGTAGGATGAGCACTGCTGACCGTATCGCCGAGCGTTGCTCCTGTCAGAGCAACAGAAGTGACTGCATCCCGTCGACGTTTCAAAGTATGTTGGTCCCGCGCGACCTCTGAGGCGTCTCTACGCTCATGCTGAACGGTGCCTTCCGCGCAAGAGTTCTTTCTGCCGGGCAAGAACGGGCCCTGCCTGGACACATTTGATGACAGTTCTTGGGGGAAGACCTTAGAAGGTGTGTGCGTATGTCAAGCGCTGTGCATGATGAGCGCTGCTGACCGGATGACCAAACGCCATTGCTGTCAGAGCGGCGGAGTTCACTGGATCCCGCTGGTGCTTCAAAGCGTGTCATCAGTTGCACAGGACCTCCGCGCCCTCCCTATGATGATGCGGAGCGATGCCTTCTGCGCGAAGGTTCTTTCTGCTTGGCAGGTTCTTTCAGCCGCAGCTCATGGGCAACAGTGGGCGCCTGCACAAACCGTAATGGATTACAAAGCTCAATTGTATGGTTGCACACAGCTTACATAACCCATCAAAACTGCGGGCGCTCTTGCATCTGTGCAGAGCCGCTCTGCTGCTTGCTTCCAAGAATGCACGCATCATGGATGTATTGACTGTTGCGCGATGTTTCACTCTAAACAACAATGTTGTTTTTTCGATTTGCTTGTTCTAATCACATCACGTCATTGCTGAACTTTCAACTCTGAAAACGGCGCTCTTTCGTTCATGCGCGCAGAGCGCTGCTGCGCGGCATGACGCTTGTGTCCATAAACGCATGATGCTTGTCTGTTGTGGGCGCATCTCAACAAATTGGGCGCATCACAAACTTGTTGACTTTTGTAAGTTTTTCAAGTCTAATCATCAAGAATGATGGTGTTCCGTTCGTGTGCGCAGAGCGCTGCTGCGCGGCATGACGCTCATGAACATGGAGGCGCTCGGCATATTCGGCGAGAAGCACAGCGCGATGCCGGCCCCCATCAGCACGCCTCCGACGCCGTCGCAGCAGCAGTGCTCAACCGCCGCAGCGCGCTCGAGCGCTGCTGCTACTTCAACGCGCGGAGCGTCGCCAATGCGACACGGCTGCTTGAAGTACAGCGCGTCCCCGGGGGGATCCCCGCAACCGCATGGATAGCCAGGGTACTCTTGAAGTCTGCCGTTTTGGGAAAAGGGGTATGATCACGTTCAGCAAGCAGTATGTGTGGTCACCGAACTCAGCCCCATGTCAAGCAGCGCGGGTGGCGTGCATGTGGTAACAAGCGGTGCATGTTGTGTGGCGCGTAGGCGCAAGAGCGGGATCTATGCACCGTCAGTATTGAGCGGCTTGCTGCTGCTGCGGAGCACAAAGCCTGAGTGCTACCGTGCTTGAAAGTACGGTGTGATTAGCAGAGTGCTGTCGCAGCGCAGTGGCGCCTGCCTTGCAGTCCACTTTGACGACGGACGCACTTGCTGAGTTTAGCATGACAAAGGTATATATATATATATATGCTGTAGACAGGTCCGCAGTGCTGCATCGATATGTGATTGAGAAAAACATAGATTGTCACGCAATTGCTTCTATGGAGCTGAAACCTGCCCTAAATCATGGAGGCCATCGTGCTGGAAAGCGCCGCTTGCATTCCACATGGACGCAGCTTGCAGCAGGCGAGCTACCATGCGCCAGCCTGCCGCAACTGCCACAACCGCTGATTGATGTATTTGCCGCACATGTATGAAACAGCTGCATCGCCACACAAGTGGCCACAGCTGCAGAGGCGCGTGCAGGCATAAATAGAAGATTGTGTGCGAAAATTGTGTGTGCGCAGTTCTGCTGCATCGCTATTGTGCATGATGTCTCAGCGTTGCTGATGTGGCAAATGGATTGAACACTGCCATGATCTTCTGATGACGTTACACGTGGACCAGACCACCACAGAGGAACATGGCCAGAGCGGTTGCGCTGCGCCATCAGTGCCACTCTCCGTGCTGCTGCTGCGTGCCAAGCAGCAGTCTGCTAAAGGGCTGAATCTGTACGTGTTGTAGTGCTAGCACTGGCGCGCGTTGGCCATCAATGTTGGACAAATTGCTGCTGCACTTGAGGGCAGTAAAGAATGCAGCTGCATGTTTGCGCCAGCATTTCACGAGCTGCGGGCGGTCTCCCTCATCCACAATCCTCCCACCCAAAAAGCATGAGACTCCAAGTGACATTATTCAGCGCACTTTTAGCAGTAATAATAAGGGCCCATAATTCATAAGACGGCACACTGACTTATTCAATACTGCTTCTAATTGAACTTAAAACTGCCAGAAGGAGAGTCACTCAGCTGCGTGATGTCGCTGCCTCAACTAATTAAAGACCAGCTATAGCAATAATGCAACCATCATGTGCTGATGCCTTGAGCATGGATGCCTTCTGAGCACAGCATAGCAGCGCAGCAAAACATGCAGTACACAAGCGCAGAGACACAGTCATTTCACAGGTCACTCCCCTCATGCTCATGCTCCCAATCGGAGAGGTTGGCAACATCATCCAGGCACGCAACATCTCCTACAGTATCAAGATAGGCCACGCACTCTCGCAAAGCCCGAGCGGCGTCCCGAGGGTCAGCAGGCACCATGTGCTTGTGACGCAGAGGGGTGTCAAGCGTGTCAGTGCTCCTACTCTGGTCCAAAGCGGCAGTGTCAGCAGGCAGAGCGCTAATGAGGCCTGCGACAAACCGCCAGAAGGCGCCCATATTGTCAAACGTGCGAGTGTGGAGCAGCGGTTTCCCTCTTGGGTTAGGGTTAGGGTTAGGGCTGTGCTGCGTCCACAGGGCCAGGCCGCCGGTATTGAGGTCGGTTATCGTCTGGTAGAAGGGGTAGGATGAGTGTGTCTGCCACACATGGAACTCTGCCTCCGCCTGAAGGATGGCCTGCAACAGCGAGAGTGGTGACAGCATTCAGTCGTGCTGCATGTGATTCACAGCGCGCTCAACAACAGCCTGTTGTGAAAGCTGTAATGATGTACTGAACAGCACATGTGTGATCAAATAACTCGAGTAAAGAACGTTGCAGGCACCAGTTAGCATCAGTCAAATGACGTCACCTGGGCTTTCTCGACACCGCAGAAACGCATTCAGGCACTGGCAAGGCTTGTGGGCTTGCCTTCCGACACGTAACCAGCACCTGCGCTTTTGAAGGTTTTCACAATGCATGCCACCACAAATGGACTTGTGAGGCAACACACGTACTCAATACAAGACACTTCAATATTCTGACATCAGAGCCTACATACAGTCTACACCTTGAAAAGCGTAAACGTCGCATGGCAACATCGTGTACAATATCGTGGCAACTTGCTACACCTTCCGACCAACAGTACTGTAAGGTTGCTGCATACATTTACATTCTACAAACACATGGGCTACGCGCCCTCCCTTGGGGCCTTCACAAATACAAATCCATGAATACCAGACTGCAAGCCAGGCCCGCATACTGAAGTGCTCATGCAAGTCTGTTATGCTCAGGTGCATGTTCAGCAGCACGAACATGCGCAGTCAGCCGCTTCTTGACCTCGATCGCGAGAATGGCACCATGACGCTCTTGTCCGTCGCAATACCGGCGGTCAATCAGCACTTCGCCGTTTCTGCCTTCTATGGTTGGTCCGCCTGGGACCCATAACTGAATGGCACAGTCCGTAGCATTGAACCAGCTGAACTGGCTTGGGATTTGCATCTCCATGGCGGCCTGAAGCTGAACGTGCACCAATTGGCTGTGCCTTGGCCTGAGCAATGGCTCCGCCGTTTCATTCCTGGCACAGATAATGAAATCATGAATAAAGCATGAACTTGGTGAGTATGTATGTCTGAAGGTGCATGGCGCTCCTATTGCATCAGAGCGTGATCGGCAACATGTTTGAGTGTTCATTTGATTAGATGCCGCAGGCTGCTAGAGTGTTCATTTGATTAGATGCCTCATGTTGCTGCTGTGGACATTTGTCAAATACATTAGAAGTGTTATTATTACAGGTAACATACATGAATTGAGATACCACTGGCGTTAGGCCTGGCTTTTCTGAACTGTCTCATATGCATCCAAAACCTTCCAATAGCGAGGAACTGAGCAAGCGAGGCTGAACCCGGAACATAAGTCAGGAATGATAATTCTTCAAAAGCAGAGCACACGATGCCAATATCGAAAGGCGGCAGCACGGGATAGTGAAATACATCACGCTGGAATTTGATGAATAGCAACACGCTGCACTTCTCAATTACCGCAAACACAGCAGCACACTAGTATATACCAAGTGGTACTCTTGACCACCCACCATCACATGTTACAAACGAAGATGGCACTTGATAAGTGATCACATGGTGATGTCAATCTCTTGCACATTATGACAGGTGCATGCTCGCTTACCATTCAAAGTAAGGGTCGGCCACTTCTTTGTTTGCCAGCTCTTGTAATGGGACGCCATTTTCTGGCAACACCTTGATGCGGAGGAAGTCGCGCACTCTGTCAAGCTGGAATTCCGTGACCTCTGACACCGAAATCGTCCTGCTGCGATCGCGGTGATTACACAGGTATCTCTGCTGCATGTCTTGGAAGCGTTCGTCCTGCCTCTTGATTCCATCTGCATGCAGTATGCACCGGTAACAGTGCATGCACCAGAGCCAGTCTGCTGCTCAGAGCAGCTCAAGCAGAAGCATTCAAACAACAAGCTGACTTCCAAAGTGTTTGCTTGTGCTTGTGGACTTGTGTTGTCAAAGGCCCCAAGGATATAGACGAGTGTCACAGCAACTTGAAATCTGGGGTTATGATTTAACTACATACCTCAAAAAGTGCGTGGCACATGCAATGTGTAACGCTCTTGATCAATGGGCCAAGCTATCATCATGTAAAAGGGTGCATTTTGATGATACTTGAAAGCAACCAGAAAACTTGACCAATCATCAACCCTATGGGCAGCCCCACCCACATCTTGCAAAAAAAGGTGTTGGGGACTGGGAATAAAGCCACTGACTGGAAAAGCATATGAAAAGTGTTGGAAAAATCTTGGGGGTGGGTTAGCAATTGCAGCCTCACCCCAAACTACTTCTAACTTCAAGCCCTGGGCTTTACAACCACTGCCTTGATTTTAATCGCAACCCTGATGGTACCTGCATGAGTTTGGCGTCGCCACAGCAAGCTTACGCCATTTCGAACGTCAGCTTGCCTTGCCATACACCAGATGAATGTGAACTTGTCATCATGCTGTAGGCAGTCGTAATGGTTCATGACCAGACGTAGACCCCAAACGGGCGCTAACACCAGACAATCGGCCACGACTCAATCTGTCTATGTTGACCTTTTCTTGCCCCTACATTTGATGACTTGCACCAAACCCAATAAAGTCTCTAGCTGAAGCTGATTGAGCATCTCCGCCCATGTAACGATCACTGCATCTGCTATTACAAATGGCAAAGCAAATAAATACCTGACTGAACTTGAGTTCCGCCACTTGTGCTCCTCTGAATTCTGGTCAACAGAACATCTTAAGTGGTTGGTAAAACGCACCTTCAAGAAGCCGTGCAAGCCTCATGCAGCGCATCCAGACCATCATGGCGACAGCCACCAAAAACCAGTCGAGTATAGGCAAAGAGGATTGCTGACACCAGTCCTGAAGGCCAATAGGCGTCACCCAAGCTTGGTGGAAGGGTTCTACATGCAGAACAGTACAAGTGACAAAGCAGAAACAATGTGAGCGCTGTACTTGTCTGTCTGCATCCATAGGCAGAGAAGTGGCTCAGGGGAACTGCAGGGTTGGGATCACAGGATAAGCAGTCTTCCAGGAGACCACAACACCTGGCATAAATTCCGATGCTTGCATGCACCCCCAGAGAAGTGTGGTCTGACATCGCGCAGCAGCCACCGGCATGGGGATGTGCAATGCACAGGTATAATATGCGTGTGCTGATGAGACTCAGTGGCCATCGAAAGTGCCATCAAGCAAGAGTATGTCTGAGCAGTCGAACTTGACAGCGATGATTTGTAACGCGTGCGTTCAAGTTGCCATCTCACCTGCACTGCCACCACCACCATAGTGTTCTTGTGCAGCCCCTGTGAGGGAAGGCAAGCCTGCAGAAAGGGCGCAGATGAACAGTGAGCAGCCAGCGCATGGCTGAGCCACTTGTGCAGCCAGCGCATGGCTGAGCCACTTGTTGCATGCAATGGCGTCGAGTTTGAAAGTACCGCTACCCTTCAGCCATTAGAAAACGAGCCACCGGCGGCACCACCAGTCTCAACTACTCTGTAGTGTGAAGAAAGCTGACAGAGGGAGTTGCAGCAGGCCCCAATGGCGCCGCAACACAACTGGCAAAGATGGATTCTCGAGTGCAAGGTCCGCCAGACCTATGCTCATGGTGTATGAAAAGCGAACGTACGACGCTGAGCATGCTGCGTAGTGCATCTGACCAATGCTGCTGAGCACTGTGTCGCAGCCGTGCAGCACTCTGGCCAGGTGAAACCCATCAAACGCCACCTCTGGCAGCGCATGACAAAGTACTGAGCCAGGTGGACGAATGTGGCTGCTGTACAGGCAGATGACCCCAAAGATGCTGTGTCGTGCCTGATGAAAGGGGCAGCAGCGGTCACCGTGCTGCGACATCAAGTACATGTGAGGGGGGGGCACATGGAGGAGAACGTAGGGGAGGATCCGAGATGCCATTTGGCGGCGGCGGCGTCTGAGTGGTTGCCGTTGAGACACAGACTGTCACACGACATGGAGATTCCGTACAGCAAGCTTTAAGTTAGATGCCTTTCATCTGGGCTTTTTCGCGCCCTGAGCGAGAATTAATAAAAAGTATTTCTACATGGGAGCGCACGTTCAAGGCACACATGTGGGGACCGACACGCGTACGCTCAAGCAATTGCTTAAGCAGGGCATGTGTGCGTCGGCTGCACTTCACAAGGGGTTTGTGATGTGATCTAGACGTGAGGCAATGAGCCTACCGTGCCCGCAGTGAATGTTCGGTACAGCTTTGCGCTTATCAATGGCACCCGGTACACAGCAACAAGGAGATTAGATAGTGTACTGCTGTGAGGTATGCAGACTACCATTACGCTGCCTTGGTACTGATGCTGGCTAGGTCAGAGAAAGGTTCTGAGCTACGGACAGGTTTGGAGTTGGGTACAGTGTCATATGGGAGCAATGTGCATCGCAGACAATGCCCATGGCCAGTCACCTGCAGCAGCGCCATCGCCAATGCCGGCAATACGTTGCACAGTCCCTGAGAGCCAAGACATACATGGCGCACAGGCACGATGGGTAAGCAGGGCAGATGGTGAGCTATATTTACATCATGGCGTGATGAATAGGGCCCTGGCACAGCCGAATACAGCTTGCGTGGTCATCAAACTCAAGCTGATACTTCCGTCATGGCATAGACTGCCCCCATGGTGCGATTTCAATGGTTGAGCATGAGCTGTCGGCAGCAAGGCAGTCAGGCGTACTGTAGATGTACACCTGTGAAAATCCCACCTTCAAGTGACCACATCGCTTACCACTACATTGCCAACACCTTAAGCATGCTACAATGGTGCAGAGGAGGAGTGGCAACAGGGGTGTGGAGCTGATCGCTAGACAGCGGCGAACATGACGGGAAATCGTGATCTGTGAACATGCGTGTTTGTAAACCAGCTGACCTGCGCTAGCTTGATTCAGTTCTGAAGCGGCCCCAGGACTGATGACACAGGGATGGAGGGCGCGCAGCAACTCCTCAATGCTGATTTGATCATGTGAATCTGGATCAGGAATGTCCGCGTTGACCAGCGAGTCCAGCAAGCGGTCCATCAGAGCAGCCCGTAGCTCCGTATGATTATCGAGATACAGACCCAGCCCCCTGCGCTTGTCAGCCGTTGCTGCCATATTTTCCAGAGGACGTGGCCGCTCCACCGTGACGATATTTCAACAACTCCAACTCCGGTCCGCGCAGCTGACACCAGTCATTGTCCGACAAGGGAGGCAAGAGCACAAGGACGGCATGAAGAGGGGCTTGTGGAGAGACATTCAGTGGGTGCCCAGTAGGCTAGTAGTAGCGATGTAGACGTGATAAGCCAAGTTGGCAGCCTGCAGCAGCGATTTCAATGCATCACCCCAAAAGCAGGATCCACATATGACAATCATACTTCTCGTTGACGATGAACCGTAGTGGGCAGTTGACGATTCCAAGGAATCTTCCTTGGCCATGAAGTTACAGTAGTGTAGAGGGTCAAGCCGCGCCAGTGTTGTACCAGCGGATGAAGCATACCGTAGGGTTGAAGTTGGCAGCAGTAAATATGTGGCGCTAGGTATCCATCATGCTTTCCTGAACAATCTGCCTGGGAGCAGGGGCTTCACGCTTGTTCCTGCCACACCTCACGAGGTCCTGCCGCCTCCGGCGCAGCTGATGCCTCAGTTCCGCCAGCTCCGAGAGTCTGAAGCCACGCCGCTAGCAGTGAGCGCTGCCGCAGCCTCTGGGAAGGAGGCCAAGGGATGGAAGGCACTGATATTGATATGCACTTTGCCCTGCAATCCATGATCTACCCGCAACAAAGCCACTGCGTTTCCTGCCGCCCTGCAAGCATATTTAAATGACACTCTGGCACTTTCACTGCCCAGAGCGAGCACAGGTGAGACCGAAGGGTGGCAAGCCAGGCGATGGATGGTACGACAACCAGGGGACCGGAACACTGCAAAAGGCAACGTGGGCTCCAACACGCATCTTGAACGAAGCGAATTTGTGTCAGGAAAAATGCTTTGTTGAAAATTGAGCCTTGGAGAAAGCTCACCTACGCCTCTTGCGCCGGCTTAGCCCCTGCCGTTCATCACACTGCCAAGTGCGCTGGCCGCTGTGACACTGCCCTTCACGCACTCCCAACACCTTCCGACTGCGGCTTGGGTTTTATTCTCAAAAATTTTATTCATTACAAAGCACCTCAAAAGAAGGAGGAGATAGATTGCCAGGGCCATCTGCCATACGTGCTACAGTTGCAGCGACATCATAGGGCAGGCGCACACTTGCATGCCGCCAGTGTTTCAAGGCTAAGCGTGTGTTGCCCGCCGCCCACAACTTCAAGTGCCGCGTCCTGAACAGGCGACGCTCCGTTTTTTCCTGAAGGAGGACAGACATACAAGTCCATACGGACAGACATACAGATCAGATGGACGAGGATGTAGTGGGGGCGGGTAGATGCCAATTGATGATGCCGTTAAGAAGTGATGCGCGCTGAGGCACGTTCAAGTTGTCACAAGATGCATGTAAATTCTGGGACATCCACAACGTTTGTGCCCTTTTTTAAAAAAGCGATAGTTTTGACAAAAGTCACACAACGGTGCACTTGCATGGATATGGTTGTCAACGCACGCAGCTGTAGCTGCACCGATGCCTCCATGCATCGCCCAGGCCGGATATTGCATCTACAAAGTCGCGCGTTTCAGTGCACCTTGAAAGTACTGACCACTCTCAAGGGCATCGCCCTGGCGCGCTTACGCTCGGCACTGTCGGCAGCGCTCCACATGGCGTACTCTGGCCGTGTCATGACACACATGGCAGAATCCAGGGGGGGGGGGCATATGGAGGAGGACGTAGGGGAGGACCCCGAGATGCCATTTGGCGGCGGCGGCGTTTGAGTGGTTGTCGTTGCGACACTTTCAGACTGTCATACGACATGTAGATTCCTTACAGCTAGATGCCAATCATCTGGGCGTTTTTGCGCCCTGAGCGAGAATTCATAAAAAGTACTGACCACGCCATTGCCAGCTCCTTGCGCCTCCGAGGTTGCTGACACGGGCAGCTGTATGTAAAGTAAACTATTTATGTAGCCTTCTGGCTTATGATGTTTCAACTCTATTATATTCGGCCGTTATTAGGGCCCAGGGCAATTGGTTCGAACTAGGGGAACATTGCAGGAAAACCCCTTAACCGGTGAGACCCTTGAGTCTCCCCAGATGAAGGGTTGTGCTTGCAAGGCCTCGGTTCTTGTCAGTCAGCTAGGATACCACGGCTCCAGGATAGAGACAACTGAAGCCAACAACCATCAACCATCATGGACCCTTCTAAATCAGCCCAAGCCAACGCTGCCCCATCTACAAGTAAGACAGGCTTAACATAACAAATATAACCCCAACTTTGTTTCATGGCACTCGTTTCATGGCACCTACAGACAGTCCTTACCCACCCCTTGCTTCGCTCTGGCGGGCCCTGACGAACCAAGCTACACGTGCTCACTAAATATCGTATCGTTAGCCCTCGCTTGCCCTCATCAACACGTGCTCTGGAGCGCCAACGTTGCTTTCCCGCTCCTTAACGTAGGCCAATTGACTGAATAGGAAATCGTCCAATCATTCAGTATCGGCCCTTCGCGAGGCGGACGCGCTGAGTGTTGGTTACCGCTCGTACTAACTGAAGGCAGCTACGAGGAGGAATTTAGCGCAGGGGTCGGTGTGCATGCACATTGTAAATATGCGCCTGCATGCCGCATCCTTTGCTTGGTTGTGCCAGCTGTCGCTACCAAGTGAACACTGAGCAGCAGTGCTTTTATGCTGCGTGAGCCGCCCTAGCTCCAGTGCCTGTGTCGGAGGAATCATGCTTAGCAGCGGCTCACACACCCGTAGTTGCTTCGCATGACGTCGGCTGTTAACGCTGTGTAATTGAGATGATGAGGCTGACTGTCGAAAGCTGCGGTACGGGTTCTCCCGTACTGACTTGCACGGGCATTAGTGGGCTTGCGAGGTTACCCATCACCCCCCACCCTTTGTTTCTCGGCACCATCTGATGATGGTGTAATCGAGCTGATGATCACAGTTCGTCTTGCGAATGCGTCGACGCTCGCTTGAAGTTGCTACCCAGAGCAACTTAGGTAACGGTTGCATACCGGAGGTGTTGGATTGGTGCAGGCCACAATCAGCTAGGCAACAGCGTTAACTACGACGATAAACAGGTGTGCATATGGTGCTTGCGCAGCAACAACAGTAACTCTGCTCTGCCGCTGCCGCACTAGAATCAAATGCATTGAGACATAGCATGCCGCGGTTGACACGGTTGCGGGAGCCCGTGGTTCTACTGACTTGCGTGGCTATGATTGGCAACCACATGCATCTCATGGGGGTGCCGGTGTGTTCTGTGCACGTCCCGGGCTGGCTAATTGCACGGGCGAGCGCACAGGGACATCCCATGTTCCAAGAGAGGCTCTCTTGATGAGTACTATAATAATTTTTGTTCTCCCAGGCTGATGGATACCTTATTGTTGGATGGTGAGGGGTATATTTGAGAGACTCAACACATGATCCTGTTCCATGTGCAGACTCGGACTCCTCCACGAAAAGAAAGGGGAGTAAGGGCAAGGCTGATGCGGCACCGGCTGACAAGCCGGAGAAGCCCGCGAAGAAGTCCAAGTCGTCAAAGGAGCCCGCAACCCCTCCTGCGCCGGCCGTTGGCGGTAGCGAGCGAGAGGCGGAGCTCGACGACGAGATATGCGCTGGCGCCGGTGACGACGCCAGCTCTGATGCGGGTGAGACTGGTGCCGGTCTAACCGTATCCAGAGCCCGTTATACCCGGCTGCTCGAGCTGTTGACGGCCTCGCACAAGTCCGGGGCATCTGCCTCGGCGAGACTGTCTGCAGACGAGGTACAGCTGCAAGAACGTTTCCAGGACCTTGACGCCCAGGCTAAGGTGTTGCGTGGCCTGCGCGATGCTAGCAAGGAGGGTTCCCCTGAACGTACAATGTACAAGACGGACCTCTATGCGATCACGTACCAGCTTCCACGTCTTAAGGCGAGCATGGAGCAGGTAGAAGTTGACCGCTGCGCGTACTCACAGAGATTCAGCGCTTTGGAGACTGCTCGCATAGAACTCGACGCAATCATGGATCGCGATCTTGGCGATGCAGATACACTGCGCCGTCTCAAGGCGTTCGAGAAGGTGCAGCTGGTGCAGCACTTGCAGGCAGGGCGTTTGGTCCAGGTTGCCCCGCCCCGCGTTGGCGTGGCGGCCTCGATTCAGATGTCTCATACTGCGCCGTCGAGCACTGGGGTCACCACGACCCCCAGCGACGATGGCAGTGAACCGTCCCGAGCGGACGGCGCTGACGCTGCTAACAGGGGCAAGGGAGACGTCTATGCGAAGGCTGGTAGGATTGCCGGCGTAGCCGACCTCTCTTCTCGCGTAGGTGTATGTGTCACCAGGCTTGACTCACTCACCGCTGCGCTGCGCTCCATGGCAGAGGACGTCAAGGTCCACGCTCTAAGTGTGGCCATAAAGGCGTCGAAGGACAAACCCTTACTTTCAACTGTGCGCCTACTGTCCCTAGAGGTCGGCGGCAAGCGGAAGGGGTGGGAGCAGCTAACGTACGCAGAACGTTGTGCAGCCATAATTGAGCACTTCAACTCTGAAGCTGCCCAAGAGAAGGTGTACAATTCTCTACTTCAAGCCAGGCGTCTCCCGAGCGAGAGCCCTGGGGAGTTGGCTCTCCGCGTGCGGAACATGGTTGTACAGGCAGGTGGTAGCGAAAGTTCTCGTGAGTTTTCTGAAAAGCTTCACTACTTACGCCTCACCTCATCCAAGGAGCGGACGGCCGCTAGGGTTGCACTGGGGAGGGGCTGGCAGGACGCTGGTCTTGCGAGCATTCAGGAGCACATTGAGCGCACCTGGAACGGGAAAGCCCATGCCGCGAGCAAGGGCGGACCCACGTCGCAGGATGGTTCTGACCGCGAGAGTTTGCGCGACGACGCGTCGCAAGCAAGTGACGCGCCGCGCCAGACGCCCTCTGCCTCGCAGATTGCGCGCAAGGAGAGGGCGCTGGCGGACAAGGAGAGGCGCCTCGCCAAAAAGGAGAAAGCCTTGGAGGTGCGAGCTGCTGCTGTAGCCGCCAAGTCGGCTCCGGCAGCCGCGCCCGCCAGGCGTGGGCCCCCCGCGCCTGAGCATGACAATTCAGGCATGGTGCAGTTCAACCCGCGTTCTCACTGGGTATGCTTTGACTGCCAGACAACGCTGCCGCGCGGTATCGCCGTTGACATGCATCGCAACACGCCCAACTGCCCGGCGTTTGATCCTTCCCGCCGCCCCCGCGCCGCACCGTACGGCGGGCCGCGCGGTGAGCCGCGCGGCGCGCCACCGGCGCATCAGGCGAATCAGTACACGCGGTACGGTCCCCGCCCCCCTTTTCCGCCCCCGGCTGCTATGCCGCAGGCGCCGGTCGTGGCAGCGGCGGCTGCTGCCGCTGCGCCAACGCCAGCGGAGGCGGACGAGTATCACAAGATGATGGCCTTTGTGGCCTGGCAGAGGGCTCAGGGTGAGTCTACTTCGCTCGCGCGCGCGCGTGCGGCCCTCTCAGGGGGTGGCACCAGCGGTGCGCGCGCCGCAGTTGAACTTGAACATGCTTTTGGTCAACGTGATATGTGCGTCTCCGCGTCCATCGCAACCTCACCACGTGAGCGCGCGCCTGGGCACAATGACGCCGTATTGCTGGCTATGTTGCATCCTTCGTTACCCAGCGTACCTTCCCTCGCGGAAGTGTCGCAGTCTACGGCTGATGCTAACATGCAACTTGAAGGTGATAGTGCAAACGATACTCCCCCATCAAACACTGGTTCGCCGCATACGGTTACCATACCTAATGCAAGCGAATCGCCTGTCTGTGCTACCGCTGTGACACAGGACCCTGATGCTGGCATGCCAGTGGCGGGTGCAGCGCGGCATGTGACACACGCCTCCATATGCTGCGGCATTGGTGGCTGGGACGAGGGTTTAAAGCAGGCAAGTGTGGCAGGCCTTGTGGTGGACACTCAACTTGCTGTTGACAAGTGCCCCCGCGTGTGTGAGGCGTACCACGAACTGCACCCTGGCACCCACAAGGTTTTAAACGCGTGCCTGAGCGATGATGCAGTAGCCATAGCACTGGCTGAACTGGATCCTGACCTCACCACAATGTCCCCCCCGTGCACAGATTATGCAAACGGGAGTGGCGTTGAGGGGGCAGCGGCGGAGGTGACGATCATGGCGGTGCGGCTGATTGTGAGGGCGACGCTGCGCTGCTGTGTCATCGAGAATGTGGTATCCATGCTCAGCTCCAAGGCGTGGGCGCGCGCGCAGGCTTTGCTGCTGGCCCACGGCTACTGTCTCTATGTCAGCAAGCTGAAGGGGTCGGATTTTAGCATAGCGTGCCACCGGCGGCGGGTGTATGTGGTGATTGCGCGGGCAGGGGTTGGTGTCACGACCGCTATGGCACGGTTCGGGGCGTTAATTAATGCAATTCAGCGTTCATCATTACCCATGTCCGTACGGCGCGTTCTTCGCTGCCCTGAGCGCTGTTTCTTTTGGAAATCTCGCGTGAAGGGTACCAAGAGTGTGTATGATGCCGATGACTGCATGCCCAGCCCGGTCAGGCGGAACCCTGGAAAACCACCAGTGGATCTGGCTGACTATGTGGCTGATGATGAACATGATGCTGGCCCTGTGCAAAATGCAAGAGTACTGTCATTGCGTGAAATGGCTGTCCTGCTCACCTTTACACGTGACTTGCCATGCAAGGCCACCATTGAGGACATGAAGTTATGGCTTGTAAACTTAGTCATGCCACGCATGGCTTTTCACATTGCCGTTGGGCTTGTGGGATCTGGCATGCTTGATCTTCAAGTAGGCGCCCCTTGTCCCCGGGTGTCCGCCTGGACCATGACCCTAGTGCACCCCCCCCTGAATGGATGCTGCCAGGGTCTGAAGATTACATGCATGTGGCAGAGACTCCTACTGAGCAAGGCAAGGTGCAGGCTAGGGTTGCGGCCATCACCGCACGATACAGTGCTTGGCAGTATGCAGTCACCCCTGATATGATATGTGCAGAAGGTTTGAACACAGGTCCTTGGTCTTGCACAGCGCTCAATGACTCGTGCAATGACTCAGACTCTGATGTTGATGAAGTTGAGGAAGAGGAACTTGTGCAGTCACACCCTAGCGGCTCCTCACAAGGTGCATACGCCAGTGAAGACGAGCATCACTTTGACGACACGGTGCATGAGGCAACTCGCAGGCGTGGGCTAGGCAACCCTCGCGTGAGCGCTGTGGCTGCCAAGCTACACGATGAAGCGAGCCGCTCACAAGCCGCTGAAGTGGATCCCGCCTCGGTTAGGCCGGGAGAGACAGTTGTGTTGCCAAGTGGCCAGCCCAGCAAGCAGCGGTTTGCCAGGCTGAAGGCACGCGTGCAGCACCAACGTGGGTTCAAAGAACGAGACTTTGTCTCATTGCTGGACCCCGGCGCTGAGGCAGGCATCATGGCAAAAGCAACGGCGGATGAGCTATCTCCAGGGACGACATGCCCTCTTGAGAAGGGGGACCATTCAGTCATAGAACTGGCAGACAGTCGCACACAGGTCAAGATCGTAGGCGCTTTGCACCTCACCTTACGGTTTGGTAACAAGCTGGTGCGGCACAAGTTCTACATTGTGGACTTGGCCATCACCACCATTCTAGGCAGCGACTTCTTTGGCATGTACAAAACCCTCTTTGACTATGAGGATTTGACATACCAGCCGTTAGGTTCGGACGGCCCAAAGTTGAAGATGCTAGGCAGCGAGGCAGCGCATGGGACGGTGTGGCAAGGCGCTAAGACCGCAGGGGCTGTGAAAATTAGCCCCAAAGTACCAGCCCCCCCTGCGCATCGTGCCGTGTGCCTGGTGAATGACATACTCATTCCAGCGCACACCGAGGTGAACGTTGAAGTTGTATTACACCCACCAGTGAAAGGGCTGAGCCCCTACTCGGCAGTAATACAACCCGCAATGTCTCAGACGATGTTGAAGTTGCAAGAAAGGGGCGTAAAGGCCGCCATGTCGGTGGATATTGTTGGCGCGCACAACCCTGTGCGCGCACGCATGGTAAACTTCTCAGACCAGCCGGTGCTTATGGCCAGAAACACCTTCATTGGTGAGGCACGGCCGGCTTCGCCTGAGGATATCATTGAGTTGGAGGACGCATCTGCGACCAAGCTTGAGCAACAGCTCTTGCAGGTGGCTGCAGCTCACCACCCGAACAGCGAGTTCAGCTACGCTGCAACCGCGGCGCTGCGAGCAATTGCATTGGGGAAGGCTGCTGGTACCTATGGTGCTGCTAATGTGTCTGCTGCTACACCAGGCACAGAACGCACTCGTACCACACAGGAACCCTGCACTGAAGCAGAGCTACGCGAGATGCTACCCACCAAAGGTGACCTTCATGATATGAAAGCCCCCGATGGTAGGCCATATGCTGAGCATCTGATGGATGTGTTCAACGAATTCGCGAGCGTGTTTGCAAAGGACCCCAAAAATCCGACAGTGACAAACCTCATGGAGTTTGAGATTGACACTGGTGATGCAATGCCTATCGCTGAAAAGGCTAGGAGGTGGGCGCAAAAGGAGGCAGAGTACATCATGGAACATGTCAAGGCCATGCATGTGCGCAAGCAAGTGGAGCCTAGCAATGGTCCATGGGCATGCAACCCAGTACTAGCAAGGCAAGGTGATAAGATACGATTTTGCGTGGACTTCCGCCGTCTCAACGCTGTCACGAAGCGCGACAGCAGAGGTCTAGGCAACATCGATGATATGGTGCATCAAATGAAGGGCGCCCGGTACGTGTCCTCAGTCGACATGGCCGCGGGCTACCATCAGATACCATTGCGCGAAAGTGACAAGCCTAAAACGGCATTCCGCACACCTGATGGAGGGCTATGGCAGTACACAGTGGCACCTTTTGGGCTTGTGAATTTGCCTGCGCAATTCACACGCTTGATGCACAACACTTTGGGCGCTGCCCTAGGTGCATATGCCATGGTTTACGTCGACGACGTCTTGATATATGATGACTCCATGGAAACGCACCTTGCGCATATCCGTGACGTCCTATCACGCATCAAAGACGCTGGTATAAGTGTGGCGCGGCACAAATGCCAATGGTTCCAAACTGAGATCAAGTTCCTTGGTCACATTGTGGGATCAGGGGGCATTCGTCCGGACCCAGAAAAGGTTCAGGCAATGTCTGACATGAGCGCGCCATTGAATGCCAAAGGGAGAGCTGACAAGGGGCTAGTACGTACAGTACTGGGCTGCTTCAACTATTACCGGCGGTATGTTCAAGATTTTGCGACATTGGCAGCCCCACTTGTGGAGCTGACCAAAAGTGATGCAGAAATGGTATGGGATAGGCGCAGGCGCGATGCCTTTGAGGCATTAAAAAAGGCAATGTGCGAGGCAAAACTGGTGTCACACCCAGACTTCTCACTACCATTTGTGCTGTACACTGATGCATCTCAAACTGCCACTAGTGGCATTTTGACGCAATTTAAACCAGTGCAGGCACTTAGTGGCAAAGAAGCTGCCCCCGCGGCAGGCCGCAGGCGCACAGTAAATGGGAAGGAGGAAATGGAAGTAGTAGTGGGTTACTTCTCAAAAATTAATTCCACACAAGACGCCAAACTTGGCGCTACCGCGCTAGAGTGCCTGGCCGTCGTGCTGTCACTCAACCATTACCGACCTTACGTGTGGGGCAACCCAGTCACAGTGGTTACAGATGCGGCGGCCCTACGATGGCTGCTGACTTTGCAGGACCACAATGGCAAGCTTATGCGGTGGGCTATGAGGTTGCTGGAGTACGACATTACCGTACAACACCGACCAGGCCTGGTGAACTCAAATGCAGACGGCCTGTCCAGGCTCCCTATGCAAAAAGAGTTGGACGCTCCTAGAGAGTATGAGCAAGCAGACGAGCAATGGTCAGACTCAATTCCATGCTTTGCAGCACCACCTTCAGGGGTGAAGTTTGCACATTTTGTGGAAGAGTTTGCGGCGCCCTTAGGGGAGTTTGCTGACCAAGCAAAGGCGACCAACCATGGGTCACATGTTTCTGCAGCGGCAATTAAAATTGCCAACTTCAGGGGTAAACTGGTGAGCAATGAGTGGGGCACTCCCTTCTCGCTCAATGAGCTAGCCATGAAGAATGCAAGTGAGGACTCAAGCATAGCAGCCAGGCTGGCTACGCTTACGGTCCAACAGGTCAATGTTTTGCTATGTGAGCTGGACGAGGAAGACTCTTCGTGGACGGATGGAGAGACTGCGTCGATGTCTTTCAGTCCAGCTACTTTGCATATGTATGCTAATGCATGCATGGATGAGGCGGCAGAGTCTGACTGGGACTCCCCGGCATCTAGCAAGACTGCGAGCATATCTGCCAAGCGCCGCCGGGTCGCTGCCAACACCGCTGTACCGCTACCAGGGGGCGCCATCCCCCCGCAGCGAACAGAGGGGGTGTCGGAGCCACGCCGTAAGCGCACACTCAGCAGGCCCAGCCATGAACTGGTCCCTGAACCAGTTGACGGGACCACGCCTGTGCCGGCAATGCTAAGCCGGGAAGCGTTTATTGAGCTCCAGCAGCGGGACCCCTTGTGTCAGGCAGTGTCACGCACTCTGAGGGACAATATATACCCGCAGGATAGTGAGCTGGCTGCACACTTAATGGTGAACCGTGACTGGTACTGTCACGAGGAGGACGGCCTGCTGGTACATCTGGCCACCAGCCACCCCAAACGCGGGATGGTGCTGCGCCAATGGTTTGTACCCGCCGCGCTGCGCCCTCTGGTTTTGAGGCTGGGGCATGACGACGCCACGGCCGGTCACGCCGGCGCAAGCGCCACGTATGTCCGCCTGTTTGAGCGCTTCTACTGGCCTCGCATCAGCAGTGATGTACACACGTATGTCACTAGTTGCATGTCTTGCCTACAGCGCAAGAAGGCTACGACTGGCAAGGCCAAGATGATGTTAACACTGCCAACTCGCATGTTTCAGCGAGCGCACACTGACATCACCATGACCTCGGTGGTGTCTTCAGAGGGGCACATAGGGCTGCTGACAGTAATTGAGGCACGCTCTGGATTTTGCTGGCTCATGCCAATTAAAAACAAGGACATGCATACGGTTGCAAGGCTCTTGTACAAGGTAATCCTAGAAATGGGATCCATGTTAGAGGAGCTGGTGTCGGACCAAGGCAAGGAGTTTCTGAACATTGTGGTGCGCGATTTGTGCTCAATTTTCAGGATCATGAAAATTGACACAAGTGCATACCACCCACAGGCAAATGGGGTCGCTGAACGGCAAAATGAACGCATCATGGCCATTCTGACTGCCTGGGTTGACAAGACCCAACAGAATTGGCATGAGGGCGTTGAGGCTGTGCAGTTCGCTCTCCGGTCCACCCCCAGAGAAGAAACAGGCCTGAGCCCTTTCTACTGTGTGTATGGCCGCGAGCCGTCCCTGCCATTCGAAACCTTCCCTGATGAAGTGCATGGTGGTGACTTACATTCTGAGATTGAACGCAAGCGCGTCAACCTCAAAATGGCACAGAAGGTTATTGATGAGGCATATGGCATCAAGGCGCGCAGAGTTGACAAGGCTAATGAAGCGGTCAAGCGCGCAATGAAGGTTAAAGTTGGGGACCTGGTCATGATCAAGCAGAAGCCTGCTAAGGGACGCTCCAGGAAGCTGGACCCTAAATTCATTGGACCATGGGTGGTAGCAGAGGAAACTGGCGGATCTGGGCTGTCATTTTCATGCCGCATGATGGGGCGCCGGGTGCGTCGCACGCGGGCACATGTGACCAACATGAAGCCTTTTCATTTAAGGCCAAGTGTCATGGAACTTGACAAGCCCTACGCGGTGCTTAATGAGGAAGACATTAAGCAACTGCCCAAGATGGCTGGCTAGAGAGGCTGGTAGACCGCCGGTACAACCCCAATGGTTCGTGGGACTACCGTTGGCTGCTCAGAGATGGTACGTTGAGCACATGGAAGACAGAGGACGATGCACTCGAGGTTGCCATGCCTTGGACGCTCGATACTTTTCACGCGCTCTACGAGTTGAAGCATGTGAATGACATGCCTGACTACGCCATGAGGATACCACGGGAGGACCGGCGCGTAGCCACGAAAGAGGCTGCGCTGGCCCTATTCCCGAGAGGTACTAAGGTGGTGCGTGAGGAGCGCGGCGCGCTTAAGCAACAAGTCAAGTACCTATGGGGAACCATCACTGGTTACCTCGCACCGTACTGGCGCGTGCGCTATGAAGATGGTGACTGGGAGGACTTCACAAAGCGGCAGTTGCAATGCGCAATTGCGTTGGCTGAAGCCACTCAGCAGCGCGCAAAGGATCTGGGCGTCACGGTTTCTAGCCCCAAGGTGGTGCAGGAAATGTGCCCTGGGATCCCACCAGACTTTGGTGCGACTTACCATGGTCAGACCGTGAGAGTCAAAAGTGCAACTGGTTGGAGCCGTGCAGTGCTCAAGGAATACTTGCCCCGGGCCGGCAAGTACACATTTCGCGTGCATTACAACGGGCACCCAGTCACGCGTTTAATCACCGTGCGGCTGAGGCCTGACTACTACAGCACCGCAGTTACAAGCGAGCAGGCTGAGGCAGACCCTATGTCCAGTTGGAACCTACTGCTGACCACGGTCGCAGAAGAGGTCCCCTTGGGCCAGGAGTCTGGTCAGGGAGGTTCAGGTTCATACAGTGGCGATGACATGGATTTGAGCGATGGTGATGTGAGGTAGCTACACCACGCATGTGCTCAGTGGCTGGCCGGCGCTGTGACATGAAGCTATCCTCGAGCTGTGCAGCGGCGCCTTAAACGAATATTGCGCTGCACAGTACCTATGTGGATACTCTATACGAGGGTCTGTAAAGGTTGGGTGTGGAGGTGAAGCAAATTGAATTACACATACGCTAACGTAGAACTGTAGCAACGTTGATCCCTGTGGTGCTATGCGTTTCTCTGGGGACAGAGAAATCATGAGAAGGGGGAGTTGACACGGGCAGCTGTATGTAAAGTAAACTATTTATGTAGCCTTCTGGCTTATGATGTTTCAACTCTATTATATTCGGCCGTTATTAGGGCCCAGGGCAATTGGTTCGAACTAGGGGAACATTGCAGGAAAACCCCTTAACCGGTGAGACCCTTGAGTCTCCCCAGATGAAGGGTTGTGCTTGCAAGGCCTCGGTTCTTGTCAGTCAGCTAGGATACCACGGCTCCAGGATAGAGACAACTGAAGCCAACAACCATCAACCATCATGGACCCTTCTAAATCAGCCCAAGCCAACGCTGCCCCATCTACAAGTAAGACAGGCTTAACATAACAAATATAACCCCAACTTTGTTTCATGGCACTCGTTTCATTGCTACATTAGCAGCGCGCCGTTGAAGGCCCAGTGACACATGGCGCAACTGGCACACCACCAGCTGACGATGTTCAACTGGCACAACTCACCAGTTGACTCCGAGCCGAGCTGTTGACTCACGAAGTCACTCACATCACAAGCCTAGCATTGCCTAGGGCTACATAGGATTTAAACTGGACTTGTGACACTTTTGCCTAGCCCATGTACGTACAAGCATTACACGCCATACAATATAGCACCTGGCTCCAAACATCAGCCAGTTGTGCCAAGCTCTTGGAGTTGAGGTGCTAGTCCTGACTTTCACAGGCACCGAACACACAACCATGCATGCATGCAGGAACACCTGAGAAATGCCAAATGCTAAACTGATTCAGAAGGGGCTTCATGCTGCCTGTCAATGTGAGGCTGCCTGTGCCCAGCGGTTAAGCGCGGATCACGTGCAGTGCTGGATGCCTGTCACGCACAGGCGGCATGCAAGGCAGCACAGCAGTTCGGGCTATCAGTCTTGCATGTGCCATGCACTTTATGCCAAGCAGATATAGAGAGGCAGTTCAGGTATGCGCGCGTGCCTCTTCGGTGGTGCCGCATCGGAGGAATTTAGTTTGTATAATAAACGTTAGGTTTTGCAACCTTGTTGGCGACACAGCAGCACACGCCCCTCCCTCCCTCTTGCAAGCGACGCAACGGACCAGGCCTTCTGCCTAGGTGCTGTCGCCGCCGGTTCTCAACTGCTTCGCACACAACGCTCGAAGGCAAGCGCAATGGTGGCTATAAAGTGGGCTGCGGGGATGTGTTGTAGTGCTTGCATGGCGACGACGGCCATGGCTGGCAACTCGGAGCACTTCGGAGATATCAGCCAGCGCCTGCCGCATTCACAAGGCACTGACGGCAGCCGCAGGCTTCAAACTGCGGCGCCGACCGCGGCACCAACGCAACCCCGTCCGTGGTGAGTAGTACGTTAGCTTGCGTTGGTTCAGAGATGCGTACATCAGGCTGACCTCGTCTGCCACGTGCATGAACTGTCAACTTGTAGAGCTATCCACTTCACGAGATCAGCAGAAAGCGTGTCCGGACTCTTAGAGTTTCCTTAATGGCGTGCCTAACATTTCAAACCCCGGGGGCAGGTCCAACTGTCTTACCCAAGTGCTCAAGGTTGATTCCCTTGCGGATAACTTTGGGGTTGTAGCTCTGCATATGCACACAGGGCTTCCAGCGGTGCTCCGCTGCTTGCAAGCACATCAGATTTGCAGGGGCATGTACCCCTAGAATCTCAACGTCCTGTTGTGCCTGCGCTGGATCGGAACGAAGACGCACTTGCTCATGCTCACAAGACTTTCATCTGCATAAGCGAGCATTCTCTTGGCTTATTACGCCGGCATCAGTTCAGAATAGTGATGTCAGTGAGAGGGCTGGGTCACGATAGCCAGTTGGTGGTGTCATGGGTGTCCGGTACTTGCGCCGTTGAAGATCACTCCGACGAGCAGCCCACGCGCTGTCTGCTGAGTAGGGTGGGCCTTGTTTGAGTGCAGTGGAATCTAGTGC
>JAFCMP010000219.1:0-53073 GCA_017506865.1 Tribonema minus
GCAGACGACAGCATGCGATCAACGAAGGCTCACGGTGTTTCCCTTCCAGCACACGGCTGCTAGGCACAACTGGCTGTACTGTCAGACTAGGTGCTCCAGCTACTTTGAGGAATCCGTGAGCATGGACACGCAACCATGCAACAGCGTTTTCCGTCAGTTAGTGTGAGCGCCGCTAACTGATTCGTGCACCTCGGCACAATGTTGCGTGCAGCGTGAAAACTCATGTATGCAACGGGACTGATCACCCCGACGCATTTGAGTTGACAATGTGCAGTTGTCCACACGCTGGCTAGACTCGCCTAGGCCGACCCTGGCACGCTTTTTCAAGTGGAAAGGGGAATTATCGGCTTCTGCATAACCTCTGAGCAGATTGCATAAACTTTGAGCACTTTGAAAATCTTGAGCGCTCTGGCACGCCGTCGACGCGCACATTTTGAGCGTTTGCCCGCTCTACACAGAAGTGCGTACTAGCGACGAGTTGCCAACTTTGTCGTGTGTCTCAGGGAGGAAGTGCTATCCACACTGGCAACGCCGAACAGCCTGCGACGGCCTTAGCCTCCGTTGGGGAAACGGGTGGCGCGGGAACCGGCGGTGAGAGTAGCGGTGGCGGTGCGGATCCGCAGGCACAGCCCCCCCCTGTGCACCCTGTGTCGGCGCCTCCTGCCGATCAGGGCGGCATGTCGGCTGCGGTCGCCTCGACCCCTGCGAGCGCTGGGACTACACCGACTGCCACTCCGCCTGTCACTGCCGCTCAAGCTCAAGGTCCCCCCGCGTCCTCCGGAAACCTGCCGGTCGCGACATCCGCCGCACCTGCCCCGGCTTCCGGTGATGGTCGAGAGCAGATGGACGACATCGTCCGAGGACTTCGCGCCGCTCTCCCCGCTATTAGCGACGAGGCTCTGCGCCGTGCTGCAGAGCGCGTGAGCGCTTCGGTGCGTCCAGCTACTAGCACCACTGCTAGCCTCGACCCAGCCATCCTCTTCAGCGCCGGCACCGCTGCAACTCCACGCGCCGCCGCCGTCCCCCCGACCTCTTCTGACGACGTTGAGCGCGTCGCCCGCGGCATCGAGGTCGAGCTTGGCCAGCGCATTACCCAAGATGACGCTGCTCGTGACAAAGCCAAGCGCGACACTCTAGCCGCGGACGCCAAGATCAAGGAGCTGTACGAGGAGCGCGAGCGGCGTCCTCTGCCTACTGCCCACGCCACGCCCCTGCAGCTAGCCATCGAGGCCGAAGCTGACGCCGACTGGCGCTCGCGCATCGAGGCGGAGCGTCACCGCCGCGCCCTGCGCGCATCGGACCTGCGGCGTCACGCGGACCGCGTCGAGCGGTACCGCCGCATTCGAGATTACTTTGATGCGGCGCGCCGCGCCGGACCGGCGGCGCTGGCGCACTTTGTCAACTTCACCGCGCCGACGCTCTTCACCGAAGCTGCCCAGCGCACCCAAGAGGAGCAGCTTCGCGCAATGCCCGTGGGCTATCCCGGGACGGACCTACTCGCGCCCACCGCTAGCCACAGCTATGCCCCCGCGCCTACTAGCAGTAGCGGCCTTTCGCCAACGTCATCAACCCCGCGCGCGCGCCGTTCGAGGGCGCAGCGCCACTCGCCGCGCCTGCAGCTGCCGCCACTGCGAGCTCTAGCCACCATGAAGACGTGAGCTGGCAGAAGTTCTTCAACCCTACGGCGCTCCCCATTCCCTTCCGCCCCGGCGCAACCGAGACGACGCGCCGCCATTTCGAGCAGGCGGCCCACTACAACAGTGTCCCCTACGACAAGTGGGACTTCGCTCTGCGCCGTTGCCTGACCGCGGATCAGCAAGACCAGCTCATCATCGCGCACAAGGACCCTGTTACGGGGCTGGAGCGCGTTCAGGGCTGCGGTTCCATGAACTACGAGGAGCTTTGGGCGGCGATCGCCAAGCGCTTCGACAACGCAGCTCACCGCGCCGAGGCGATGATGGAGATCACTGACCTCGTCTGGCAGCCAGACTGGACGCCACGCCAGTTTGCCGACGAGCTACTCCATGCTGCGGAGCGCGCCGGACCCGAGGGCGCGGTCGTCGACGTCACCATGCTCAAGACGCACTTCTCCAACCGCATGACGCAGCCCCTTCGCCAAGACTTCCGCAAGGAGCGCCTTATACTTGAAGACTGGAACGCCATGGTCGACCGCACCGAGGACTTTTACAAAGCCATGCGTCCCCAACAGCTCGCAGACTTCAAGCGCAACCTCAAAGAGCCAGCTGAGCGGCAGGGCATGGCGCTCGCTATCGTCAACGAGGGCGCCAAGGCCAAGACTAGCGCCATGCGCGGCAGCGCCGCTATGGACACTTCGGACGAGGGCCACCCTAGGGCTGCGGCGATGGCTCCCGCCAAGCCTGCCAAGCAGCCGGCCAAGCCCAAGAGCGACAAGGCCAGGGCTTCCAGCAGCGACGAGTGCTTCGGGTGCCACAAGCACTTTGGTGGAGAGAACAAGCTCCGGGAGCACTGCCAAGAGTGCCCGGAATGGTACGAGCACCGCATCGAGCGCCTGAAGGCCGCCAAGAGGCCCCACGACAAGCTGGAGAAGCGCCGCGACGAGCTGCGCGCCAAGCGCGCCAAGACAAGTGAGTGTTCGCTCACCGCTTTCCACACCTTGCCTAGTGCACTCATAGATGTTGACGCGCCAGTGCAACTTGGGCACAGCGGTCATTGCACTAGCTCCACGCAAGATGTGCTAGAAGCGCTAGATGTGCAACCAGCGGCGACTGAGGCCGGCACACAAGTCACTACACGCATGCTTGACAAGACCGTTGGCACTTGCATGTTAGCCACGTTCTTGTATGCGCATAGTGAGCCAGCAGTACGCGCACTTGACACCAGCGCACCATTGACTGCTCCAGATGCCAGTGACGCTCCAGCAGTATGCGCACTTGACACTAGCGCACCTTTGACTGTTCTGGGCACCAGTGACACGACCAGTTGCGCGCCGCTTGCAGCGCGAGATGTCACTCATGATGTTGCCACTCCGCAGCCAGGTAAGACCGACGTTTCTGACTCTGACCCCAGATGCGTTGCACCTACTTCCACCACTTCGCCCGTGTCATATCCGCAGACTAAGGAGGCGTCTGATGCCGACGCGGGGCGTTCGGACAGAAGGCGGCTGCGGGTGGCAGAGTTGTGCTGTGGAATAGGGGGTGTACATAGGGGGTTGCAGGAGTTCGCACGTGCAGCAGACGTTGACGTGCAGGTGGTCTTAGCGGTAGACAACTGCAAGCGTACATGTGAGGAGTACAGCAAACTCTTCCCTGACACCGAGGTCATATGTGCAGATGTATCTAGCCCCCAAGTTCGCGAGAGGCTCAAGCACCTCAAGCCAGACGCGATTTGGAATACATCTTCTTGTGTTGAGTTTTCCCCTGCGGGAATGGGGATTGAAGGCGATGCAGCACGCACGCTTGTACATGTTGCAGAGATTGCTGCCGATTGCCTGCCAGCTCTAGTCATCAACGAAAACGTGCCTAGGATGCTCCTATCAAGCTCATGGCGTGACTTCTGCCGCGTCGTGGGTACAAAGGGGTACTCCACCTATGAGGTGCAGTTTCGTGGGACCGACGTTAATGGTGCATCTTCACGTGAGCGCGTCTATACTGTGTCAGCTGCAAATGCTGCTCGGTTGCCTGAACGATTTGCACGCTTGAATGCAATTCTCAATGAGCGCTTTCGCACCAGCAAGCCACGTACGGTCCGTGAACATCTTGGTTGCTCCCATGACACGTTTTATTGGGACCCGAGGCAACCCACGACGCAAGGCGTGCTGTCTACTGACATGCCGCTCCCTAGCCCTGTTACTCGCCAGCCTGGGCGGGGCCCCTCCTCGTCTTATCAGCCACGTGAGAAAGACGCAGGACCAGTTAATAAGGCCCTTGTCTTGACTGTTGATCAGGTCATGAACTTGCTGGGCTACTTTGAGCCACATCCTTCCGGGACTGTCACTCAGATGAAGCGCTGGGCTGCAAACTTAGTGCAACCCAATTGCGTGTCAGCGCTCATGCTTGCCTTGCACGCGGTTGCTGCCTTGCCGGAGGAATGGCCAAGCCCTCGCGATGCTACTGGCGTCTTACCAGGTGAGGTTGTAGTGCATGATCGCACTTCTCCCCCGCCAGAATGGATGGTAGACTCCGGTCCTGATCGGCCTGCAATACTGCGCCTAGCTAGTGCTTGCGTGCGGAACTTCCAGCGTTTTACACGCAATGTAGGCCAAGCCATACTTGCATCATTTGGGCCTGGAAGTGATGCACCGGTTTCGCAGACGCCTTGGACGTACGGTGAAGATGAGGAAGAGCCTTTGACTCCTCATGCTTCTCATGCGCCGCATGTCGAGACGCCACGTGCTGTTGCAATGCGAGAAATGAGCGACACTGACAGTGATGCAGATGCTCAGCAGCCTAGTGCTAGTAGCATTGCTACCGATGTTTTCAAGGCTCAACCCAGACGCATAGCACGTGACAAGCCTCCCAAGATTCTACATAGGGCACGTGCAGTCGGCAGACCTAAGAAGAATGGCTTTGTGCACATGCCAATACGCACACAAGTTGGTAACGGCATACAAGAACTGGTACTTGACGCGCTAGTGGATAACGGCGCCGAGGCCGAATTCATTAACACAGAACGCGCACACCAGTTGCCGCCGGGTTCAATTTGCCCGCTCTCCGAGGGTGATTTTACCACGGTTGAACTTGCAGACGCCAAGAAGTCTGTGCCAATTTCAGGTGTAGTGCACGCCCAGGTGCGCTTCAAAGACACCATATTCACACACGCTTTTTACGTGGTGGACCTGCCTTACGAGGCAATCTTGGGTCACATTTCTTTGGCAAATTTGGCTCGTCCATCACCTATGAACATGGCATGCGATTCCACCCCGCTGGATCCGCTGGACCTGCCGTTACCATGCATGAACAAGCTAAGTTGGGGACTCTAGACCCCCCAGCTGCCAACACGATCAAGGTGGGTGTTACAAGAGCCAAGTCTTCTCAGAGGCCCACTTTGCCTAGTCGCACTTATTTGCTGCGTACAACGTGTGACCAGGTGCTTAAAGCTGACACCGCTAAAACCATTGAAGTAGTGTCACATCCACCAGTACAGTGCACAGGCCCTGTTGAAGTGCTACTCACCCCTGACGCGCCAGAGGCGTCAGTGATGACAAACAGGCTGGCCACCAGAGGTGCCGTTCTCATGGATACGGTGGACTTTGTAGCACCTAACAAGCCACTAGGGATGTTAGTCGAGAACACTTCCACTGCGCCAGTGTTTGTGCCTAGAGGTGCAGTGCTGGGCGTCATTGAGGCCCCTGGCATGATCTGCAGCCTAGACATTGGCAAAGAGGAGCTTGTGACTAACTTGACAAGAATTGCGTTGAGACACCTTGGGCAAAACGCACCAGATACACCTGCTGTAAACAGATCAAGACCTGTGCAGCAGCCAGACCCCTCGTGTGTGCCAGAACACGACTCGCCAAGACCAGACCCTGCCATGCGCGCTGAGGCGGAACGAGCCGCATTCAGACACAAGGTGGCAGAGGAGCACAATGCCTCGCTGGGAACTTGCACAGACGAGGAGCTACGTGAAGTGCTGTGTGACAAGAACGGGGAGATCTTCAACATCCTCAAGCAACGCGATCAACACGGCGTCACCTATTATGACCGCGCCATGGAGGTGCTTCGCCGGCGACGAGGCGCCTTTGCCAAGGACCCCAAGAACCCCAAGGTGACGGACCGTTTTGACGTGGACATTGACACAGGCGACGCAGCGCCCATCGCCGACAGGGCACGCAGGTGGGCTGAACGCGAAGCTAAAATCATATTTGAAGCCATTGAAAATGAGCGCAAACGCGGACAGATCAGACCTGCCAATGGTCCTTGGGCTAGCAATCCAGTGCTGGTGACTCAGAAGGACAAGGTCCGTTTCTGCGTTGACTATAGGCCGCTCAACAGAGTTACACGCCGTGATGAGTATGGGCTTGGCAATATGGACGACTTGGTTCAGAAATGCTCGGGCTCACGCATATTCTCGGCACTAGACTTTGCTTCTGGTTACAGGCAAATACCTATGACTAGAGAATCAACCTGCAAGACGGCATTCCGGGCACCTGATGGCTCACTCTGGGAGTACAAGGTCGCGCCGTTTGGGTTGGTGTGCCTGCCAAGCATATTCACCAGATGCATGCATGAGCTCCTAGGCTCAGCCAGGCAAACGCATGCGTGCGTGTACGTTGATGATGTGCTCGTACACAGCAAGAATTTAGAAGACCATATAGCTCACTTGGACGATGTACTTCGACGCGTGGAAGAGTACGGCATGAGTGTGTCTAGACACAAGTGCCAACTCTTTGCCGAAGAAGTTACATACCTAGGCCACAAGGTGGGCAAGTATGGAATCAAGCCATGTGAGGACAAAGTAAAAGCCATGGTCGACATGATGCCACCCGTAGGCAAGGACGGCAAGGTAGATAAACGGCTAATGCAAGTCCTCATGGGGTGCTTCAATTACTATAGGCGCTACATACATCGGTTCGCGCATATTGCAGCTCCCCTAGTCGAGTGTACGCGTGATGGCGCTGACATGTCGTGGACCAAACGCCGCCAAGAGGCGCTGGCCAAACTCAAGCACGCCATGTCAAACGCTCCTGTGATCATGCACCCAGACTTTGACCTACCTTTTATAGTACATACAGACGCAAGCAAGCTAGCCGTTGCTGGTGTTCTATCTCAATTCGTGCCACTAGACAAATTACGTGAACGGCACAAGGACTTCCCCTGGGCCAGCACGCGCCGTGTCAACACAGTTGACGGCAAACCTGCCAGAGAGGTAGTTGTGGCATTTTTCAGCAAGATTAACTCAGTGCAGGACGCAAAACTTGGTGCTACTGCACTAGAGTGTCTGGCTGTAGTGCTAGCTTTGAACAACTTCCGCGGTTACATTTGGGGCAGACCTGTAACCGTCGTAACCGACGCGTCTGCGCTTCGCTGGCTCTTGACCTTGAACAATCACAATAGCAAGCTGCTACATTGGGCCATGCGTCTCCAGGAATACGACATCATGGTCGTACACAGGCCTGGCAAAGACAATGGCAATGCAGACTGCCCTTCACGCATGCCTCAGATGACGGAGATCATCGGACCTAGGCAGTACGAGCACACTGACGAGCAGTGGCCCGACTGCACCGATGCTGGACCTGCACCTCCGTCTGGGGTACGTTTTGAGGATGAACAACTGCAAGACTCACCAGCATTTCTAGGCCGCATAGGTGCTTATACGGCATGCCCGGGAGGCACGGCTTTTAAATTTAACAAACTTGCACAAATATCTACAAAACTGAGCAACTGCATGGGTACATTGACACCTCAGGAGGTACATGACCTCAGTGATACCATGCACGAGAGCGCGTGCGTGCACACCGCGCTTTTCAAAGAAGAGGGAGGTGAACCAGAACTAGAAAACACTCCCCTCGTTTCCATGCTTTGCAGCATGAAATTGGGCTCGTATTCTGAGCACATTTGGGACAGCTGCGCTGCGATACTCTCGCCGCTTGGAGATGCAACTGCTCCAACCGAAACTAGCGAAATCACTGACCTTGCCCTTGGAGCTGAAGACGCTGAAGCAGATACTTCAGATGACAATATGTCAACCCAGACTGGAGAGTCTGACTCACGCCTAGAGTCTTCACCTGCTATGCTGGAACGCAAAAACTTTGTGCGTTGGCAGGAAAGTGACCATTTCTGTTCATCTGTGAAGCACTATCTGGAAACACAAGGCCAGACCCCTGACCCTAGCCTTGCCAAATTTGTCAGCCAGAACCAAGAGTTTTTCACAGTTGAACCTGACGGTTTACTCGTGCACTTCATGGCAAGTCGGTCAAAGAAGGGCACCTTAATTACTCAGTGGGTGGTCCCCGACGCTTTGAAGCCACTTGTGCTCCGTCTTTGCCATGATGATGGCAGTGCTCAACACCCCTCGACTGCTGCCACGCACGCAAAGGTGCTGGAACGCATGTATTGGAGAGGGTTAGGCGCTGACGTCCGAGACTACGTACGCTCATGCGTCCCTTGTCAACAAACCAAACCGCAGTCCACTGCCAGGTACAAGCAAGCACTGATGCCATCTACACACATGTGGCAACGCTTGCATGTGGACTACACCGAAGTCGGCGTCCTTTCCTCAGAAGGGCATCGATACTTGCTCATCATCACCGAAGCTAGGTCAGGCTACTGTTGGCTTTTCCCCGTAAAGACACGATCAGCAGCTGAGGCCGCACCCCTACTGGCAAGAGTGCTCTTTGAGTGCGGCGCGCTTGTGGAAGAGCTGATGTCTGACAGGGCCGCAGAATTCATGAGTGCGCTGATAACCACGCTCTGCACCTTCTTTAAAGTGCACAAGATTGAAACCAGCGCATATCACCCCCA
Source organism: Tribonema minus (assembly GCA_017506865.1). Taxonomy (NCBI): domain Eukaryota; class Xanthophyceae; order Tribonematales; family Tribonemataceae; genus Tribonema; species Tribonema minus. Next base: position 8,442 of record JAFCMP010000219.1, read on the forward strand.
GTCTAACGGCGTCGTTGAGAACATGAATGGGCGCGTCAAGCGAGCGCTTGCTAGACTCTGTTCTCGCTACCAGGCACGCTGGCATGTATACCTTGATGCCGTGCAATTTGCGCTCAGGAACACGCCTAGGGAGGAGACGGGTCTGACCCCATTCTTCTGTGTTTATGGTCGCGAAGCACGCTTCCCTCTTGACGCTTTGACCTCTGAGGCTGCAAGTCCACAAGACCTACATGCTGAGGTAAAGCGTCTGCAAGAAAATCTTAAACTTGCTGAGGAGGCGGTTGGCGAGGCGCTGCAGCAACGTGCTGAGCGCATTCAAGCTCGCAATGACCAAATCCAACGCACTGTACACTTGGAGGTCGGTGACTATGTGTGGATCAAGAAACCACCTTCACGCGGCCGCGCAAGTGCCATTGAGGAGCATTTCACTGGCCCCTGGAAGCTAGTAGCTCCGTACGGTGACTCAGGGCTTTCTTTTCAATGCCAACTCATGGGCACGCGCATACGCGAGACCACCGCGCATGTTGAAAACATGAAGCCATATCACCCCAGACCCGCGCGACTTGACATTGAGGGAGTACATGCCCTCCTGGACTCCGCGCAACTGCAAGAGCTGGACCCTGACCAGCAATTGTGCCAGATACTGGACCGCAGAGCTGACGAGGACGGCGGCTGGTCATACAAGTGGCTGGCGCGCGACGGCACTACTTCAGAGTGGGTGCGCGAGAAAGAGCTTGTAGAACTGGTGTTCATACCACCATGGGTACTGGACACTTTTCATGCTTTGTATGAGCTCAAGCACCAAGGTAACGTTCCCCCATACGCTGAACGTCACCTTCCTCGCGAAGATTGTACGCTGTCCAAAGATGCTGCATTGCTGCGATACCCTTGCGGCACGCAAGTGGTCCGGCAAGTCAACGATGTGCCGAACTCGACTGACTACTTGTGGGGCCAGGTACGTGACTTCGCGCTGTCCCGCTGGCGTGTACGCTACTCTGATGGCACGTGGGAGGACTTAACGTCTTCTCAGGTACGGGCTGCTAAGCTCATGGCCGAAGGCGTACGCGACAGACTGCGTAGGTTAGCGCGTCAGCGCAACGAGCCAGAACCTACCTTTGACTCCAGCCTTACGGCTGACCCGCCTGCTAATGTAAGAGTGACTGTGAGTCCATGCTTGCCAACTGACTTTGGACCACTCTACGTTGGCCAAGTTCTCCGCTACCGGTTCCCTTCCGGATGGAGCCGCGGCGTCTTGCTTAGGCTTGTGTCCGCCAAGCGCGATTGTGGAGAATTCACTTTTGATGTGGAGTTCCCCAACACGCGAGGACAAAAGCCTCTAGAGAAGCGTTTGAAGCTCAGAGCCGAATATTACCGTGATGACGCTCGAGCTGAACCTTCATCTTGGAACCTCATGCTGGCACGCGAGCTCGCCGAGGAGCCGCTCAAGGCCGACATACAAATTGATTTGCCAGCTGCAAGTCACGAGACCGGGGATACTAGACCCCAGAAACGCCTGCGCAAATGTTGAATCGCGTTGAACTCGCACGCGTGGTGCGAAGGAGCGGTGAAGCATCGGTGTTGACCCTGAAGCCGTGTTGAGCTCACGCGCTTGGCGTGAAGGAACGGTGAACGGTGACGCACCCTAAACCTAGACAAGACAAGAACCTGGCTATGATGCGACAGAGCAGGCGGATTGCTGAATATCAAGTATCATAAAACGTCGACTTCCGCGCACCAGTCTAGTGGGCGCCGCGGACGGCGGCCCTTTCAAAGAAGAGGGATGATACAAGTTCTCTGTTTTATGCTACAAGTAGCATGAAATGCCAGGAGCTCTGGAAGGGGGAGACCGTTCTCTGGACCGGTACTTCAACTTCAAGCCCTGTGCCAGCAACTAGGAGGACGGCTTTTTTTGCTTCAACAACAAGTGCTCGAGGCACCTACAAGGCAAGCAACAAGAGGCCATCCTGGCTGGGAGACAGCAAGACCTCTGGAGCTGAGCCATATCCATTGGGCTCACTCTCCTTCTTCAGTCATGTCTACACAGGTGTGTCTTTGTTTGCCCCACTGATGTTTGCCCTGCAAGTTGGTTGCACTTTGATGTCACTAGCAGCTCAGCAGCTCTATTGCTCAAGAACATAGACTCCAGGCTGCTTTGCTGTATCAAACTGCATGCTTCTGATTAATTGCGTGCCCACGGAAGAGAGAGTAGGAGGGCGCTGGAGGTGTGGGGGCAGTGGAGGCGCATGTCGCTTGCATTCAGTGAACAGATGGAGGCCCGTACACCCCCTGGACGACGCACATGGGGGCAGCCACTCAACAGGCTCAGCGGCGACAGGACTGCCGGCATGCGGTGACTGGCCGCGACGCCTGCGCTGGGACTCATCTCTCCAAGATCCCGGGGGGGTGGGGTAATGAGAGAGTGGAGAGCGCAGCTCTTGCGCAATCTCGCAACTTTGCTGGCGTTGTCGTCTAACACGCTTGCGCTGCTGGGACATCATATGCCCCAACTGGGGGCACGGCGCTGTCTGCTGGTGTCCTAGCTGGACTGGCCAGGAGCTTCCTCATGATCCTGGTCGGCCCCCGCTAGGAGCTTCTCTAACGGCCTAGCGGGCCCCCCCGCTGCGAGGTGTCTGTAGTGTTGACTGTAGAACGCTATATTGACAGTGGAGAGTCGACAGCACCTCATGATCCGGCGTGGCTTCCGGACAGCCCCGCATCGCATCCAGTCCCCTCTCTTCCCGCGCGCTAGAAGTGACCTAATAACGTCCCCAGGCGGGGGATAGGAGTCTAGTCACACATGCGCGCAGCTGCGTTGTCTTGGCAATCAAGATCAAGGTGCTGGCACAGGAGCTTGTAGACAGGGCACCATGGTCACTTGAAGCCACCTAGGTAGTCTGAGGCGAGTGCCATGCGTGCCCTAGGTATGACCACGAAGGCGGAGAGCGACGGCTGCTTTTGCATAGCTGTGCGCATTACCACGTACCTCCAGTAGAAAATTTGTATAAATGTCATGTGCGGATTGTAGTTGACAAACGGCAGCTAGTGTGCTGAAAGCACATCATTGCTGCTTATCTCATCCTTGCCATTATTCACTGAAACTGACTCTCGCGCACCCATATTTTGCTTCGCCCGTGCGCATGTCAACTGTCGCGAGCGGTGGGCGGCATGCGCGCTGGGATGACTGAACCGGAACAACCGCTAGCGCACTGCTCACGGACAGCGGCACCGGCCCAAGTTCAACCTCAACAATGCCATCATCATCTTCTTCAAGTGCAGCGTAGCTGGCGCCTCCACCGTGTCGCACAACTCACGCGAAGCACCGGCCCAAGCTCAACTTCAACAAAGGCATCATCTTCTTCAAGTGCAGCTGGCTGGCGCCCACCATGTCGACGAGAAGCTCCGGTGCCATTTCTGCTGGCGACGCCACTGCCGTGTCAGTATCCGCCTAAGCCACTAGCGCCGGCGCCACCGCCAGCGTAGCCGCCGCCGCTGCTGCGGATTGCCAAGCAGCGGCGGCGGCGGCGGCGAGGTCGGCTGTGGCGCGTGCAGCGCTGCTTGCACGGCGACTGCATCTTCAGCTCCGGCAGCACTTTTGGCGGCATACACAAAGGCAGCCTCACGCGCGGCGACACTACCCCTGCAGTGCCAGCAGGCACGTCAAGTCCCCTCAGCTTTCCTCACCGCCTCAAACTGCCGCTGCCTGCATGTACGCTTAGCCGTGGCGGCGGCGGCGGCGCGCCATCCTCTTCTTGAGCTCGAGCGAGGAGTAGGACACGTAGCAGCACACAGTCTTTAGTCACTGCATGCAACTGCGCACACGCCGCCGCGGCTGCCGTTCTCCCATCGTCCGCTGCCGCCGCTGCCGCCGCCGCTCGCTTCGCTGCCGCGCCGCGCTTCAGCGCTGAGCGGGTTGGCAGCGGCACGGCTGGCCTGTGGCGGCGATGCATTGTGCGGCACGCGCAGCCTGTCTGTGTTTGTGCTTGAGCAGTGTGGCAAGTATAGTGCATCAGCAAGAAGACCAGAAGTGTGTGTGAGCGAAGGGGGGGGGGGCGGGGGATCACCAATGCACGAGTTTTGGCCCATCCATTCTGTTGCTGAGATTTGTGCTGATTAATTGTTCTTGTCATGTGCGCTGGCACACTTGCTTGTACTGTTTCTTTGTGACTCTTTCTATCATGATTGCTGGTGAGTGCCGTATGAGAAGCAGCAAGGGCTTTATCAGATGCTAGGTATGCCTCTGCTGTGTCATGAACTCTGTATTGATTGTCGCTTCATGCATACTTCTATGACATGATTCCTTTTAAAGTGTGTCGCCTCAATCTAGGACCGTGCGTAGTGCCTTGTCGCACTTGCACTTGCGTGGCAGCCTTGTCCAAAAGATCCAATCTTCTGACAAGGCCATAACCGGTTTTGCGTGGTGCGAGTGATCGTGTTCTCACTTCAAGTATCCATTTCATGACGACAGAATGTTTTCAAGCACTGCCTGCTATGCATGCATGCATACATGTGCAACATGTCACGTGTGTTCAGCAACGCACGACACTCAATGGTCGATCATACATCATATATGGTGTCCATGACGTCCTGCTCAGGCATACATGATGCTTTGCAACTAAGCGAGCAGACAGCGCCGCATGTGACTGACGTACCCGTCATGTAGCAAGTACATACCTTTCAATGCCAACAGCGCACCGTACACACAACAATCAAGGCCTTGACAGCCGGGCAGAGCACTCAACAAAACACCCGAGCCAGTATACTTCGGAGTGAGCATCACTGGTATTGATAAAGATGCGTGAAGGCTGTTTATCCAGATGTCTCATGAGTGATTGAAGAGCTGCTCGAGAAGCAAAGTGCACTCCCCGCCCTCGGAGTACTTTCCACCCTCCAATGACCGGTGGTATTACGTGCCACAATGTTGACGCCAGTCGCGCTTGCTGCTGTGGCTTCAGAACTGCAGCTGCGCACGCTTGTGGTCAATGATGCTCAGACTTGACCCTGCTGCTGCTGCTGCTGCCGCTCCTGTGATGTAGCCTGATCGGGCAGCTGCGTGCGGCGTCTCGGCAGCAGGCACAGGCAGTGCGGTAGCTGGCGTGAGTACAGAGTGCCGTGCAGTGAGGAAGGTTTTGCTATGACTGCATGTGTGCACTGAGATGCTGTCAGTACCTGAGCACTGAGGCGCTGTCAACAACTGAGCACTGACAGCGCCTGAGCACTGAGATATCAACAGCACCTGAGCACTGAGATGCTGTCAGTGCCTGAGCACTGAGATGTAAGCACCTGAGCACTGAATGCTGCCAGCTGAGCCACTGAGATGTCTAGCATGACTGAACATGCGATAAGCGACTCGAATTCACTACGTATAATATAAAGTGAGGGTGTATGTGCAGCAGGGGAGCCCGCAAATCGCACTGTGCATCATCACTTGTTGGTATTGTCGAGACTGGCAGTTTCGCGGCTTTCGTCTCTGGCTCTTTGCGCAGTGTGTGGACTGTAAGTTTCACATTGTGACACTGATTGACTACTGAACCAGAACGACTGCCTGTTACTCCTACAATACAAGAAGAGGCCACCCAGACAAATCAGGCATGCAGATCGACACACGTGACGACGCACAATGTGCTGATCATACCCGCCTAGGCACTCACAATCTAATTGTTGCTGGGCCCCAATCTCCACCCCCATACGCCAGTGCCACCGCCGCGGCTTCGAGCCTGGCGTACGGCACAAGAGCCGTCCTCATGCGCCAGCGCTCAAACGGCTGCCCTGCGCAAACATGCAGGGTCATTGCGGCAATGCGGCGGGCGCAACGCGCCAAGCTCATGTGAGCGCCAAAAATATGGTGCAATAATGTGTTGTGGTAAGCGAGTGAGAGGGGATTTGCTTTGCTTCTGGGGTGTCACTGTGTGCATGGCAATGTGCCACATCCGATGCAGTGTATGCAGGGGTAAGCACATTGAGCGGGATGCCATCTGAATGGTGGGCATCACTTTGCGGAGCATCACAATGCAAGCAGCCATGGTGGGTCGAGCATCACCAGGATGGCATACACGAAACCCGGGCGCTGCCACGCGCTGTAACCGCAGGCTTGTTGTTACCCCTAATGTTTAAGGTTACACAAATGGACCACGACTGGAGAAATGCAGGCTACCTGCGCACATGCATATGCACGAACACCTACAAGCGCTCCAGTTTAGGACGCCATCGTTGGCGCGCCACCAAAATGAGCGTGCAAACAAGGAGCCTGGCACATGTGCGTGCACATGATGAGCATTCGGCGCTTCGCACACAAGTCTGAGGCTCACCTCGCCGCGGTGCTACTGCACACTTGAAGTTGCGAATGAAGCCTGAGATCAGCATCACGCGCGGCAACTGCATGTGAAGACTGCTAAGACTCGTAGTTGCTGAAGCTGAAGGATCTTGAAGCCGCGTGCATCCGTGCACGCACGCACGCGATCGCCGCAATGGTAGACCTGTGCGCGGCACATTGAAATCTGCACGACCACGCTGCGAATTTTGCGCAGGAAGCGCTCGTCACAGGCGCGGCGGCAGTGAACGCGGCATACACACAGGCCAGTGCACATAGCTGAGCTACTTGATCAACTGAGGGTTGGGACTAGGGCCAGGCTTAGGGTTAGAGCTAGGGTTAGGTTTAGGGCTAGGGCTTGCCCAACAGGCAACTGCCATGTGAGGTCAATGGGCAGGGCTTAAACTACTGCAGAAGTGGAGTCAATACTCTATATGAATGCAAGTACTGCCAGTAGAGAAACTGTACATCCCCCTACACGCCGGATCATTACATGTCAGAAAAGGACAGGTCATATTTCTGACTTCCGCAGTTGGCTATGGTGGCGGTTGAATGTGAAGTTGGTGCAATATTGTTGGGATCACCTTACAAGTCTTGATGCCCATTTAAAGCTGTTGTTGCGCTAGTAAGCACAGGTGACCATCCACTTAAAGGGCGCCTCATGCCTCTGTTGAAGCGTTGCTCTCGCTGACACAAACTTCATGTTTGAAGTTGTGATGCCTTCAGGGGAAGGGCATCAGTCAGGCCAAGGCCGCTGCGCGCAACGCGACAACTGTAAGCATTAGGGCCCTTCCGTGGAGGTACTTAGCATATCCAACACTCTATTATACTAGGTACTTCACATCTTTGCGACAGATGTCACCAACTTTCAGCATTTGCGGTACCTGTAATCTGAGCCTTGCAGGTTGAGAAGAAAAGACACCAATTACATTTGCACGTACATCGGCTCAACAGTACTTGTAAATTACTTCATTCAGATAAACCAGTTGAGGTTGCCGCTGCCAGTTATCGTCAGTGCCAAGGCCCATGACGAGCTGGAGCAGTTTGCCAGATGTTGCTGTGCTTAATTACTTTTCATTATGCTTCGGGCACGAAAAGCCCTTTCTTCATGAAGTAATTGCGCATTCAGAGCAGCCCATTTCTGTACCTCATGTGTGGTGAAAACTGGAGCTTATAGCGCAGATACACAAACCTTGAAGTTGCCGACTGCATAGTTGTAAGCCCCTCCCTGTGCATGCTCAGCGTTAGTGTGGCTGCCAGCAGCATCAGATGTTGACTTGACGGCATGCAACACTCTGGTACTTCAAAGTACGAACCAGCTCACTGCATGGCTTCTGCAAACACGCCGCCGGCTTCTGTAAACACGCCGCCGCCGCCGCCGCGCTTTTGCTCCGGAACGCCGCAGCTACGATTTCACAGGGAGAGTCACTTCCTACTTAAAGTATCAGAGCCGCTGTTGAAGCCGTGAAACCGTATGGCGCAGCTGCCCTCATAAGCACGCGCCCCCATCAACGCTGTCAATCCAGCGTGAACAACACATGTCATACACTATCATGAACTCTGAGAGCGCACAAAACCTGCTGACCACAAGCCATGCATGCCATCTCTCTGTGCCGTTGAGCGCTGCCGCCGACCTCCACGCTCCTCGCAGTGCTGCCATGCCATCTCAGCAGCCAGTCTCTCTACCATCCTTACCCTGCGTAGACTCGCGTATGCCCGCACCATTCATACCTACTCACCTGTGGCAAAACTGCAAGTACGCATGCAATTCCGCCGGTGCCGCCGCCGCCGCGCTGCCGCTGCAGCCCTGCCGTTGCCCTCGGCCGCCTCCGCTGCGCGGCGCGCTCAGTCCTCTTGCCCTGACGCAGTGGCGCGGCGGCGCTTGCGGAGCGTTCTCCTGGCCTGCGGCGCTGCTGCCGCCGCCGCTGCCGCCGCCGCCGCCGCCGCCGCCGCCGCCAGCGCACCGCCCGCGCTGCCACCCTCCGCTGCCGCCAACGCGTGAGCCGCAACGGCACTGTGCCGCGTCGCCTCCTCTGCAGCACTGATCCCGCCCAGTGTTGCGTGGATGTCTTGCGCCGCTGCCGCCGTCGCCGCTGCGGAGCGGTTGCTGTGGCCGTCGTTGGCGCTCTTCTTGCGCACGCGCGCGGCGCCATCGCCGCCCGGCTGCTGTGTCGCGGTGGGGCGCTTGCGCGGCGCCTTCCCGCCCTGCCGCTGCTGCGGCGGTGCCGCTGCCGCCGCCATCCCGGCAGCAGCAGCAGCAGCGCCGCTCGCCTCCGCGGCAAGCCCGTTTGCGGCGCCAGGGCGGGCGCACTCCTCCATGGCCTCCGGCCTAACCCCGTTGAAAACCAACCTGTTGTGTCCGATTCGTGTTACAACCGCTGCAGCTGCCATGGCACCAGCAGCGCCGCCGCTCTTGGCCTCAGCGGCGGCTACAGCGCGGCGGCCGCCTGCTGCAGCAGACTGCAGCGGCAGCGCTGCGCTGTGTGGAGGTCGAGAGGTAGCGGCGCGCACGCTGAGCATTGCCTCAGCTGCCTGCTGCTGCGGATCCTGTTGCTGCGGTCGCTGCTGCTGCGGGTGCTGCTGCACCTGCTACTGCATCTGCTGCTGCTGCTGCTGCTGCTTTTGCTGCTGCTGCTGCTGCTGCGGGTGCTGCTGCATCTGCTGCTGCTGCTGCTGCTGCTGCTGCTGCTGCTGCTGCCGCTGCTGGGCGACTTGCGCTGCTATCTCAGCGGCGCTGCGGCAGAACACTGTAGGCACAGGCACCAGCATGTGTCCCGCCTTGCACATGTGCTTCCGCTCCTCAGGCTGGTTCTCGCTGCACTCTCCGCACAGCTGCAAAATGGCGCAGAGTACAGGGGGAGTACAGCACGTCAAAAAACATGCACTGATGTACTGATGATGCAACAGTCTTAGGGTTAGGGTTAGGGGTAGGGTTAGGGTTAGGGTTAGGGTTAGTCTTGTCATGCGGCTGTGCACAAGTTCTTGGAATAAGTGACACTGGTGCACTGGGCAAAAGTTCAACAAGAAGTTCAAATGTGTAGTAATACGGGATATGCCTTTAAAGACCAAATACCTATGAACTTCATCCCGTTTCAATTCCAATCTACATGAGCAGTACCACACAACATACAAGCGTGGTCAGGCAAACTTCAATAGCGCACCGCATACTTCAACAGCATCTGTTGCACCTCAACAGCGTTCAGCTCCCAATGACATCACTTGAACGACTTGCGGTTCCTGAACAATGGCAATAGCGATTGTACAATGCGTCTTCACGCGTTTAGAACTACTTCAAAGTAATTTTGATCGTGTAGACGCAACAGCCATCGTACTATCTACAACACTTCAAAACATATGTCACGCGCTTTACTCACATCGTACCGGAGCCCATCCTTGGCAGGACACGCACTGCAGTGCCACACGCAGCAGGTGATGGCCCGCCTGCACTCCCGGCACACCGCGTTAAACGTCCGCTCCTGCGGGGTGTGCGCTGCGTAGATCACCATCGCCGCAGTGTGCACGGCAGCAGCAAGGTTCTCACACGTGAGCGAGCGCCGCTTGCACCCCTCTATGAGCGCCTCCTGCGTCTCAATGGGTTTGCAGTAGCGCGGGCCATCGGGGTCATAGAAGCACTGAGCAGGAGCATCCGGCAACACCAACACCGCCGCCGCCGCCGCTGCCGCTGCCGCTGCTGCTGCCGCCAGTGCTACAGAAGGTTGCGCTCCCTCTACATCCGCAGCCTCCGCCGCTGCTGCCGCCACGGCCGCTGCCATTGCTGGCACAGCCACAGCTGCCGCCGCCGTCGCTGCCGCCGTGGGCGCTGTCGCTAGTGCTGCAGCTGCTGCTGCCGCCGCTGCTGCCGCTGTCGCCGGCACACCCACTGCTGCCGCTGCCGCCACGGCTGGTGCTGCCGCCGTCGCCGCCGCCGCCACCGTGGCCGCCGTCGCTGGTGCTGCCGCTGCCAATGCCGCTGCTGCCGCCGCCGCCGCCATTGCTGGAGCCGCCACTGCCACGGCCGCTGGCGCCAGCACTGGCGCACCCACCGCCACCACCGCCGTTGCCGCTGATGCTGCCGCCGGCGCTGCTGCCGCTGCCATGGCCACCGCCGCCGCCGTTGCTGGTGCCGCCGCTGCCGCTACCGCTGCCGCCGCCGCTGGCGCACCCACGGCCGCCGCTGGTGCTGCCGCCGCCGCTGCCGCCGATGGCACCGTTGCTGGTGCCGCCAGTGGCACCGCTGCCGCAGGCGCTAAGGGGCGAAGGTTGATGACCAGCAGCTGCTCCTTCACCGTCTTGACCTCCTTCCACATGGCCGACACCGTGCTGGGAGTCAGTACCGTTGCACCAGCGGCGCGCTCGGCCGCTGTTAGCACGCGCCGCAGCAGCTTTGGCACCAAGTCCCCCTGAAACAGGGGGAACAGCAGCGGACGTCCATTGGCCGCCCTCCGGTCCCGCAGCGCTGTCGCATCACCCAAGAAGTCACCGAAGAAGTCAGTGAAATCTGTGGCAATGCCTGCCGCCACCGCGCCTGATGCCATGTTGCCGTTCCATGCCTCTAACCCCTTTTGGTCGGGGGTTTTCTGGTGCGGCGGCCGCTGCAAGAACAAGTACTGCGAGCCTTCGCCAGGCGCGCAGACCCACAGGTGGGCCTTGGTAAAGCCGCGGCGCCGCGAGCAGTCGAGGTACGCGTGCAGCACGCCCTGGAAGAGAGCAGTGCGCGCATGGCACGGCCACATGAACGGCACGGAATCTAGGTAGCTTATGTAAACCCGCCCCCTGTTGGCGAGCGGTGCGTCCGCGCCATACTCGTGCGCCATCAGCACAAAGAACAGCACCCAGACGCCGTCCAGCTCCTGGAAGACGCCAATTGTTTTCGCAGTGTAGGGGATGGTGGGAGGCGGTGAAGAGCCGGTGGCGTCAACTGCAAAGGTCGCTTGCACCTGTGCTGGCACATAGAATGCTCTGCGGGTGTTGGCGAGCATCCGAACGACGACCTTAGGAGACCCAGACGGAAGGAGTCGGTTTGCCTGCTCCTCTAGGTGCCGATCCAGGACAGAGCTCGGCAGACTCTTTGCGCAGTATGGCTGCAGCGCTGTTGTTGAAGTTAAAGTTGAAGATGACACACCACCACCACGGACCGCTGGAGCCGCTGCGCGCCTTGACGCCTCCTCCTCCGCAGCAGCAGCAGCAGCGGCGGCGGCGGCGGCGGCGGCGGCGGCGGCGGCGGCGGCGGTGGCGCTGCCCATGACGTGAGGTGCTGCCATGGGCTGCCGCGCCGCTGCCTGCGCGCTGCCGCCGCTGCGCCGCTTGCTGCCGCGCGCCGCCGCTGCACCACCTGCCTGCAACTGCAGGGCTTTCGGCTCACACTGCAAGCATGTGAATACAGCGGTCGTGATGTCCACGCGCTCGTTGTACACCGCGCACTTGCGGTGCATCCACTTCTTGCAGTTCTTGGAGCTGCACTCCACCCACATCTCTGTGTCTTCGAATGTGAGCGTGTGTGCTGTGAGCTGTGTCTTGAGCAGCCCGGCCGCAGCCTGTGCGCGACGCGCGGACACGCGCATGCCTCGCCCCGAAGCTGCTGCTGCTGCTGCCGCTGCTGCTGCTGCTGGTGCTGCTGCTGGTGCTGCTGCTGGTGCTGCTGCTGCTGGTGGTGGTGGTGGTGGCAGGGCTGCTGCTGCTGCTGCTGCTGATGATGATGATGATGATGATGGCGCTGCTGCTGCTGCTGCTGCTGCTGCCGCCGCTGCTGCTGCGGGAGCCGCTGCCGAGTCGCATGGTGCAACAGGTGCTGGAGTCATCCACAGTGGATCGACACCAGCATCAGGGATGACCTCATCGAGATATTCGTAGCACTTGCCGCACCACAAGCGCTGGCCGTCCGGTGCAGCCCAGTACATGCCGCCATTCTTGATGTCGTGGCTGCAGCGGCAGCACGAAAGCTGCGGCGCGAACGGCACGCAGCAGCGCTCGCCGCACACGACGCACTGCACGCGCGCGCACGCCCCGCATCTGATCGCGCACTTGCTAGCTGGCTCCGTCTTGTCGTGCTCCTCCCTCTTCTGTTTGACCGCCTCGCCGACTGCTGCGCGGAACGACTCGAGCTCGATGCGCAGCGCGGCCCTCCCAGCGCCCTCCTTCGCGCCGCCGCACTTGTCCGCTATGGCAGCGCACAGCGCGTCAGCGTCCTTATATGCACACAGTGCGAGATCGTCCTTGATCTGCCGCAGGTCTACCCGGCACGCGAGACGGCGTCGCGCTTGGCTAGCACTGCCACCAGGGTGTCGGCTGCGGTGAGCAGGATGGTGCGGTCGTGGTGCAGGCGCTGCTGAAACGCTACGCGCTGATTGCGTGGGAGGCTCGCCAGCGGGTTGCGCGCAGCGCCGCATTCGGTGACTGAGCGGTGCCACCTGCGTTGAAGGCGGATGTCGCCAGCTGCTGCTGAGATGCTGAAGTCGGCGGCGGCGCGCGCCGTGCCTTTGCCAGTGGCGTTGCGCGTAGCGCAGCATTCGCTGACAGAGCGGCGCCGCCTGCGTTGGAGCCGGATATCGCCAGCTGCTGCTGAGATGTTGACGTCGGCGGCGGCGCGCGCCGTGCCTTTGCCAGTGGCGTCGCGCGTAGCGCCGCATTCGCTGACAGAGCGGCGCCGCCTGCGTTGGAGCCGGATATCGCCAGCTGCTGCTGAGATGTTGACGTCGGCGGCGGCGCGCGCCGTGCCTTTGCCACTGGGGTCGCGCGCAGCGCCGCATGTGCTGACTGAGCGGTGCCACCTGCGTAGAAGCCGGATGTCGCAAGCTGCTGCTGAGATGCAGGAGTCGGCGGCGGCGCGCGCTGTGCCTTGGGTGCAGGCCGGCGCTGAGACGCCAGGCGGATTGGCGGCTGCTGCTCTGTGCTTCTCCACTGCGCAGACAGAGGTGACACAGCAGTATGGCGGGCGTTGTTAATTAGGGTTTGGGCCTAGAGTTGTGTTAAATTTAGGACGCACGAACGAAGGCTGTGTGCTTTCAGAGCCATTCTGTCGCCGCGTCTTCTTGTAGTCAATGCAGTACACATCAGAGCTGTGCGGGGTTAAGGAATGCAGCACCTCTGCATGTGCGAGTTCATGCGCCAGAATGGACACAGCTGCTCAGCGCCTGCACCAGCATGTGTATTTGTCTATGTAATGAATTGAGAGCTGAACCTCAGAGCAATTGAAGTGAGGTGCAAAGGGGTTAAGTGATGGGCAACTACTTGTAGTACACGTTACGCCACATATAGGTTCTGGCATCCTGCTGAATGTTGCATGCCACATCAACGCGATTGCCAGAGCGTGGCTCATCTAAATGGCCTCCGTTTTTGCTGGTCCTGCTGTAATTGCAGCCCTGAAGGGCGTCACGTAGATGTTCTGAGTGCTGGCACATGTGTGCATCAACAGCACCAACGCTTGTGCAACTTGAAGTTTGGTATATGTATATACTTATGCGTCACTTCACAGTTGCCGCTGGGCACACAACCATGCTACTGCCACGATATCTCAAGGTCAGCACATGAGTGTTTTGAACTGCAATGTGTCAGCCTTTCATGCCTTGCATAAGTTGACGAGTGCCAATGTATGTCCGATTCAGTGGATTCAGCTCTGCCGTACTGCCATCGGGCACTGGGCGGTCCAAAATTCAGGTAAGGGTCATTGACATGGCGTTGAGAGCCATGGATGTAGTGCATACTGACGCACGTCCTGCTGAATGTGAAGTGCAGCAGTTCAAGTATCATTAAACCTATTTGAGGGCCTTCGTATGAATGGAGGCACCCTTTTGAGGGCTTTCGTACGAATGGAGTGGCAGCTAGTTGCTCGGCAATTGAGGTTGTTTGATGGCGTCAAAACGTCATCGTCTGTCTTTGCAGAAACCATCTGCAATGCTACAAATCGCTCAAGCCTTTGCTTAATTGTCAAATACTTCGAAGTACGTTGTCGAACGGCTCGATGGCAAAACACAGTTGGTACCAAGCATTAAACCTAACCCTAACCTAAACCCTAGCGCTAGCCCTAAATACATCACCTTGGCCGCCAAGTCGCTTGCCGCAGCGCAGACGCGGCACGTTGCCTTCTTGTCACAGTGCATATTGTGCTTGACCAGAAACCTGTGATGGCGGAGTTGTGCATGGAGAGGCAGCCTCAACTTCAACCTTGATTTTTGCCCTGGCCCCAACTGAACATATGCAGGATTGAATGCATCACAATGCAGTTTGGGTAGTGGCAACGATGTACAGATTGCAAAACTTCGACAATGCTGTACTTCAAAGTACCTCGTGCAGTAGGTAGGTAATGTAGTAGTGGTACAGGTGCTTGAGCAAGACTTTATGTTCAGATGACTGATATTCTTTCTCAGGGCTAGCGCTAGTGCTCAGCCTTGAGTTTGGGGTACCTGCTTGAGCCCCATATATATATATATATATATATATATATATTGCACTGGCAAATTGAGTGCAACACACAATTCACGACAGCACAAATGAGAAGATCTATGTACCAATACACATGCAACCCACTTCCACGCTCGAGCGACCCAGCACCCTTGCCCTGATTGAAGAACGCATCAAGTGATTTACTGAGAAGTATTCATTACCGCATGCACAAGGTCTTGGCGACCGCCACTTCTGTCACCGAGCTGATAGTATGCAAGTTGCTGTCGTGTAGTATGCAGCCCAATGCACCGAATCACCGCGGATGCTCCATCAACATCTGCGGTCCACCATTGTGTTTCAGATGCATGTGTCCATGCCGCAGTTGCGGTCTGTTGACAGGCAACCAGCAGTGTACCTCTTGGCAAACCTGTACCCATTCGCGCATGTTGATTCCTTTCTTGCAAAGTGGAATGCCAACGGTGAACTTTGTTGTTGTGCACACCGCCGCTACAGCAAAGCAGTTCCTGACCTAACCCCAACCCTAACACAATCGTACGTTGAACCATAAACCCTAATCCTAATCCTAACCCTAAACTTAGCCCTAACCCTAACCTAGCCCTAGCCCTAACCTAACCATAACCCTAACCCCATCTCTAACCCTGACTCTTAACGCAACCCTACATCCTGACTCACAGAGGCACGACAGCTCACCTGTACATCCGGCATAGGGCATCGGCGCAGTTGTTGCCGTCGCAGCGTCCGATGTGCCCTTGGAACCGCCCTCTCAGCTGCTTGCAGCTCTGCTCTTGCGCCGAGATGGACACCAAGCAACCCCGGCTCTTGCACTGCATGCAGTGTCGTCCAAGCGCCAACACACCCGGAGCCCGCTCATCCCCCAAGTACTCATCCTGGCGGTGCATGTGGGCAGCGCAGAGAGGGCAGTCAGTGTTGCCCCGCTCTCCTAAAATGTCGAACAGGAGGAAGCTGCTACACATGACATATCACTACATTTTCATAAGCTTGGGATCGCATGACTTGGTGATGTGTGCTTCATACACGTGGTTCAATTATCACAACCAGCAATACGTGCACGATGTGCCCGCACATGTCAAACAGCCTAGCATACGATAGTATATGGCAGTAACTCAGCACTGTGCTCAGGGGGGGAAGGCAGATGTGTTGCGCAAGGCCGGGCTAGCTCAGCGTCAGATCCTCATTGAGCTGAGCATGTTGCTGGCGCGGGAGTTGGCGGAGCGCATCATGGCATACACACGCGGAGCGCGAATGCTGGGCTGTGTTGCAGCGCCGGTATCCAAACTCCTAGGGCACGCGCAGACTAGGCGGCTGTGTTGACGCAAACTCTCCGATTGCATAGGCAACCCGGCCTCCCTTGGGCCTTCATAATTACAAGTCCATACGTACACACGAGTCCATGACACTAGGCCCATGTGTAGCAACGGAGCAGCAGCACCAAGTTCAACTTCAAGCACAAGATGTGCAACAGCCAAGCACAACCAGCTCACCTTCTCGCCGTGCGCTGATATGACCGCTGAATCCTCCCCGCCCCTGACATCAGGAGAGCTGTCATCTTCACTCTCGCATTCGCCGAGCTCTCGCATCGCCTGTAGTAGCTGCTCAACCAGGTGCACAGCCACGTCACCCGAGACAAAATCCGCATCCTGCGCTGGAGTGACGCTCCCACTTGAGGTTGACCGCCTCAACATCTGGACGAGTCTCTGGTAGATGTTGTCCTCATAAAGTGTGTCATCACCGCCTGTCACACCTCGTGCAATATCCCTCAACCTCCACTTTTGCTGTTGCCTGAGGTCTAGCGTGAGCCTGCTGTGCGGCTTGCAGCGTTGCCGGATGCGCTGCAAGGCTTCAGGTGGCAGACTCGCGCCACCCGGGCTTGGATCTACTCCTTGTCTGTTATGATCCTGCATGCTGAGCATTGTCTGCAAGGCCGAGGACAACGTACGCACGCTGAGAAACGCGAGCGCTGAGTGACAAGGCGGCGGTAAAAGCTTGCAGTCTGGCTGACTCACCGGTAGCCCGCAAGGCGCTTGGAGAGCAGTAACCTCGATGTCACGTATTGATCAATCATTTGCAGGAATGTTCACCTCATCATCAAATAGGGGCGTGCTGAGACTGCAGCTGCCAGGTGACGAGGAGGGCAAAATAGAGCCGTACGCGTGCGCTTACCGAGGACTGTGTTGTGCGGCACTCAAGCAAGTGCGCCGATCGGCAGAGTCAGCGTCACGTGGCGTCACTGGCTGCCGCAGCTGACCTGACGCTCCAGCTTGTAACCACGCCTCGCTCCCTCCCTCCCTCCCTCCCACCTGTATCGCCAAACCGTGCTCAAACAAATTTCCTCCTCCCCCCTGACAACCGGGTTCGCTCGCCGTGCTACGCCACACCAGAATCAGAACTACACCAGCACGAGACCAGGCTCCACCGTCACCTTCATCTCAGCCAGTATGTAGATGTGTTGTCAGCCGTTACATCTGTAACTGACGAAACGTGTGGTGGGTGTGGACGAGGCACACACACGAGCACCACGCCTGAGGATAGCCAGGATGCTCGGTAGCACGTCAGGGCCACATCCCCTGATAGTGCTGCCGGGTGGACATCGCACGCCTGCTGCGGCGGCGAAGTTCGACACTAGGTCTGCGGCGTGCCTGAAGAAAAGCCCTGTTGTGTCTGTCTCCACTGTGTAGTTGTAAGGGGCTACACTCAGCAGGCACGCTTCTGGCGAATGCGGCAATCACGGATTTGACGGTTTCTGTCAGCTCCCACGTCTTTTCTGCTGTCGTGGACGTGGTATTCGTGAGTCAAGTGTCGGTGACTGCCTGGAGGAACAATCGCGTACTGACATCTCTCGAGGTGTGGGGCGCCCTGGCCTGGGCATGTATGGAGGTGAGCTTACTTCAAGTATTCGACATGCGCTGCTAGCTGGGCATGAGAGCCAAGGCTCACCTACCTTGGTCCGGTCCCAGCAGAGGAACTGGATGACTTGCTTGTAACGATTACGCTTGTCATACCTGCTGCGCAGCGGGGACCTGTGTGCTAGACGGTACGTGTTGCCTCATGTGCCCGGAAGCACTTACGACGGTCGGCGTTCTCAGCAGTCGTGCAACGCCAGAGGGCGCAAGTCCTCTCGTAAAGTTGAGGTGGCTTCACCCACCCTCTCTCTTTGCGGCCGCCCTCATGTCCAGCAAGCATGTCGCATGTGCCGTGGTAAGCATACGTGTAAGTGAGCAGAGTAATATCTGGCAAGCAAGTAAAGTGTCCTGATCGTGGCGGTGCGTGCGTATTCAAAATTGGAGTTGGATGGAGCTGCTGCGGTGGCGGATGACATGGAGAGCGCACGACATTCGTACAGGTACGGAACATCTGAGTGCTATAAGTCAGGGTTTGTAGGGTGTTGTTGTTCATGGGGTGAGGCTCAACAGCAGCATGAAATGTGCCAGTTGTCACATACTTCATGCTGAGCATTGAAGCTGGGCAAAGCTGCTGCGGGAGTGGAATGCGAAGGGAGCGCAGCGCGCGATTACTGCAGCAATGTAGCAAGTGAGCACTGATACATGTCGGAACGAGCAAGCATCACTACGTAGTTGAAATGCAGACTTCATCTACATGAACTGTGATTGCGGCACACGAACGAGCACCGCGTCTGGGATAGCCAGGATGCTTGGTAGCACGTCAGGGCCACATTCCGTGATGGTGCTGCCGAGTGGACTTTGCACGCTTGCTGCGGCGTCGAAGTTCGAGACTAGGTCTGCGGCGTGCCTGACGACAAAGCCCTGCTATGCTAGTGAGTGTCGCCAGCAGCAGTAAAAAGGAGGTGAGTGTCGAATGCCGGCGTGTTGAGCTGGACGGCCTGGCGACACTAGTCGGCACCTAGCAAGCGGTTGCAAGGGCCACACTCAACAGGCACGCTGCTGGTGAACGAGTCATGCAGTTTCTCCCACCCTTTCCCTGCTGTCCTGGGCGTGGTGTTCGTGCGTATTATGGCGGTGACGATCTGCCCAGAGGAACCATCGCGTGCTGATGCCTCTCGAGGCGCGGGGCGCCCTGGCCTGGGCATGTACAGAGGTGAGCTTATTTAGTTATTTCAAGTACTCGACATGCGCTGCTAGCTGGGTATGAGAAGCCAAGGGTCACCTACCTTGGTCCGGTCCCAGCAGAGAACAGGTGTGACTTGCTTGTAACGTTCACGCTTGTCATACCTGCTGCGCAGCTGGACCTGTGCTATAGGCCACTGGCTGCTCTCGAGTCCCCAAGCATTTGATGGCGGTCGGCGTTCCCAAACAGCTGGTGTAGCGCCAGAGGGCAAGTCCTCTCGTGAAGCAGAGGGGGCTTCACTCACCCACTCTCTTTGCGGGCCGCCCTCATGTCCAGCAAGCATGTCGCATGTGGTACTTGAAGTGGTAGGAGGATGTGTGCCACTCAGCACAACAGTGTTTGGCAAGCAAAGTTGACTGACCATGGCGGCGCGTGCGTTCTCAAATCGGAGTTGAATGGAGTTGCTGCGACGGCGGACGACATGGAGAGCGCACGATGTATGTACAAGGTATGTGCAACCTGAGTGCTGCAAGTTGAGCTTTGTAGGGTGTCTCTGCGCGGTAAGTGGCGGTCAACAGCGTCGTTGTATTGGACGAGTTTGACATACTTCATGCTGAGCATCATACCTGGGTGGAGCGCTGCTGCGGGAATGGACGGCCAAAGGCGCGCAAGGCAGATTCAGCTAGCAGAAGAGGACAGTGAGACACATTTTGATGAACTAGCACAATTACCTGACTGGCGGCGGCGATCCTTGTATTAGTATCGCCAGAGGCTTGGCAGCGGAGCGAGCTGCAACTGGGGAGCACAGGCGAGGCGCTTTTGTGTTGTAATAGGGGAACGGAAGGTCGACATGGAACTAGCAAACGGTAAGTTGTGTGTTTTTCTGCTAAGCTCGAGTGAGTGGTCCGCTGTACTGCAAGCTGTTCGGATGAGCTGAAAAGCGGGCATGGACGGAGCTGCTGTGACGGAGAAACGACAACGCAATGCATGTTGACCGTTGGTGCACGAAGCTGAGCGTTGGCAAGAGCAATTAAGGTGTGTGTATTTTTTTCTAGAAAAAGAAGTTCACAGATTCGCTTTTGAATGACAATTCTAAGCAAGTAGAAAACTTAAAATATGGATAGCTCCAAAGTGCAACATTGGCGTAGTTAGTGTAGTTCTCCCGCATTGGTCTCCACCTTGATGTGGTGTGGGGGCTTAGGCACTGCTACGCACTGGTGCTGTACCAAGAGAGACCATGACTTCACAGGTTCAACTTATCAGTTCGTGCTTCTACACTGCAGGCCTTGGAGTACGCAACATGTTGCAAAAGCAGAGCAACAGTAATACTTCTACTTCGAAGTATATACATAGGTTTCAAAATTGCTGTCAGTCTGGTGTGCCAGTGCAGCAAGCTCGTTGCAGCGCATGGAACAGACCAACTCCGGTGAACACTGACTACTCTGTTGTGCTGATGCCAGTCGCTCGATTGTTGCAGGTGCCAACTTCGGAGCTCAGGCCTTGACAACACATATAGCTGGCGTCACATTCATGTGAAGCGGTTATAGTGTGGGTGCGGAAGTGCTCAGCAGAGGGAAGGATCGGCAACTAGCGTACTGCTGAATGAATGCGGCTGCCGAGTCGGACCACGGGGGAGCAGGCTTGGCTAGCAGAATTAGATCAGATTCTTCCAACTCAGCACTCACAAATACATGTGGACTCTCTTTTACACGAAGCATCAGCATGCGTGTTGAGTCATGTGATTGTTGTCCGTTTCACATGCCTGCCACACTGGAGCAAGCCCTCACCTGTATGGTTGTCACGTTTGCAGTGCATGGCTCACATCACTTCTGCTGCTGCAATTGCGTTGTCATGCGCCGGTCAGTGATGTCAGTGCTCGACACCCCTTCCGCCATGCGGTGTGCGATCAGCATGCATCGTGTTCATGCACACTGTGCCACAGTGAGAAGCTGGACCGCTGCTTTTTCAACTTTGTGTCGGTGTAGCCATGGCAGCACACCGTCTAGTGATTGACGCGTATGGAGGCCTGAACAGCCTCGCAGACCGTTGTGCTGTACGTATGGACTTGTATTTATAAAGGCCCAAGGGAGGCCGGGTTGCCTATGCAATCGAAAAGCTTGCGTCAACGCAGCAGCCTAGTCTGCGCTGTGCCCTAGGAGCTTGGATACCGGCGCCGCAACACAGCCCAGCATTCGCGCTCCACGTGTGTACGCCATGACGCGCTCCGCCAACTCCCGCGCCAGCGATATGCTCAGCTCAATGAGGATCTGACGCTTAGCTAACCCGGCCTTGCGTAACACATCTGCCTTCCCCCCCCCTGAGCACAGTGCTGAGTGCATTGCCAACTCCTTAACAAAAAGGCTTGTCTGCTTGCCCAGCCGTCCGTACGACTCCTGCACGAATGGCACAAAAGCCCAAGATGACGTCAAGGTGCCGGTGTGGTGCTTGACCTTCGCGTCCTCCCCCACCCCAGCAGCATAGCCATCCATGTTCGAGGCATTTGTTTTGCCTGTCAGGTACGAGCTCGCTGTGGGCGCGCGCACACTTGTGTCTAGCACTATTCCCTTGTTACGGTATGCACTGCTAAAGTGCAGACACCCTGGGTCAATGACTGTGTCCGCCCGATACCCCGGTACCTTGAAGACGCTAGCGTCCTCATTGCGGACAATAGAGACATGGTGCTGTCTCAAGATGCGCTGCAGGCACCGCTTTTGGGCCGTGTGTGTCGCGTTGTGCCCCCGTATGTTGTGCTGTACACTTTGAGATGTTGTTTGCTTTGCCAGCTTGGTGGTGAGCTTGGACTCTGTAAGACTCATGGGGTGACGGTAATGAGAGTGACTGGCACAGTGTCGCATTTGTACAAGGATCGATGTGTGGACTTGTTGTTGACGATGTCGTGACATCAGCCAATTGAGACGACAAAAAGGAACAGCCAGGACGTATGTGGACCAGTAACCACTGCTTGCTCATGCATCTTTCTACACATGTGAGCGATCATCGCTGGACACCTGCGCCTGTAGGGTTAGGGTTAGGGTTAGGTAGCCTGTGCTTACGCCCTTCGGCAAAGCAACTTGTACGTATGGACTTGAATTTATAAAGGCCCAAGGGCAACTTGTACTGGGCCCCGGACATTGATGCTGTGAAAATCATGCTGTTGCTACGAGATGTGATAATGTCCATTTGTTTCCAGTGTCACAATGCACCAGAACCCCTTCTCTACAGCGTAACAAGCTGGCAGGTCACGCTGTGTGGGTGATCACGAGCTTTGCGATGCACATGGGATCATGCGCACAGTCACTGTTGAGTGCAACGTCTGAAAGAGTACACTACGGAGGCTGTCGTTGCTGTCCACCTAGCCTGTGTGCACAACCAGATGCGTGGTGAGCGGCCTCGCTGTGATTGTTGCATGTTTGAGCAGGTTCAACTTGAAGTTCCATGGACGTCACAGGCTTCTTGATCTGGCCTTGCATGGCAGCTTTGCCCTAGCTGTGGAACGGCATTGGTGATCTAGGCCCCTGTATACTCTGAACAAGGCAGACGCGGTGTTACTCCAAGCCTGCAACAGTCGCGGCATTGTCCCTTCAAGGCCCTGTTTGGCCTGTAGATGTTGTCAGCCCTTGGTTTTCGTAAGCATAAATGCTGCCTTTTGACACATGACTCAGGTTCATGAACACAAGAATGCAAACCGCCCACGCTCTTGTCAAACTTTTTTTGAGGTGCGGTTTATCCTGGTGTATCTGTCACGCCAGAGTGGGGACCGCTGCAACAGACAATGAAGCTGATACGGCACACACGCTGAAAACAACATCTCAGAACAGTCAGGATGCTCGGTATCATGTCAGGGCCACATTCCTTAATGGTGCTGCCGAGTGAACTTCGCCTGCTTGCTGCGGCGGCGAAGTCAGACACTGTTTTGGCGAATGGCAGTCTCTGTCAGTTTCCATCCAGCCTTCAGCTGTGATGTGGTGCTCGAGTCAAGTGTCGGTGACTGCCTGGAGGAACCATCGCGTCCTGGCATCTCTACTTAGAGGTGCGGGGCGCCCTGGCCTGGGCAAGTACAGAGGTGAGCTGTTTCAAGTACTCGACATGCGCTGCTAGCTGGGCGTGAGAAGCCGAGGTCCCCTACCTTGGTCCGGTCCCAGCAGAGGAACAGGATGACTTGCTTGTAACGTCTACGCTTGTCACACCTGCTGCGCAGCTGGACCTGTACTATAGGCCACGTGCTGGCTCTAGAGCACCCAAGCATTGATGGCGGTCGGCGTTCCCAATCAGCTGGTGTAGCGCCAGAGGGCGCAAGTCCTCTCGTGAAGTAGAGGGGGCTTCACCCACCCACTCTCTTTGCGGGCCGCCCTCGTGTCCAGCAAGCATGTCGCATGTGGGTACTTGAACATGAGACTACGTTCAACTTGTAATAGGATACTATGTGCCGCACAGTATTCTGGTGGCGGCGGCGCAGTGCATATGACATTGTGCTTGTGTAGTGTAGTTCTCCTACAATGGTCTCCACCTTGACGTGGTGCGAGGGCTTAGAGGCACATCAACGCAATAGCTACAGGCAGTGCCACACCAAGTGAGACCATGACTTTGCCACCAGGGTATCCCTTGTACTTCATACAATGCTGTTCTGGAAACGTCAACATGGCAGCGCGTTGTATCTGAAACTGTTTTAAATATATACATGCTGATGCAGCACAGGCCCTCAGTGGCCCTTGATGCTGTGCGCTGGTCAGATTCCCCTTTGTGCCCTCTGTTGCACTGGTGTCAGCTGCCGTTTTTCTTGCAAATTCCAGGATGCAACATGGACAGCTAGGCAAGCGAACCCAACGGCTTGTCAAAGAGTCGGCAACGCACCTGCGCTTGCAAGGGGGGGGAGGGGGGGGAGTACTGCACAAGGCGGCTTCGCCAAGTTTCAAATTGTCACCATCTGTGGCACAAGAGCTGGCGCAACGCGTCATGCCATACGCAGGCAGAGCACCAATGCTGGGCTGTGTTGCAATGTCAGTGCTCAAGCTCTGAGGGCCCCAGTATGTAAATGTTAGCAGCATGCAACATTCTGGACATCATTGGTCATGTGGCTTTTTTGGGGGCCCGGGCCTTTAGATACAAGTCCTGTACCAGCTCCAGAACTCACGACATTGCATATCATTGGCTGTCATGCCTGCTCTTGTTGTGCAGAAATTGTTGTTGATGCTGCACACTTGTCTCTGTGTCCCCACATGGTGTTGACCTCATAGCAAGCAAAGCACCCTTGCTGTGTACTACAGTAGTGTCTCACCCATTGCTGAGCGCTGCAATGTGTACTTGTCCCCGGTCCATCTGTACTTCAACAACCGCAATGTACTCGGGGCCAAAGTCGAACTTTCATCCCACTTCATCTCGGTGGTCTGCTACTCGCCGTAATTGCAGGTGCCATTGTTGTTCTTGCAAAAAATCATGCGTGTTACTCCCCACATTCATGCTGGTATTTAATCGCAGTGAAGCAACGCGTGACGCTTGCAGTTTATTATGATAAAAACGTCTGATATGCAGGACAATGCAGTGCAAACTGTGGCCGGCCATGCATGCACTTCACGAGACTCATTGGTGACTGTGTTGCT
The DNA here is from genome assembly GCA_017506865.1 of Tribonema minus. Taxonomy (NCBI): domain Eukaryota; class Xanthophyceae; order Tribonematales; family Tribonemataceae; genus Tribonema; species Tribonema minus. Next base: position 32,790 of record JAFCMP010000219.1, read on the forward strand.
GCTGACGATGTCTTATTATCATGACAAGATACGCATGCCTGAAGAATGTCTTTTTTGAAACGCATGCAGTATTCATTCTTGCATGGCGTGCATGCCGAGATGATCTTTCCCGCGCGCTTGATGACAAATAAAGCATCATGAAGCGTCACATTCACTTGCAGCAATGCACGGCGCAGCACGGGAAGAGGCAGACGGTGGCAAAGCTTGCTGCGATGCACGCGCGCTCCTGTGCATACGTGTAAGATCCGCATACTGACATTTTGAGCGCGAGAGGCGCACTGCCTACCTGCAGCTCGCGCGTGGCTCAGCGGCGGAGCACTGACCGCCTCAACTTGAAGTTCAACCGTATCAACTTGAAGTAAGATGTGGCGAAGCAGCGTCGCCAGCGCGCACAAAGAGGCACGCTGCCGCAGGGCACGGCAACGCGGCGCAGGGGAGCGCTGCCCTCTATCAAGTACCTACATACCCACGCTGAACAAAACTGGCTGCACGAGCGCGCGCTGCCGCGCTGCCGCGCCGCCGCGCGCGTTCAAAACTGGGCAGCCTGAATGCCGCGGAGCCTACATGGTGCGCAGCGCGCCGTGGCCGCTGCGGGCGGCTGCATGCAGCACGCACGCCTGCAGAAGACCGTTCTACGCCCCGCTAGCCGGATCCACCTTTAGCCTCAATGTACAGAAGTCTTTCTGCTTGCCGCCCCTCTGCGCATTGCGCGCTTTGACACGTGTGCAGCCCCCCCATCTTTGGAGGGTAGGAATTGCGTGCCTCATAAAGAGCCCCTGCCGCCGGGGGGGGGGGGGGGGGGGGAGGGGGCTTATGAACAAGTCGCAGGCACTGTGCCGGGTACCCCTGAACCACTGCGCAAGACGGTCTGGGGGGCTTATCCCCCCATTCTCTACACTGGGGAAAGGGGGCGGCCGGGAGACAGAAAGGGGGTACCACAGCGCATGCCTTGGCCTGCCGCTGCCGCCCTGCCACGGCGCAGCGTGCCGCGCAGCACTGCAACGCCCCCCCCCCCCCCCCGCCATGAGATTGTACACTCTGGTCCGCCGGTGATGAGGGGAGCAAGGGGGGGGCAGGATGAGGGAAGGTTCCGCGCAGGGAAGCGGGGGGGGGGGGGGGGGGGGGGGGATGCTTGGCGCTGCCCTTCGTTGTCATGCGCAGGGAGGGGGGGGGGGGGGGGGGCGCGAGGGGAGGCTTGGCGCTGCCCTCGGTCGTCATCCCACGGCGGGGAACTTGCAGATAGGGCACGTCGCATTCATGCGCAGCCACTCGTCGATGCACTCCGAGTGGTACTGGTGTAGGCAGGGGACGATGCGCACCTCCTCGCCCGCGCAGAACGTGTGCAGGCAGATGGAGCACGAGCGCGCCAGCTGCTTGGCGTCCGACTCCCTGAGGGGAAAAGGGAGGGGGGTGAGGGGGGGCGCGGGGGGGAGATGGGGGTCAGACAGTATTGAGGCACATTGTCAGCACATGGGGTGGGGGGGTCGGGGGGGGGGGGGGAGGGGGTATTGGTGTTTGACGCAGCAGTGTGCAGACAAAAGTAGCAGTCAGATGTGATCTTCACAACGAGCGCGCCAGCTGCTTGGCGTCGGACTCCCTGATCGTGTGCTGCTGTGGCGGCTGCCATGTGTAGATGAAGGGCCATATGAGCTGCCCTGCCCGCCCCGCCAATGGCAGCAGGGGGGGGCCTTCATTGTGCAAAAGTCGGAAAGCCACGCACGCAGCACACGCGCACGCATCACAGCAGACGACAAAGCACACCGCAGTGCGCGCCGAGCCGCCCGACCACTCACAGCACGGTGAATGGCGGCACGGGACACTTCCTTGCCCACGGGTCTATGAGCTACGCATGCAGCACACGCGCACGCATCACAGGAGAGGCAAAAGCACACAAAAAAGGCAACACCACCGCAGCGGAGCGCGCGCCTAACCCTAATTCCTAAGCGCCGCGCCCGACGACTCACTGCACGGTGAAGCATGGGTTGCGGCGGATCTCCGCCTCCGTCGCGCCGACGGCCGCGGGCGCGACGTTGTCGGCGTCGAGCTCGAGCAGCATCTGGTAGTCGTCGCCGTCGAAGTCGCGGTCCATCAGCAGCAGCGCGAGGCGCCCGCCGTTGGCGAGCTGCGGGTGGCGCGCGAGCATGCGCGACTCCCACTGCGTGCGCGTGACCATCTCGACGCGCGCGCCGGCGCCCGCGACGCGCCGCGAGAGCGCCGCGTTCAGGCGCGCCACGCGCCGCGCCGCCGCGCCCATGGCCAGCAGCGCCGCTGCGGCGGCGGCGGGAGCGGGGTGCGGGGGCATGTGAGACGAAGACACTAGTACTTAAAAGGTACTTGAAAGCTCAAAATGTCATATAGCAGAGTTGCACGTGGATTGACAAAATAAGCGATGCGCCGCGAGAGCGCCGCGTTGAGGCGCGCCGCCACGCCCATGGCCAGCAGCGCCGCTGCGGTGGCGGCGGGGCGGGCGGGAGCGGGTCGCGGGCGGCATGTGAGAGAAAGGCCCCAAGGAACAACAGTGCCTAAAAGTATGATATTTCAAGTTGAAGTAGCCCACAACGGGTTGGCGACGTAGGCGCCGCGCCGCGGCGCCCACGAGCAGCAGCGCCGCTGCCACGTGGCGAGACCGGGACGCGGACGTGAGCGAGGACGGCTTAGAGTAAACCAACCGTGACTTCAAATTGAAGCACGACATGTGGGCTGGCGACGAGCGGCACGAGACTGCGGCGTGTGCCGAGCGCTGCGTCCATGAGCCGCAGCGCCGCTGGGCGTAACCTAACCCTAATTCTAACCCTAACCCCAACCCCAACGCTAAGGCGCAAGCTGGGCGTGAGTGGAGGAACTGAACAACACTCAGATTGCAGTACCATGCGCAATGCGGCGCGGCGCCACGCAGCGCTGCATCGTCGCAGGGAACAGAATAATTACTGTGGGGGGTGCCCCTTCAGGGCGTACAGCGGGCCAGGTAAAAGTAGGGAAGTGGATAGTGCAATCTCCAACAGTGGGGGCAATAAACACTGCCGTAATTGTGCCGTTGTGACGGCAGTGGATCGTGCACCGTGCAATTGCACGCCGACTATCACGCGGGAGTGTGGCGTGCATATATTAGGGTTGGGATTAGGGTTAGGGGTAGCTAACCTAACCTGACCTGACCCTACCACATGCATGCATACACATGCAGAATGCTGCACACGCTTTGAAATAATTTTCGCCTGCCCAGTTTCAATTCATGATTGCAACTAAGACTAGGCGTGGTGTACAACTTTACCAGCAAAACCGGTACAGGCGCAGTGGCCAATGCAATAGAACTGGTAACTAAGTAAGCAAATCAGTGCTCAACAGAGGGCCTCAAAAATAGTGATCTCTGCGTTCACAGACTATGCAACAACTACCCGCAGCGCGCATAGCAGTGAGCACCATAATGCTGCAGCTTCAAAGTGGTTCAGCATATCATCCGTGGCATCGGGGCCTAAGGAGTCAGCACGTATGTATGTCCAACCATTCACAGACAGGCGCTGCATGTTTCAAGTCTGCAGCGCGCAACGCTACGGCAGCAGAACTGACCCAGCGGATTATGTCTGCGGCCCGCAAAGGAGGGCGACTGGAGACCCACGCGTACGATGATTGATCAGCGTGACTGAAGAGTTGGAAGCAGTCCTCATGGCTTCTCTCGACAGCACATTGCACCATATATAGATGCCATCTCATACGTTTTCCACATGGAACGCGGGGCTCAAGAACGTGAGTTACAGTACGCGCAGATCTACACAGAAATGACAGCTTCGTTGTGATCATGGAAGACCCGATGAGCCAGTTATTTCACCTAAGGATAACCATCCAAGCCCCACTCAATACATTGATTTACCTATGTAAGCCCTAGACAATAAACTGTGCCTGAAAGTGCACATTGCAACCTGCGTTGCCGTCCTGTTGGCGGTGCGCGACTGGCAGTGACACTCATCTGCCATCAACTATGAGGGGGTGTACTGACAGCTCTCATGCGCGGGCCCTTGTCAGCTGCGCGCAATCTTAAGCTGTGGTGCAATAGTGTTAGAAGCAAACACTTGAAATTGGGCTCTGTCAAGTGAACCATCGGTAAAAGTCCTACATTTTGGAAGCACCCGTCGCGCATCTTATTGCGTCAGCCGGGTGTCACTCACTCACCGCAGGACACGACCACCACAGCGAAGGTGCTGAGGCCACCCAGCATCACCACAGTCAGCAAGCTTGACAATAGCCCGCAGTAGAGCGCAACCGCCAGCACCCTTGCAGAGGTGCTTGACAGCCTTAGACGTCTCAATAATCGAGGTGGCCTGTTTGGGCTAGACACCTCCTGCTGCGCCGCCTGTTCAGTGCCGCCGGCCGCTGCTGACACTCCTGCCCTCCCCTCCTCCACAGCTCCCGCCGCATCGGCCACATTCATGGCGCTCTGGCTGCCTTGACGCTGTATGGCAGAAGTTGTGGGCATTGCTTTTGCCGGTTTAATCTGAGTTTCTGCAGGGCGCGTCCAGCAAGCTGAGATTGCGCCAGCAACCCAGCGGGCCAGGCCAGCGGGACCTGGCTACCCGCACTCGCTGCACGACCGCAAGTTACACCACCTGGCTACTCTCCCTCTCCTCTCTCTCTAACGTCAACAAACTTCAACCCCCAACTTCATGTTTCAGTTGAAGTCCTGGTCGCTGCGCACACACGACACACGACGATGAGTGGATTAACAGCCGCGGATGGCAATGGAGGTGCCGCCCCCGCCAGCACCAAATTTGAGATGCCATCCATCGGCAGCGCGGCGGAAGGGGGGGAGGACGGTGGGATGAGTGAAATCCACGGCTCGCTGTGCATGCAGTGTCAAGGAGAGGGCACTACCAGGATGCTCATGACCAAGATACCGTTCTTCAGAGAGGTTATCATCAGCAGCTTTGAATGTGACAATTGCGGGTGGTCGAATAATCAGGTGAGTGAACTCATGTTGGTTACGGTTCGTGACTCCATCAGGCTTGTCTCTGATTCGCAAGGTTGCAGGCAGCAGCTCTGGTTGACTTCCGGACTACAATAGTGGAAACTGCTGCCAGTTGCGTTCAACGGTGCGCTTTTAGCAGCCTGAAGCATCGGTGTCTCTTCTCGAACGGTCGATTGTTGCAATCTGGACAACCTCTGTCCTGCCGCGGAGCACTGTCGAGAAGAAAAGTGTAGTTACCCAAGGTTTATCAGCTCAGATCGGTCATTCACCGCTGCGCAGCAGAATGAAGTTATTGTTGCCAAGATCTGGCAGCCACGCTTTATCAATGCACATTCACTGTCAACAGAAGAATGCTAGCAGAGAGTTCAGCACAGACAGCAAGTGTCACCACGCCATGTACGCTATCTCGAACCACAAGTCTATCTTTACTGCCAGTGGTCGGACAAAATGCCAAAGTGGAGGGCACTGCAAATCACTATATTCATTGTTGGTCTCCTTTCCTGGTCACCCTTCGCTGGTCCCTGGGGTCTATCCATGTATAACTTGGCACGAGGAACCTAGGCTATATGCCACATGTCCTGCAGCAATTCAATTCAATCGCGCTGCTTTTGGGTCATTTATACTTCGAAGTATGGTACGGACTGCCGCTCAGCCCCGACTCTCAGCAGGCGCGCCAGTGGAATGCCTTGCCTGACGCTTGCTGGTGCTCTAATCAGTCTCATGAACTGCAGGCCCACTCGCACCTTGCGGTTGCGGCCTGCTCAACTTTCCTTGTAGCATTGGTGATGCACAATGACTCGCCGTTGCCAAAAACACGCAGCGTATCGGTGCCGTCTCTTGCGGCAGCATGCGCCTAGACCTGGCAGCACCTGTGTGCGAGACTTGTAACTAATCTCAATTCCGTGGGGCGAGCATCAGCTGAACGATGCCGTACACATGGAAACGAATCCAACAATCGAAGAGCTCTAGGTGACAAGGTGTGGTTAATCATCTTATTGTATGCCTTCCACCAATAACCGTGGTCGCCGCTGCTGCAGCAATTGGCCACGAGTCAAACACATGTTCACAAAAGGCGCCGTGCCACGCGCCTGATGTGCTGCATGTTTCACGTCCAGTCACTTGCGTCCACACCCCGGCTGGTACAGTGCGCGCGACGCAGCACCCAGCAGCAAGTACTGCTTACATTTACACCAGCAGCAACTGCGTCGAGCACGTCGTCATGCGCTGGCTTTCATTGATCTAATGTAGCATGTGTGTATCTACGTCTGTTGTGTACATAGAAAGAACATTTTCCTATCGTGCAGGGCTGAAGGGCCAGGTGCCACGCTCATCTGACAGCTCATGCGCGAGTTGAAGTTCTGCTTCTCTGAGCTCACACGACAAGCGCGCGGCTGGAACATTCTGCTGTTGATGGCGCACTCACGCGTGCAGGTGCTCTTCGGAGGAGAGCTGCAGGAGAAGGGGTGCAGGTTCGAGCTGACGGTAAAGAGCAGCGAGGACCTGGACAGGTGCGCGTCACGTAACTGCTATGTACCTGCCACGTGACCGCCATGTGAAGGCCCCGCCTCATTGCATCGCATCACAGTCTGCCTTGCAGACCCAAGGGACTTTGTTTGGTTGCGGTGGCTGTTGTGTGTGGACTGAATTGTGTTGAGCGTTGCTGCTAGAAGTGGTACATGCCGTATGAGTTGTGAGCTCTTGACTTGATACTGAAGGCTCTCGCGGCCGCCATCATGTGGTGTGAGCTCAGTGCGCGCCAGTCGCCTGTGGTTCAGGTTCGGTCTGTATAGCGTTGTTTACTTGCATTTGCACATAGAGCAGATGGTGTAGCGAATTGAGAAGTTGGTGCGTGTGGCGTGTCTTGCGTGCTCAACATCAACTCAACCCCAATTACTTGAAAGTGCCGGGCGCGCCACACCCATCTCTCAAAGTCACTCTCTCTGCAACTTGGCTTCACGAGACAGATGCCCAGAGAGATTGATGCAACAGCACGGTCTCGTCCGGGTGCTGACTCAATCCCCCCCCCCCCCCCCCCCTCCCCCCTGTAGACAGATCATCAAGAGCGACTACGCCTCGGTGGCGTTCCCCGGCATCGAATTCGAGATCCCCCCCAAGACGCAGCAGGGGGAGATCACCACCATCGAGGGGCTGCTGAGCACTGCCGCGGAGCGCCTCGGCTACGACCAGGCATACCGCGTGCAGACGGACCCGGACCTCGGGGCGGCGGTCGCGAATATCATCCTAAAGGTGACTAATAAGCGCCAAAGTGACCGCGCGCCATCGCAGCGCTGCATGGGTAGGGTTAAGGTTAGGGTTAAGGTTGGGTTCGGTTAGGGCTAGGTATAGGATAAGCGTTAGGGTTAGGGCTAGGGGCTAGGGATCCTGTCCCATCGCTACGCCATGGGGAGTGCTGAGGTCGCTGCGGGCGCGGCGACAAGTGCTGTGGCAGGACCACATTCGCTGCGTACCTCGCAGTGGTGCGCAGCGTACTCCGCAGCATGCGGCTCATGCCCACCATGGCGCAGTCCATGGGCGCACAGCATGGGGCAGCTGTACAGTTGAGGTTTGTCCAGTGTAACATTTGACGTTTGCTGAGCGCCTCATTGCTCAGCGCCATGTGTCGTCCTTTCTCTATGTACCGCTCTCCACCTGCGCGCCCCTTAGCTGAGTGCCCCGTCATCATCATACGACGTACAGTTGAAGCTGAAAAGTTGAGCTTTGACTAGTGCCTCGCTCACCTGCAACGCCTGCTGTTCTCTCTTCCCCCCCGCTCCGCATCGTGCGACACCCCTCTGTCAGTTGCGTGCTCTGTACTCCGGCGAAGAGCTGCCCTTCACTGTGGTCGTGGATGACCCCAGCGGCAACTCCTTTGTGGAGAACCCCAAGGCGCCGGCCAGGGACCCCTGCCTGGCAACGGCGTACTACGCGCGCACGCCCGAGCAGGTATGCAAGCAAGTATATATTCTGAGGCAGTCCTCGTACATGATCATACATATACATTGGAAGTGCTGTCGCTGTGCCGGCCTGGGACCCCTGCCTGGCGACGGCGTACCACGTGCGCACGCCCGAGCAGGTATGTATCCACGTTCTTCAAAAGCATGTACTATTGGAGTCATCTGCGTTCATGACGATGAAGTGTTTTGTGTCTTTCAACGATGACATGCTGCCTGAGCTTTTGAGCGACACGTGCGCCCGCGAGCAGATACAGTACGCAAACGCATCCCTAACCCTGAGCTAGTTCATACCCTCACACACTCCTACTCAGGGTTAGCGTTTAGGGTTAGGATTTAGGGTCAGTAGACCCGTGCGCGCACCAGCGCATCGGTCCCTTACATGCTTGTATCTGTAGACCACGCGCAGCAATTAGGGCTAGGGCGACAACCCTGACGCCCTTGAGCAAATGAGCGCGTTGGCCTGGCTGAGTACCGGCAAGTACCACTTAGGGTTAGGGTTAGGGTTAGCAGCGCAGAAGCGTCCCTCAGCGCAACAGTACAATGGCCCACTTCCACTGCAGAGTCTGAGTTTGAGTGGTGGCGCCGTTGCACGCATGGGGTGGCGCAGGTATCCGAGTCTGAGTCTGAGTCACTGAGAAGCGGCAGCGCTCAACACAGCGTACCCCGATGCTTGCGTGCAGGAGGATGCTGCGTCGTATGCAGTCTTAGAATGCTCCCACCGACAACCGCCTTCCCCTCTGTGCGCGACCAGCGGCCCAGAGCTAAGCGCCGCGGTGCGGCGAGGGCGCGGTCACACCACTACCACTTAGGGTTAGCATCTACGTGTTTGGGTTCAGGATCGAAATGTAGTGATGGCGCGGTCACGTACGCAAGCCAGCAGCGCAGGTGCCTGAGCTGATAATTCAGCTCTCACGGGCGTGTAACGCGCAATGCAGCACCTGATGCGTTCATGCAGCGTAGTGCTTTGTAAGCAGTCGTACAACGCTCCCGCCGACAAATGCCTAGGGGGTCATTTCGTGTGCAGCTGTGCAGCCTCGCGAGCAGTGTCCGGTCATTGAAGATGAAGTTGAACTTCTCCTACTACTTGGATCAACGGGTGAGGCTGATTTCCATGAACTCGACAAGTGGGGGCTGGCAGGCACCAAGCACAAGACAACACTGGGTGAAGCAGGCGCTGCACGCGCTGTGGTGGTTCTTATCGCTCCAATAGTTCTCAGCGTGCCGTTTGCGTCAGGCTCAGGGCTAGGGCAGCTCCAAGCTCTGCAGTAGGCACGACGGACCTGTCGTCATGAGTTGCAATCTGCCTGCCTGCACCACTCAGCCACTCTCGATGCCACTGTTACACAGCGCCGCAGGCTGCGCAGCAGCCTGCCGTTCAGCCCCTCTTGAAAATCTGAAGTTCGCGACGAGTGTCCTGTTTCAAGGCCACAAACCCTCCTCACTGCGTTCGCCACCTGCGCCCGGAATACTCCACTGTTGCAAACTTCACACCGATCTCTGATCTGATGTTGGTTGCGCTAGATGTGTTTTGACATCAGCCAAGGTCCAGACGGCATTGCTGACTTTGTTTCTGTTTATGTATTCTTGCCGGAGCAGGACTCATTCTTGGGGCTCCAACCAGCCCCCCCACAAGGCGCCCCCGCCGCCAGAGCGCCCGAGGGGGCTCGCAGGGGGTCCGCCCTCGCCGCCATTGAGGAAGGGGGGGGGGAGGAGGGGGGGGGGGATGGGGCGGCGAACGGGGCGAAAACGGAGCAGGAGGAAGAGACGTCGAGCATGTTCATTGACGAGAACTTTCTCAAGCGCGAGTACGCGCGCTTCGAGGACTTCTGCCCGAACTGCAAGCGCGGCGGGGAGACGCTCATGTGCATGGCCGACATACCGCACTTCAAGGAGGTGACGTGCCACAACTGCCCTGGCTTTGTGGGTGTGGTTGCTTTGAGATGTGCTGGTGCCGTCGCGTACCGCTCGCTGTACCAGGAGAGGAGGGGGGGGGGGGGGGATACCCATCTGACATCCAGTATGTATGTAGTGCTACATATGTGTGCAGGTGTGTCTTTGGCGGAAGGGTGTGGGGCATGCGTAGCAGAGTGGCAGAAGTGTTTGCGCCATTCTGGGGCCTTGGCGGAAATCTCAGAAGTTGCTGGATGCTCGGTCGCTCCTTGATCGACTGTTGCGCAGCAGCAGGGCATTCCGTGCATGCTTTCAAGGATCTCACCATAAAGGTCGGAGAGTCGATTGACGTGTGCAGACGGGTAGTGCTTTCACAATTTGTTGGGTCTTTTGGGCCGTGCTTCTACCTCAAGGGGGTTTCGAGGGCGGGCTCTGCCGGCGTCACTGCCCAGCCCAGTCATCCGACTTCAAGTTTTGGACTTCAAGTGCGACTTGCGGTCATCTGTCGCCGTCTCTCATGCACACCTATGCTCATCGTGAACTTGCGCATGCGCTCACAGGCGGCACGATATTTCACGCGCGTACTTCAAGTAGAAGTATCTGTTTGCGGCGTCACCCTGTTGAATTTTTTCTGGCGCAGCAGCGTCCTGGACAGCTTTTTTCAATGACTGACCATATTACCATTTCCAGCTCGTAGGGGTGCATGTCAGTGCGTGAAAACGGTTACTGTGGTATATTACTTCAAGTATCTGTGGGCGCGTCGCCCTGTTGAAGTGTCTCCGGCGCCGCCCCCCTCCATCGCCCCCCCCTCTCAGGTGATCATCATGGCGTTCAACTGCCAGGAGTGCGGCTACAAGAGCAATGAGGTCAAGGGGGGGGGCGAGGTACCCCTTCAGGGCACCATGCACAAGCTCACGGCCATCTCGCCCAAGGACTTTGCCCGGGACATCCTCAAGGTGCTGCAGTGTTGCTGCATCATTGCCGTAGGCACGGGTTTTGTCGCCGTATTTGCCCCATTGCAACAGATTCAAAAGGGTTTTGCAGCCCCAACCGAAGCATACCACAAACTCTTTCAGGTGCATGGTAGTTCTACTCCGGAGTAGAGTACAGTACTTTGAAGCACCTTGTGCAAGGCGTCTCATCTTCACATTTGAAGTCTGCGGCTTTCACTTGCGCATTGTTGCGGCGAGGGTTGGGAGGTTGGACCGGGCTGCAGAGCATCCACCCGGCGCATTTCGCTCTGCCAAACTTGTCGTCAAGACTCTGCCATGTACCGAACATCACGCTACCCCGCACCTACCTTGTATCGCACTTTGCGCTCTCGACTACATACGGGCGTTTTTTTGACTTTGCCCGAGACATCCTCAAGGGTGCCGCTTAGTTGCCGCAGCATAGCTGGTAGCTAGCTGCACCTGTCGTCAGTGGCGCAGAGTTGCTGCACCGTAGGTGTAGCTGCATTTGTCGTCGACAGTGTTCACATGGTGGCAATCGATCGAATGGGTTTTTGCGGCCCGCATTGGAAACATTATGCAGAGACGACCATACACGTGGAGTACTTCAAAGTACCTGCACAAGGCGTCTCATCTTAACACATGCAGTCTCCGGCTTTTGCCTGCGCATTGTTGCGGCAAGGGTTGGGAGCTTGGATTGGGCCTGCAGAGCATTCACCCAGTGCATTCTGCGCTGCCCGCCTCGTCTTTGAGACTCTGCTATGCCTCCTGAAGTATGCTGAACTTCACGTTGCCCTGTGCCAAACGTGCATCGCAAGCTCACTGAGCGGCAAAGTCTCGCGTGGACGTCTGATCAGTGACGCTCTCGTGTCATCAAAGTTTGCAGCGCACCCGAGCTCTTGACTACGCCTCACGCATTGCGCGGCGAAGCTCCGCGCCAACATCAACCGGTGACGCCCCTGTGCCCGGTCCGCGCAGTCCGACTCGTGCGCGATAGAGCTGCCGGAGCTGGAGCTCGAGATGGACATGGGGACGCTGGGCAGTATGTACACCACCATCGAGGGGCTGCTGGAGAAGATCCGCAACAACCTGTGCGAGGGGAACCCCTTCTACAGCGGCGACAGCGCCACGCACCACCACGGCTCGGAGGGCGCGACGCAGGTCAAGGTCAGTTGGTGGTGTTGTGGTGTCCCCCGTCTTGCGTGCGGCTCGCGTGTGCGCCATTGCATTTCTCAAGTACTTGCAGGCCAAGGTCAGTCAGCGGCGCAGCGGTATGCGCCATTATATTGCAAGTATACCCGAAGTACATGAGCGCCACGCGCCACAACGGCTCGGAGGGCGCGACGCAGGCAAAGGTCAGTGGTGTTGTGGTGTCCCCCATCTTGCGTGCGGCTCACGTGTGCGCAATCATCTCTAAGTACTTCGAAGTATACTTCTAGTATATAAGCGCCACACGCCACCACGGCTCGGAGGGCGCGACGCAGGCCAAGGTCAGTGGTGTTTCGGTTGGTGTCCCCTGTTTACTTCCACCCAGGGCCACATGCGTACTTCTTGAATCACTTCAAAGTACGAGTTTGTTTGTGTGAGCATGTACACAGACATGGAAGGTGGATGCATACCGCCGCAAATTTGAGGCTGTGATGCAGGCCAAGGTCTGTGGTGGCATTGTGGTGTCCCCCGCCTTGCGTGCGGCTCCCGTTTGAGCTATGATACTTTGCAGTATACTTCAAGTAGGTACACGACAGAGAGGCTGGGTGCGCTCCATCCACTGTGCAACGCATCGTAGGGTGCTTTGTACTGCGCTCAACAGTAATCTCAAGCGCGCTCAGTGACCCTGCCGCCACGTGCCACCGCGGCTCGGAGGGCGCAACGCAGGCCAAGGTCAGTGGTGGTGTTGTGGTGTGCACCGCCTTTCGTGCGGCTCCCGTATGCGCTATCATATTTCAAGTATATGTGAGCGCCACGCGCCACCACGGCTCCGAGGGCGCGGCGCAGGCCAAATTGAGCGGCGCTGTTGTGTCTCCCGTTTTGCGTGCGCCTCGCGCTTGCGCCATTACAGCGGCGACCACGCTTATGGGTGAAAGGCATTCAATTTGACGACTTGCCGCGCCTTATCACCTAGAGCTCTACGATCTTTTATTCCTTTCCATTATACTTCAAGTACATAAGGGGAGGATCCCGAGATGCCATTTGGCGGCGGCGGCGTTTGAGTGGTTGTCGTTGAGACACTTTCAGAAGTCACACAACATGCAGATTCGGTACAGCAGCATCAAGTTAGACCATCATCTGGGCTTTTTCGCGCCCTGAGCAAGAATTAATAAAAAGTACATAAGTGCCACGTGCCACAACGGCTCGGAAGGCGCGACGCAGGCCAAGGTCAGCGGCATTGTGGTATGCACCGTCTTGCGTGCGCCCGTGCCGACTTCTTGAATTACTTCAAGGTACGAGTTTGTTTGTGTGAGTGCGCACACGGACATGAGTGCATAGGCGCATGCACACCGCCGTAGGTTGGAGGGCGCGACGCACGCCAAGGTCAGTCCGTGGCGCTGCGGTGTGCACCATCTCGCGTGCGGCCCCTGTTTTGTACCATTCCACTTCAAGTAACCTCAAGTATACTTCAAGTATACAAGACAGAGGCTGGAGGCACTCCACCCACTGTACAACGCATCGTAGAGTGCTTCATTGCGCACTCATCAGCGATCTTCAAGCGCGCTCAGCGACCCTGCCGCCCGCCGCCTTGGCTCTATCTCCCGGCCTCAGTTCTGGGTGTTGCTGACGAGGCTGGATGCTAAAATATCATTAGAGTACACATTTGCGGCCGTTAAAAACAACCCAGTAGGAGAGATTGGGTTAGGGTTAGGGTTAGGGTTAGTAACCCTAAGCGCTCCATCCACTGTACGGCCATCACAATTCTTCGGGGTATACTCATCAGCGGCCCGCCTGACGCTGTTGCTCCGTCTCCCTCCCGGCCTCAGTTCCGGGTGTTCCTGGAGAAGTTGGACGCGCTGCGCGACGGCCAGCACTTCCCCTTCACTCTGGTGCTGCGCGATCCTCTGGGCAACAGCTTCATTGGCGCGCTCGGCTACGACGACCCGGCGGACGACCCGCAAATCACGGTGCGCGCTTACCTAAACGTACAGTATGAGTATATACTTCCCAAGTACGTGCACATGTTTGATGTGTCGTAACACTTTGAAGTGTGTACAACTCATCCCACTTGAATACGTTGTAATCGGCGCGCTGGGCCACGACGACGCGGCGGATGACCCCCACATCACGGTGCGCAATCACCTATACATGGAATATATACTTCCAAGTACATGCACGTTCATGTACCGTAGCAGTTTGATTTGTATACGACTCGAGCTACTTCAGAAGCAATAGTCGGCGCGCTGAGCTACGACGACCCGGCTGATGACCCCCAAATCACGGTGCGCATGCACACACACGTGTTCATTACCTGCAAGTACATACACGGATGCATCGCGGCACTGTGAAGTGTTTACCGTGTGATGATCCTCTGAAACATCACCACATATGCATACGCTGCCTCTGCGTGCATGCTGCACTTGTGACGCCCCCTGACCGGCGGATGCACCTGCCGAGTACACGATTCAGTTGCCCAAACTGCAATGCTCTACTTCAAGTGGTGACGTGACGTCCCCCACATGACGGTCCGCAGAGACGACTGTACCGGGTAGTGCAGTGCCGCGGGGCAGCGCCACGGTGTGGAGACAGCGCTCGGCGTGGCGCGGCTGCGGAACGTTGGCGGCCACACTGAACTTGAGGTTGCATCATGGAAGTTGAAGTTATAGGAACGTACTCGCCATCTGTGCCTAGAGGGTCACGCGTGCACCGGATTGATTTGCTGCACCGCTGCCAGACTGCGCGCGCATTGGTCCCTGACTCTCCGTGCCTGTGTCTCATCCCCACATTTCCCGTCCTCATGTCGAGCAGTATGAGCGGCCGCACTTGAGGTTGTAGAATTAAAGTTGAAGTTTCACAAACCAGTGAAGCCTGACTCTCCATCCGCGTCTCAGCCTCACGGCGCTGTCGTCAGACCGAGTACGAGAGGTCGCACTGATAGTTGTGGCATTGAAGTTAAGGTTTCACAAAGCAAGAAGCGCTGCACACTGGCCCCCTACTCTCTGCATGTCTCATCCTCATGTTGCCGTTCTCAGATCGAGCAGTACGAGCGGTCCCACGACGAGGCGGAGATGCTCGGCCTGAACGACATTCAGACCGAAGGCTATGAAGGTGAGCAAGCGACGAAGTAATCCTATCCGTTTTAGCGCTGATTGCAGGGAGTGGTGTTGAGAGGTGGAAGCACTACTTCATGTTGATGTTGAAGTTCTGCTCCATGGAGACCGGCGCCAGGGTGTGTTCCTTTGCTGTTTCTAGACTCACACTCGTGCCGTATGCGATGCCGCACAGATTTTGTACTTTGGGAGTATACAGTGCGCGTCGGACAGGCAAACAACTGGCTAGGAGACGCAGTGCAGCCCAGCCGATCAGCCGACAAGGCCTAGGGTTAGGGCTAGGGTAAGGGTAAGGGTTAGTCGCCAGGTGCGGCGACTCGACCGCTGCATCGTGGAATGCCTTGAGTTTGGACTGCGCAGTGCGCATGTAGCTGGGGGGGGCAGGTGCGTTTGCACGCGCATCTGCGGCGCAGAGACCGCGCAGAGGACCACAAGGTACCCTGGGGGATGCGGCGGCGAGCGCTGCTGCTGCGCATTTGACGCGCATCTTCAAGTGGTGACATTGAAGTATGTCAATGGCGCGCGAGGTCGCGGCCCGCCGCCGCTGGGACGGGCGACAGCGCGTCAGAGGTGACCGGTGCCATTGCCACATTCTTGGGCAGAGCGCTGCGGAGGCGTACTTGAAGTTACACCGCTGAAGTTATCAAGGGCTCCATGAATGCATCACCATGTTCGTATGCTCGCGTGCACCTGTGACCACAAGCCGTACGGCGCAGCGCACCTTCCCATGTTGTGACCAATGCACGGCGGCGCCTCCCCATGCACGATATTCACTCGTACCCCCCCTCCCCCCCCCCCCCCTGTACCCCCGCCGCAGTCGGTCACGCCGGCGACAAGCCCGTGACAGGGCACATTCAGCCCACGCAGCATCGCGTGGGCGCGGACCACCCAACGCGCTTCACCAAGGGAATGGAGGTACGCGCTGAGTGGGTTTGAGCATCCATATACTTCAACTTTGAAGTTCACACATGTCAGAATCTTGTACTTCGAGGCATTATCATAATTGAAGTGTTTCGTTTTCGTGGGCGCGGACCACCCAACGCGCTTCACCAAATGAATGGAGGCACGCGCTGAGTGGGTTTGAATATGCATACTTCAACAGTACACGGTGTTGAAGTACATGCTTCGAGGTATGTACTTCAGAGCATCTCACTTGTACGTGAAGTAGAAGTGTATGCCTTGTGAAGTATGAAGTACAGGAATAATTCAGCAAGCGCTTCACCAAGGGAGTGGAGGTACGCGCTGGTGTGGGTATCTATATGCTTCAACCTTTAAGTTGCCATGTATCTCTTTAAAGTAGAAACCGTCACGGTCAAGCACCATCGTTGAATTTCTTTCAAGTACTACTTCTACGAAGAATTTAACAACAGCAGCTTGTGACCCATCCTCAGTACGACGATGATAGGTCGAAGTAGCTGCAGGCCATGCACAAGACGCTCTAGCAATACTATGTGGAAGTGATGTACGAAGTACACATTTCTGAATCAATGGATCCACGCAGGTGTTCAGCAGCAGCCTTCGTTCTATTCTCCATTGACAACAAACAGTGCAGTTCAACGTATCTCCCGTATGCCGGCCGTGCGGGTTCCCGCTGCAAGGCAGGGAGGCAGCCAGAAGTCCAACCAATTGTCATGACTGAACTAAGTGGCCCGGTGCTGAGCTCAGTGCATTCGCCGCTTGCTCTGCGCTGCGACCTCAGGAGGGTGACGTGACACAGGCAGTTTCGCATGGCCCCGCAACCACAGGCAGCAGCCCAACCCCCAGGTACGGCATCTCACAAACACTGCGCCGCGCGCGCGCACGCGTAACATGCAATATGCTTTGCAACGTTTGCGATGGAAAGCGCAATATGGGACGAGCCAGATGCAGCACTGCCACCTGATTGCTTGCGTGCACCCGTGCTGAGAGCCGTGCAACACCTCAGGTGTGTGTGGACACGTTTTTTGTCCCTCGCAAGTGTGTTGCTGGCACTGACGGCAGTAGTGCCTGCGAGGTTATCGAAGCTGAGGTTTCAACCACGCAGGCAGCATGAGTTTGCAGGTGCATAGCATCATTCTTGACCATCATTCTTGACCTACTTGACCTACATACTTTGTAGTACACACTTTGAAGTATTTGAAAGTGCATATGCGTTCAATGATCGAATTGCAGGCACTAACCCATAGTCTAGAGGTGGCCGATGCATTTCTTTTCCTTATTGTTGACCTTTCATTCGGCGCCACACTGATTTGTTGGGGTACAACACAATGGTTGGTGATAACACAATGGTTGGTGACAAGAGCATATCTCACGCCTCATAATGGCCTGCAAGCAATGGCTTGAGTCTTCGTCCACACATGATGCACGATGCGCCGATGCCCTGCACAATGCGTAAATGTATCCCTACTGTCACAGAGGTGGCGTGCAAATTGTGCTGCTTGAGAGCGCAGGTGATGCTGCAGCTTGCGCCTCGCTGGTCGCAACTCCAAGTTCAACAGTGTGTGGGCTCAATGTCACTATCACACCGTATGCTGCTTGTTTGCAGGCAACCGGAACCAGCGCCCGACTCATAGCAGGCAGCAGGCAGCCTCTGCCATGAGCTCGAAGGTGTCAAAGGAGCTCAACTACTCCCGTCAGCTCAACGTGCTCTGCCGATGGCCGGCATGTCCCGCATTGAGTACTGGAATGGTAGATTGTAGGCAGTGCTCAATTCCGGCATGGAACGTCTGCAGCAGATGGCAGCCAGCTGGTGTGCTGCATGACTGAGACGAGAAGCTTGTGACTCTCCTCTGGGCCAGTGTTTTCACCTTTGCTCTGCTCCTACACACCATCGCGCATGCCTCTGACCTCGCAGATAGACATTTCAAATTGACTCAAGAGCAGGTGTTGGCTGCGTTGTCTGGTGCTGGTCCTGCGTGCTGAACGGCCAATGGCTTGTTCCATACACTGTCAAACAGTTTTGCATGCTTCAGGTGTCAAACAGTTTTTGCAGACCTAGTTGACTGTCCCTCACTCTTGTTGTGGTGCACGCAGTGTCGCCATGTACGTGACCAGCAACTTGAAGTTGCCCATTGCCCTTGGCGTCCGTTGTGCGGTTCAGGCGCATCGTCCATGCGCATCGCTGACTCATCGAAAGGTACTCGACTCCACTTGTGAGTCTAGTCTCACCCTCTGGAACCAGACGGATGTGGCAGGGCGCGTCATGTTATGTGCTCTCCTCATTGATTTTCTTCAGTACTGCACTGTGGCACTACAAGTCCACGCCTATGAAATGTCTGCTTGCCAATGACTCAGACCTTCAGCAACAGCGCAGAACTTTTGGGGGGTAGCTTTGCGGTCGTCGACCAATTGCATACATGATGATGTGTAGGAATTCCAGGCGCCAGATTTGCATGGACGGAATCAGAGAACTCAGCATGGACCGCTCAACGATGTGGCATGCACGTTTCTGAAGGTGCGCGCACCGCGGCTCATGGCAATTGTGCACCATCATGGTGCAGTGAAAAAGCTTCGTAGGAGAGTGGCGGTGCTTCATCTTCTGCTGTGTCTCTGCACTATGCTTGGCAAGACGACCCACCAAACACTGATTGCTGACTCAGTTCGGAAACGCTTCTCATTTAGGGGCATGTTGTGCACCTTCAAGTTGGTTCACCAGCCTCTCATTGCTACATTGCGCGCCTTCAAATTGTCGAATTGGGGCAGTAGCCAGTAGCCACTGGCAGGCTTTGATTGAGGTGCAGAAAGCTTGCTGCGCCTCCGTCTTCCTATAGTGCAGCATCAAATCAACGCAGGATGTGACAATGAACTAGTATGGTGGAATCAATGCATGCATGCTCTCTGGCCTGCCCTACAGTAAGTTTCAGCATCAGCTTTGTGCCTCATGCCGGGTTTGCCCAGAGGTCCCAGTCTCTCTGCATGCATCTCTGTGCATGTCTCTTTTTTTTTAAACTTGAAAATTGAAAGTCACTGAGGGATAATAGTGTACAGTCCTGCGATTAGTTGTCCTGCAATTGCAATGGCTGCAATAGCTATCACGGCCAGACAGCGACGACGATGACAGATTTGACTTGGGTGGGCTCGGCCTACATAGTCGTTGCATGCGTGCGCGTTTACGAGCTTGAAGTGCTGACACAGGCGAAACACGACGTGGTGTCGAAGCTTCTACGCCGTCTGGTCTGCAGTCAGTCTCCGTCTAAGAGAGTTCAATGTCCTTGAGATCTCTAGACAGAAATGAGTTCGCTCGTCGCGCTCGCCCTTTTCCAGTCTTTTTCCGGTGGTCGCTACCTCTTAAGTTGTAGTCCCGGCGCTGGCAACGCACCGAGGGGTACAGCCGAAGGTGCTCGGGGCTCTCACACGGGGCGCTCATGATCGGCACCTCAAAATTTGGCGAGTCACCGACATTTGAAGATCATAAGTCGTGTGCCAAAAGGCTTAAAAGGCACACGTTCGACTGCATCAGTGCCAACACAAAATTCAACTGCAGCTGCTCCAGCTGCCACACACACACACAGACACACTCCGCCCAGACGGCAAGCACACTCCGGACTGCAGACTCAGCACCTCTGGCTCGCTCGCCGTCCCGGCGCTGGGAGGCATGACGTTCGAGGCGCCTTCGGTGAGCCTGCTTTGCCGCCAATTCGGCAAACTTGGTTCAGCTGCGGAGCAAAAGCAGCTGGCTCCGGAGTGAGCTGTGTTTCAAACAGCGCGTCGCCTGAGGCGTTGTCTAAGGCCCTCCGCTCCGCCTGGCTCACCTGGATCTCTCCTGTCTGCTGGCTGCAGGTCGAAGGCAAGCGCACAAGGCGCTCTTCTGGTTCTAAGCGCATGAACAAGTCCAGTCCCGGCATCATCGATGCCAATCGTAAGGTAAGCAGCCATTTGGACAGCGCTGGGCACGCCGGCAAGGGCTGTCTCACCACCGTGTTCCCCCATGTGCGCACTCAGGTGTTGAACGCGCGCCTTGTTGAAGTCGAGGCGTTTGACCGTCACCGCCGCCACGCTGCCCCTCGAGAGTGGTACGTTTGTCCCACCGCCTCAAGCTTTGCTTGTCTTGTGTCTGCCCTGCCCCGCAGACCGAGATCTGCCGCAACTGGGAGGCAGGATCCTGCTCCTACGGAGGTGAGGGCCCTTCGAGTTTCAGCGATGTCTGCCCTTGCTTTTTGGCAGCGTTTGCAGTCCTTTTGGCTTCTGCTGGCCTGGCGTGCTGTTCATAGGATATATATCATGTATCCGCCATGTCCGCCAAGCCAGCATTGCTCTCTATCGCACGTGTTGCTGCATGCCAGCTGTTGGATCTTT
>JAFCMP010000220.1:0-52503 GCA_017506865.1 Tribonema minus
GGCAGCTGCGCAGCGGCAGCGATGAGGCTGCAGCGGCCCTCGCACTGCTCCTGCCCACGGTCTGGTACCAGGACTGGCGCCAGGACGACGGCGCATGGCGGGCGCTGCGCGATCTGCTGCAACGGGCAGGCGGAGCTGCGGGGCCGGGCATGCGGACTCGCGCCGGCGCGCGCCCGCGCTGCTGCGCCAGCGGTGGCGCGCGAGCCAGGCTCTGCCCAGGCCCCGCCGGCCGCCGTGCTGCCGCGGCGTCAAGCGGCGCTATCACGGGTGCTAGACGCAGCGCTCGCCGCCACGCAGCTGCGTCGGCTTGAAGCAGCAAATGCGTTGGAAGCAGTCGCGGCGTGGCGCAGCGGCGCCTCTAAGGGGGCCATGGGTTCTGGCGCATTGCCGAGCACTGACCCAGCGGAGACCATGTCCCCGCCGGAATTCCGCGAGACGCTGCGGCGCCACCTGGGCGTGGAGCGCCCCGCCCCCCGCTGCGGCGCGGTGCCCCAAGTGCCATAGACCAGTGGACTCGGGTGCCCACCTGCGCCCGCTGCACACAAGGGCTTAACGTCACGCGACACAACTTGCTCGCAGACGCGCTCTTTCAGCTGCTCAAGCAGGTGGCCACCTCCGCGGTCTCGAACCGGGACACCCTTGCCCCTTCCGCCGCTACGCGGCGCGCCACGGGTTCAACAAGTTCATGGACATCGTCTTTGGCAGCAACAGGTCTGCCTTCCAGTCCCTAAAGTGCAGCCGAGCGCCGACGCGGTAGCAGCAGGCCGGTGCACTAAACTGCGCGGCGGCTTGAAGTAGCTTGTTGCATAGACGTCACCATACGTGACAGCTCATGCCCCTCCCGCCTCCGTCAGGCTCAGGGGGGCGCGCGCGATGTGCAGCGCGTGCTTGAATCGGCTTCGCAGGAAAAGATAGACACATACGTAGTCTCAGGGGCCCTGGACCCCACTACACACACCCTATTTTCCGCAGCTTTGACCACTTCGGCGCTATGTCACGCGACACCCAAGCGCTGCTACACGCACTCGCCGAGCAGAGCTCGCAGGGCAGCTACAATCTCGCGCAGCGCGTTGCCTTCTGGCGCCGCCGCACCTCCCTCGCGCTACAGCGCGCGCTCACACGTGTCGTGATCGACAACTGGAACGCAGTCATTGCCCCTGATGGCGACGTCAGCGCTTACCGCCGCATCGCACTGTTGCAAGTGCCGCGGCCCTCGCCGGCCAGCGCCGAACCGCCGGCTCCTCCGTAGATTTAGTTATTGCAAGCCCGATTTATCGTGCGCGCAGCCCATGCGGTCCAGGACATAATATACAACTTCACAGCACATTTGAAGATCGCGCTGATGTTCGGGCTGCGCAGAATTTTGGCGCAGTGAAAAAACAAGTTCTCTATGGCGACCTTGCTATGGCGAAGAATACGACCCAGCTGCAGCAGCAGCTGCTGCTAATGAGCCCAATCAAGCAGAATCGCGGAATTCGAAATCATACTGCAGTTGGCTCACTTCGCGGCGCACGCTGCGAGCAGCCTCTCCTGCACGCAGTGGACCATCCAACATGCCTAAGGCGAGGAACATCATCACATGCCAATGCTGGTACATGCGCGTGCCGGTGCTGCTGCATGTACACCTTCTGAGAGAGGATTCTAGTGTCACTGTGGAGAGCCAGCTGGCTTCGGGCCAGTTCTTCTTCTTTTAAAAAAAAAAGGAAGCAAGAACTTGATTTTCAGAAAAACAGAGCTGCAGTGCACCTCTCAAGCAGCGCTTCTTTGCTGCCGCGAACTTATAGCCTGGCCTTTGCACCAAGTTGCTGTGTCAACAAAGCCACGGCTTCTTGTACTGTCGTGCCGCATGTTGATCAAACATTGCCAGAGAGCTGACCTGAATAGGGCAATTTTGACTGCCTCAACCGCACTGGTCCTGTGTCATACCCAAGGCACATGACGGTACTTTGGGGTACTTTGCTGCTCGTGGGACGCCGCGTGCGAAGGAGGGGGGGGGGGGGGGGGGGGGGGGCTCGGGGAGTCACGCGCCGTGAAGAGCTCGTCCGTCATGCACCTGCGCTTGGGGGACGTCTGGGCGAGGCGGCCTCACAAGCGGTACGGGCAGCCGCCGCTGTCGTGGTACACGGCCGTGCTGCAGCACCGCGCGTGGCGGTCCGTCGTGCTGGTGACGGAGCCGCGCAGGAGGCGGCGTACCGCTACCAAGGGCGGGCAGGTGCGCGCTCAGCGTAGGTTGAACCTCAACCTTGACCTAACCCTGCTTGAATCGAATGTAAAGTGCGTGTGCATTTTGATTTATTAGTTTTTGACGGCCGCACTGCCACTGCCAGGCGCCATCGCATGTGTGTTCATGTTGCAGCTGTGCGCAGGCTGATGAAACAACTAGTCTCCGTACTACACTTCAGCAAGTGCAGGGAACAATGCAGAGAAGACACCCACACACAACACAGCTGACCGAACTGTGCTATGTGTATTCTGGGGCTGCTGCTCTTGTCTGAGCCAAAAACAAACAACGAACAACTCGTAACTGCCAACCGTAACAGTTACAGGTGACACTCCAACATCCAGTGTCACCACAGTCACCCCCCCTAGATTGGAAAGGGTACTGCAAGGGGAGACCCACTACACATATGCAACATGACTCGCAAGCCAATGCTACACATTGCAATGACTCCTGTGCAAACGCAGTCAATATGCAAAGGCATGCCGCACAAGACGCCTCTCACACGCCGGGGTCTCTACCAAGCACATGACCGTGTGACTACACATGCAATGATTCCAGCTGGGCTTGTGTGCCAACTAGGAACCAAGAACCATTCGATGCATCTGGGCGCGTGTTGTACAAGCTAGGGTCCAGTACTAGGGTCTGATACACCCCTTCAACAATCCAGAACACCCTATGAGCTATCTGTGTACGCCTTGTCTTCCCCTTTGAGACTACGCCTGTGAGCTCGCCCTCACACCAAGTAAGGTGCTCTTCGCCGCTTGGCTCCGTGAACTTGAAAACAGCCATAAGCTGCAGTCCGCTGATAGCTGCACTCTGCAACACCGATGTCGCAGGTGGCTGGAGTAACGCCTCCGCCAGAGGCGCAAGCTCATACGAGCCCGCACCACATTGGGCCAGAACGCCGCCAACGCCCCGCGCCTTGACGGCGCGTCGCAGCTGACGCTTGACCACCTGAGTGTTTGAGCCCGCCACTGTAATGTCGCGACAGGCAATGGCCTTGTTTAATGTAGACCAGTACTCCTCGAGTACTTGGGGGCACTCATCTAGCTGCTCGGAGTCCTCCCACGAGTCAACTATCCCCCGCTGGTTGCACCCTCCCAGCGTATTAGGTACTGTAGGCGGTGCCCCCGCCCGCGCGCTGCCGCCGCTACACGATGTTGAAGTATCGCCTCTACGCCGTGCCGCTGGAAGTTGTGAGCAGCAACGTCGTCAGTAGAGAGTGAGCCAGGTGAATGCCCGCTCCAGTGCTTCGCCAGCAGGTAGCGAGAGAAGCCCGCAGGCAACGTCTCCGGCTGCTGCCGCATGTCGCTAGGGTCGCGACACTTCTTGGTGAGGCGCATCGATATGCGCGTAGGCCGTCCGTTGATGTCCACCAGAAGACACCCGGCCTGCACACGCTCCCCGCCGCTCTCCGCCGGGCCCGCTAATATTATGCTATAGGGCCCATGCCATCTATCCAAGAGCTTCTTGCTAAAGAGTGTGCGCTTCGCCTTGTTGAACTCCCCCGCCACTGGTGCCGGCTCCGTGTCTGCAGATGCCGTATGCGTGCGCGGCACATGGTAGTACCACACTCGCTCACCAGCGCTGAACGACTGACGTAGTCCAAATGCCTCCGCGATCTCGGTGTTCTCGCGGAGCACCTTAGCCCGTCGCAGCGCATGACGTTGGTTGGCAATGGTGTTGGCTGAGCGCTGCCGCTCAAGGATGTCGAACACTAGCTGTGACACTGAAGGATGTGTGCCAGGCTTGACCAAGGGCTGTTGAAGCTTGCCCAGTATGAGGTGTAGTGCGACGGCGGCCTCGCGACCAGTAGCCAGAAGGAAGGGGGTTGCGCCGGTGGCGCGGTTGTAGGCAGTGTTGTGGGCAAAACTGATATGAGGTAGCCAGTCCGCCCAATTGTTCTTGGCACTATCAACTAACATGGCGAGCATCTGGGCTAGCTCCTGCATGAAACGCTCACACTTGCCGTTGCACTCAGGGTGGTATGCGGTAGTGGAAAGCTTCTTGACGCCCATCTGCTTGTAGACAGCTTGAGAAAGCTCTGCCATGAAGAGGCTGCCGCGGTCGCTGAGGAGCTTAGAAGGGGGACCGTGACGAGTGCTGTGCTGGTTGACTAAAACTTCAGCTGTGCCAGCAGCACTGTAGTCCCCAGGCTTGATGGGATAGCACCACACCCAGCCCGAAAACAGGCACATCACCACCAGTATGTACATGAAGCCGCCAGCACTGAGGGGTAGGGGGCCGAAGTGGTCAAGCGCTAGGCTATGAAAGGCGTAGGGGGGCCTCTCGCGCCATATAGTGGGCCAGCGAGACAGCTTGCCGGTGTGCTTGAACGCTTGGCAGGGCCAGCAATGATTAACCCAGTAGTTGACGTCTAGGGTCCAAGAGGGCCACCAGCAGTGCGCGCGGGTGCGCTCCATTGTGCGTTTAATGCCCTGGTGGCCTGCCCAAGCTGAGCCGTGCATCGCCTCAAGAACTTGATCCCTAATGGACCGGGGAATGGCAAGCTGTGGAAGCGGGGATTCGGGGGTGTTGTGCACCAAGAGCTGAGCGTTGCCGCAGACGACAAGGCTGCACTGCAAGGCCCATTTCTGTACCTGGGCTGCAAGCGCCGCGTCTGCTGGCAGTCCTGCTCCAAGCAGCATGTTGCAAATTGGCCCCAGCTGAGCATCTGCGCGCTGCTCTCGCTGCCAGTCACCAGGCGTCATGACGCCCAGTTGAGGATGCTCAGCGAAGCACTCCCATGCACCCGCCTCAGCGTCTGCCGCCTCAGCAAGCGCGGAAATCTGCTCCTCTCCCCCTCCTTGAAGCGCTGCTACCACCTCCGTGCAGATGTTGATGTACTCTGCTGTTGCAAATGCCTCCAGCCGCTCCCACTCGTGGGCCTGCAGGCAGTACGCCTCGAGCAGCCGCTCGCGCTCGCTCTCCTCTGCATCTTGTGGTGTAGCAGGGACAGGATTGCGGCTTGGCCCGTCGGCATTGCCGTGTGACGCGCCCTTCTTGTAGCGAATGGTGATGTTGAAGGCGCTGAGGAACTCGCTCCAGCGCGCGCCGCGCGCGGTGCGCTCGCGAAGGCTGTCGATGTACTGAAGAGCGCGGTGGTCGGTGTAGAGGACAAACGGCGTCCCCCACAGGATGTGTTTGAACTTCTTGATGCCGAAGACGATGGCGCCGGCTTCAAGGTCGGTAGTAGACCAGTTGCGCTCATTGGGTAGAGTCGCGCGAGATGTGAAGGCGATCGGTTGCTCCGCGCCGTCGTTGTTGGCCTGCGAGAGCACTGCGCCAAAGCCCTCCTTGCATGCGTCTGTGGCAAGGACAAAGGGGCGCTCGCCTGTGCTGGCGCGCGCGTAGTCGGGGTACTGCATGCAAGTGTGAAGCGCCAGGGCTTCGTTGACCTCGCGGATGGCTTGCTGTTGAGCACTGCCAACTATGAAGTCCACCCCCTTGGCCATCAGATGGGTGAGCGGTGCTACCAGCTTGGCCATGTTCTGAATAAATCGCCGGTAGTAGTTTGCGAGGCCAAGCCACGCACGCAGCTGAGAGATGTTGCAGGGGATGGGCATCTCAAGTAGGGCTTGAACTTTGGATGGATCTGGCCTGATGCCATCAACGCCCACAATGTGCCCCAGGAACTTGATGTGCTTACACCCTATGTGCAGCTTGCTGGGGGCTAGCTTCATCCCATGATGCTCTAGGCGCTGAAAAAGGGCTTTGAGGTCGTCGAGGTGCTGAGCCGTGGATGTAGAGTGCACAATGACGTCGTCAATGTAGGGCTGGACGCGCTCTAGGCCGGAAAGCACCATCTGCATGAGGCGTGTAAAGTGCCCTGGCGCCCCCGCTGCCCCCTGTGGGCACCGTAGCCACTCATACAAGCCAAACGACGTGACCATGGCAGTGAGGGGGATGCTGTCTGCATCTATGGCACTAGTGAAGTACCCACTGGTGATGTCCATGGTGGTGAAGACCTTTGAGCCCCCCAAACTATTGAGAAGATCCTCTATGTTGGGAATGGGGATCTGGGGGATCTTGGTCTGGGCGTTCAGCTTCTTGTAGTTGACGGTGATTCGGGCAGTGCCATCAGGCTTGAGCACTGCCACCACTGGGGATGCCCACTCAGAGTTGGAAGGGCGGATGATGCCAGCAGCCAGCAGCTTGTCGATTTCGACCTTGACCAGAGCCGTCATTGCAGGAGAGTACCTATATGGACGGTCATGGTGCGGTGTGCTGCCCTCTTTGAGATCAAAGCGGAAGGGCAATGTGTTACAATGCCCTATGTCCCACTTGTCTTTTGAGAACATTTTGCTGCTATACTGAGCGAGCAGTAGGCACAAACACGCCACCTGATCAACGTCCCATCCCTGCAGGTCAACGCGCACTGCCAGCATGTAGTCTGGCAAGTGCTTGCGTGCCTCAGCCAAAGCAGCATTAACCTTAGGGTCTTCGTGAACGTATGACCCCAAACTTAAGCCGCCGCTGTCAGGAATGTGTACTTTTGCGCTCCCACTAGGCTCAAAGTCAACGGCCTCACCGAGGTGTTGCTGCAGCGCCTCTCGCACGGCTGCTGCGCCCTTCGCAATAGTCGCGTCAGCGCTGCTGCCGGCGTCACCCTCCGGCTCCGCCTCGCAGCGCATAATGTCAGTGCGCAGGTCCAGCACAAAGATGTCCTCCTCCCTCCCAGCGCGCGCTGGCGCCGCCGCGGCGGCGCCTGCCGCGTGCGCGGGCTGCGCCGCTGTATCTCTTGTCACTGATGCTGCCGCTGCAGCATTGCTCCCACTAGCCGCTGCCGCATGCGCGGCGTCCTCAGACGCCGCTGCCGCTGCAGAGCGCTGCTGCGCCGCTGCCGCCTGTGCGGAGCTCGCCCACTCCACTGCGGTGGCCATGTGCACTGCGACTGGTTCAGCGCCAGCATGCGCCGCTGCTGCCGCAGTGCTCTGTTGAGTTGCCACTCCATGCGCGGCGCTGGTCGGCGCCGCGGCAGAATCAGCGTATGCCGCGACAGGCGCGGCGCCCGTAGGCGCCGCTGCCACCGCAGCGCTCCGCTGCGCGTCCGCCGCTTGGGTGGCGCTCGCCGGCGCCACCGAAGAGACTGCGCGCGCTGCAGCTGGCGCGGCGCCCACAGGCGCTGCTGCTGCTGCAGCACTCCCTGGTGTCACTGGTGCGCGCGAGGCGTGCGCCGACGCAGCCGCTACACCAGCAGCACGCGCCGCGACTGGCGCGGCGCCCTCGGGCGCCGCTGCCGTCGCAGCGCTCCGTCGCGCAACTGTTGCCTGCGCGACCTCCTTATGAGCCGCCCCTGAGGCAGCTTGGGCCGCAGCGCGCACGGTGCCAGCCGGCACCGATGCCGCCGCAGCGCCCCGGCATGCAGCCGCTGCCTGCGCAGCAGCAGCAGTGTCGCCGTGTAGGGGGCCAGAAGACGTCTCTTTTGTCGCAGAGCTCCGCGGCGCGGCCGCTGACTGCGCGGCACCCTGCGGCGCCGCGGCAGCAGCCCGCGGCGCACTGCGCGCAATGCCTGTATATGCTGCCGCCGCAGCAGCGCTTGCCGGCTCTGCTGCAGCAGCGCTCGCCGGCGCCGCCGTCGCAGCGCTCGCCGGCGCCGCCGCAGCTGCAGCAGCTTGTGCTTGAGGGGCGCGCGCTCCGCGCGCCACACGTCTGCGCGCCTCCTGTGCAAGAGCCACTCCATACTTGCCGAAAGCGTGGTGGGTGCCAGAATTGATGAGGGTTTGTACTGGATCTGGCAGCGACGATGCCGCCGCCTGGTCCACGACATCATGCAGCAATCCGCTCTGCAGCAGGATCCCCCCCAGTAGGTCCGCCATTTGCGGGCACACCGCGTTCGCCAGCATCTGTGAGTAGGCAGTGACGTCAGGCGGCTCTGGAGCATCCCACTTGTACGAGGTGGGGAAGCTGTGAATGGCGCGCAGCGCATGCCAGGGTAGGTACTCCGCGCGCGCGTGCTCAGCCGGGTCCTGCGTAGCATCCTGTGGTCGCACGTCCATGTTAGGCTGCAGGTTTCGGCGGTATGTGCAGCCGCGAATGGTCGGCGCGGGGCCGTCCATAGAGTGCACCTGTTTGGCCTTAGTGTTGCGGCCAACTGTTGCAAAGAAGTCGCGCCGCTGACCGTTGGAGTCAAGCACGTCGCTGGTGACGTTGCGCACGGTGTCGTACTCAGCTTGCTGCTTGGCATATGTCAGCAACTGCACTGCCTGGTGCATAGACGCCTGCATGCGCGCGCTGTCGTGCTCGCCAGTGCCAGGTCGCCCCAGCAGCCAAAACACACGCGTGCGCGTCTGAGCAATGCGGCTGTCTGCACCAGTGATCACTAGCTCCTGCTGCACCGTGAAGCCGCCGTGTGCTGCGCAGCGCAGAAACTCCGCCAGCTCCGGTGCCGCCCTAAGGCCCGGAACATTTTCAATCTGCAGTAGTCGGCAGGTCTCTGCGCCCATTGCTACCTCCAGCATGTAGTAGAGGTGCTCCATGCCCAAAGCCGTCTCCCCCTCCCCTGCTGTTGAGAACTTCTGGCAGGGGGGGCCCCCTAATAAGACCTCGGCGCGCAGCCGCCTCATATCTGCAATGAGCTCTGCGCGCGTAGATGGGTCCGCCATATCCCGGCGGCGGACGTCCGTATGAGGGTGATTCTCCTTGTATATCCGAAGAGCGCGCTCCTCAGAGTCAACGGCGAGCTTGACGTTCAAGTAGGGCTGGAGCCCCTCCGCCAGGCCGCCAGCGCCGCAGTAAACGTCTACCGCCGTGGCGCGCGCGTTCGGGTCTCGTTCCAGCACGCTGTCAGTTACCTCACGTAGCGGCCGCGCCTTGCCCAGCACGGTGCCACGTGGCAGCGAGACGGGCTCCCCCCGCTGCTCGAGCTTGACCGGCTTGGCATGCAGCCCAACCGTCAGCTCGCGTGTGTACATGTGATTCAGGAATTCCTCCGCGATGGTCACATGTGCTGTGTCCAGTTCTCCCGGGCAGGAGACGACAGGTGTGATCCCATCAGACTCCATCACTTGAACCCAAACTGTCTGCACACCATGTTCAAGGCCATCTAGCTCTGTTGCGACGCGCACTACTGCCACCCAATCGCGTTCCTCCCCGTAGGTGTACACTGGGACTTTGGGACTGAAGCTGGGGGTGGGCTCTGCTGATGGCTCGCCATACACGTATGTGGGCCCACTGCCACTATGACTTGCATGCCACTTATGTCTGCTGATGTGGTCACGCCCAATGATGATGTCGTGTGGCAGATGTGGTACAATGAGCGCCAGCTGAGTGAAAGCTACCCCGTCTGGGCCATCAGCCTCAAAGTGAAGCGCTACAGCGTGGGTGACGCGCTGTGGCTTCTTGGATGTGTCAACACCGGCTACTGCCCTAGGTTTGCTGAGTTGGTGGACATCCCGTTGCTCTATGGCTCCTGATGCAACTAATTTGCGGAATGCTTGCTCCCTGATGGCAGTAACTGAGGCCCCAGTGTCCCAGAGAATGTCCCTAGAAAACTTGCAACGTAGTGCGCGCGCAGAGCGTAAACGGGCCTTGAACCTAGAGTGCACGTCAGTATAGAGTTTGCCCCTTACGTTGGGCATGCTTGCCTGCTGTGGTACAGGTAGTACTGCGGCCTCCATCGCTGCCACCTCAGCGTAGTATGCCAAGACCGCCCCGTCATCAGCTCCGTCCTCCGGCGCCCACATGGCCAGTATCTCGAAGCAGCGCTCAACAGTGCGCGCCTCCTCTGCCATGGCTATCTCCACCGCTGTCAGGCCCGCCTCGCCGTCCAGCACCTCGTCGATGGCGCCAAGGGTCTCTGCCGCCGGCGCCCAGCTGCGCATCCGCCGCTGCGGCTCAGGTTGAGCCGTGCCATCCACCTTGAAAGCATGAAGCCGCTGCAGAGCTATCAGCCTGCGCTGCTGCTCCGCTGCAAAGGCGGCGTCGTCGGCGGCGTGCGCCGCCGCAGCAGCGTCGCCGCCGCTGAGTGGTGCTGAAGGCGGTCTTGAGGAATGTGTGGGAGTCGCAGTTGATGTCAGAGTTGAAGTTGGTGTAGAAGATGGAGTTGTCGTGTGTCGTGTCGCAGCAGCTGCTGCAGTCGCCAAATGTGGCGCCGTTGCCGGCGCAGAAGTTGCAGTTGTAGTCGTGCTGCAGCTACTCACTGCTGGTGCTGGTGGTATCCTCACCCCCCCTTGCGATGACGCGTGCGCGCCAACTCCATGACCCGCCGCAGCATGCACGGGTCTCCATGCTGGAGTACCAAGCTCCTGAATAGGGCTGAGGGGTGCTACCGGCTGTCGAGCGCGCTGCTCCTGCTGCAGGCGCTCCGCGCGCGCGCGCCGTAGCCGCGCGCCGCTGGACTTACGTCGCCCCAAAATAGGCCATCGCTGTACAGTCGTAGTTGTTGTCGCCGGCGACTGTGCAGCACCATCAGGCGCCGCCAACGCCGCCGGTCTCCATCGCGCCGTTGCTGCTTGAGCAGCGTTCGTGGGCGCCTCCTCAGCAGCAGCGCTCAACGGAAGCTGCGCCGTCGTAACGCTCTGCTGCGCAGCTGCTGCGTGGGCGGCGCTCGCCGCTGCTGCAGAAGCTGCATGCACTGCAGACAGCGCAGCGCCCAAAGGTGCCGCTGCTGCCGCAGCGTTCCGTGGTGCTGCTGGTGCGAGCGCGGCGCGTCGCGGCGCCGCCACACCAGAAGCACGCGCCGCGACTGGCGCGGCGCCCGAGGGCGCTGCTGCCATCGCAACGCCCCGCTGCGCGTCATCCTCTTGGGCGGCGCCCGACGGCGCCACTGAAGAAGCTGCGCGCGCCGCTTGCGCGACGTCCATAGACACCGCTGCTGCCGCAGCCCTCCGTGGTGCTGTTGGTGCGTGCGCGGCGCGCGCAGGCACCGCCAAACCAGCAGCACGCGCCGCGACCGGCGCGGTGCCCGAGGGCGCCGCTGCCATCGCAGCGCTTCGTTGCGCGTCAGCCGTTTGGGCGGCGCTCACCGGCACCCTCGCAGAAGCCGCGCGTGCTGCAGCTTGCGCGACGTCAGTAGGCGCCGCTGCTGCCACAGCACTCCGTAGTGCCTCTGGTGCGTGCGCGGCGCGCCGCGGCGCCGCCACACCAGAAGTACGCGCTGCGACTGGCGCGGCGCCCGAGGGCGCCGCTGCCATCGCAGCGCTCCGCTGCGCGTCAGCTGCTTGGGCGGCGCTCGCCGTCGCCCCCGCAGACGTCGCGCGCACTGCAGCTTGCGCGACGCCCGCAGGCGCCGCTGCTGCCGCAGCGTCTCTGACTGTCGTCGGGGGGAGGGCGTCACTCCCCCCCCCAGTGACACTAGAGGCTCCAAGTGCTCCCCCCCAGCCAGGAGTGGGCTGGGGGTCGCACCCCTAGGTGCCCCTGTTGCCACTGTTGCCACGGCCGCCGCGGCCGTAGCCGCCCCCGTAGCGGTTGTAGCTCCTGCCACCGCCAGCGCCACTTCCGCTTCCACCATCTGCGGAATCTCTGCCGCGCGGGCCCTGAAGCGAGGAGGCATCGCCGCTGTTGAAAGCACGTATGCGCGACCGGAGTGCCTGCCACGTCGTCTGGTTCGTAGGCGCAAATTTCTGCACCAGTGGGCGTTGTACTGCTGCCGCTGCCCAACCTGCGTGGTTGAATGCCTCCGAGCATGCGCTGAACAGGTGATCACCGCCGCAGTTGTAGCACCCCAGCGCGTTACCCCGCGCCCGCTCCGAGCTGGTGAATTTCTCCTCCACCACTGCCAACAGAGCCATGGAGTTCAGTGTCACTGATTCACGCTGCTGCCTGCGCCTCCTGTCGCCCAGCGCGTAATCATTGGTGCCACCGCCACCATTGCCGCCACTTAGACCGCTGGCGCCTCCGCCTGAGCCCGTGCTGAGTGTCTCGGGGTACATAGAGTAGCCGGCGGGTGCGCCGCTGGCGAGATGCTGCACGGAGCGGTGCGCCTTGAGCGCCTCAAGCGCCTGGTGCATGCTGTAGCGTGTGTGGCGGTTGATGATGTCCCGAATGTTGTCCTGCGCGGCAATTGTTGGGTATTGCCTGTTTACCAAGCCCGTAAGAGCTTGGACGCGTAGGTTGTCGTTTGTCGGGTCGATCATTGCGGACAGGTTGCACTTGGACTGCATGTAGTTGAGCGCATCACGGAATGGCGTGTCTTTGCGCACCGCCACGCGTAACAGGTCCGCCGCAATGCGAGAAGGCTGACCTTGCTGGAAGTGCTCCCCCAGTTGTTCCATGAGCCACTTGTAGAGCTGCAGGTCTCTCGTGCCAGCCGCCACTCCCCGTGCGCCCTCCGCGATCCATTGTTCTGCCTGCTCGCGCACCGTTGCTGCTGCCGGATGCGAGCCCCGTAAGGCGACACACAGGCCCATGGTAAAGGGGGCCAGCCATTCGCAACCAAAGTCGTCCTCCCTGTTGAGCACCTGCGGCAGCTTGGCCTTCTGACGCGCGAGTGAGCAGGCGTGGCGCAGGTGCACCAGCAGTTGACTGCCAATCTGCCACACGACATACTCGTCGCCGCGGTTTACAGGCGTGAGGCCATGGAACAGCTTGTCCAAGTCTGCCGGTACACGGCGCAGAGCCCAGCCATCACGATCAAAGTTGTCGTCACGGCTGCCTCCACTGCCGCCACCACCAGCGCCACCTGCACCACCGCCGCCTCCACCGCCGCCGCCGCTGCCGCCGCCAGAGGCTGCGCCAACCGGTACAGTGCCCCGGGGCGATCTAGAGGGGCCGCTGCCGCCTCCGCCACCGCCGTCGCCGTCGCCGCCGGCGCCGCCTCCGGCGCCGCCGCTGCCTGCAGCGCCGCCGCTGCTGCCGGCGCCGCGGGCTGCGGCGCCAAAGTCGCTGCTGCCGCCGTCCGCGAGGGTGGCAGCAGGCAAGGCAGTTGGCGCAGCAGTCGTCGACGGCCTCTGCTGGGTAGCCGCTGCTTGCATAGTACCTGGGGCGGCCGCCATTGCGGCCGTTGGCGCCGCCGATAGGCCAGCGTTGACCCTCCGTAGCTGCTGAGCCTCTGCCGTAGCTGCATCGCGCTGCATAGTAAGTGTCATCAGAGCCTGATGGAAGTGGCTCTGATCTGCTGCATGCTGCAGCTGCAGCTGAGCGTCGGGCTTCATAGTGGGCTGCGCTGTGGGTGCCAAAGTCGCATCCGACGAGTCAGCAGCGTAGCTGCTTGTTACACGTTCCAGTTGTTGACGCAGTGGCCGGGCGTCAGCGCCGCCAGCAGGAATGGTCGGCGCCGCCGATGCGCTCGGCGACACGTGCTTTCCAGGCCCAGCCAATGGTGCAGCGTATGGCGCAATGGGCGGTCGTGCCACGCTGCTGCTGCGGATCGTACTAAGCGGCACTGCCGGGCCGCTGGTGCTGAAGTCTGCTACTGACACGCTGTCCTCGGGAGCCACACTGGGTGCTGCGCTGCCAAAGTTGCTACCCACAGAGTGGAAGGATGTCTCATACGCCGTTGTGGTACGACGCTGCGCATCAAGCATCGCAACTTTAGTGCCCACCTCAAATAGCTGGCGCCGCATGTCCCCCACGCCCGCTGCAGCGTTGTTGTGCCGCCGCAGCAGATCCTCGTGCCGCGCGATCACCTCCTCCATGCGCTTTTGCCCCTGCGCAACCTCCGCTGCCACTCCTGACAGGCGCTCACCCATGTGGATCAGCCGCAACTCCGCAGTCGCGACCCTCTCACCGACCTCCGCGATGCTCTCCGCGATGGCCGCCATGTCTCCTTGTATGACAGGAATCACATCCTGTACCAGCGCGTCCATGTCGCGCTGTGATGCTGCACCGCCTGCGATGGTGCCACTCCCCATCTGCGCCAGTGCACTAGCGTGCTCCGCCAGCTGCATCTGGTGCCTGCGCAGCGATGTGTCGATACCGGGCAAGTTGTGCGTAATTACCATGCACAGATCCTGCCCCATGAGAGAGGTGGTGTTGGCCACCCCTGCGAGCCCCCCTTTGAGGCTGGTTACCTCGGACTGCAGGTACTGCAACTCCATGTTGAGCTGCAAGTCCAAGTCCTCCTCGGCAGTCATATGCCCCACCATCGCAGCTTCCTTTCGCTGCTCCTCCTGCTCCATTTCACGCTCCCTAGGAGAGGGCACCGCGTCCATTGCGGGCCCAGATCCCATCGGGCGGATGACCAGGTGCTTCGGGTTGTCGGCGAGGGCGCCAAGAAGTCCTGTGGGTCCAGAAGGCTTGCCGCCAGACTCGTGCCCCCAGTCGGCAGCAGCACTGTCTGCCCACTCCACCAAAGCGTGGTCAGCGACAGATACTGGACCTGAAGTGGTGTCGCTGCTCCCGATGGTGGACAAGTGGTGCGGAGCCGCCGCAGCAGCGTCAGTTGCAGGCCCTGGCACAGGCTCTGTTCTCACTGCGCTGCCGCTTGCTAGCTCGTTCGCACTCTGGGCTGGTACGACTGCGCCACCAGCAGCGCCTCCAGCCTTGATCGCAACAGCATCTGCCAGTGATGCTGCGCGTCCCACGGACAAACTCCGTGACCTCTGCACACGCCTCGGCTCCGGGTTGTGGCCATAGGGCAGCTTGGCCAACACAACTCCAGAGCTCCGCGTTGCGCGAGAGTTTACTCCTGATGCAGCACGCGCCGAGTCCTGCTCGTGCGCCATCGTACCGCTATCGCCTGGTGGATTTGGTCAAAGGTCGTCTTTTCGTACTCGGGAACCAACTGATGAAACAACTAGTCTCCGTACTACACTTCAGCAAGTGCAGGGAACAATGCAGAGAAGACACCCACACACAACACAGCTGACCGAACTGTGCTATGTGTATTCTGGGGCTGCTGCTCTTGTCTGAGCCAAACAAACACAACGAACAACTCGTAACTGCCAACCGTAACAGTTACAGGTGACACTCCAACATCCAGTGTCACCACAAGGCGCGCTGCGCACGAGCTGCTGCTGCTACGAGGCTTGAGTTGCGATACATTGTTCAGGGCTGCAGCGATGCAACACTCCGCGAGAGGCAGCCACGCTGGCGACGAAGCTGTCACACGTGACTGGCGGTGTGTGCATCGGGCTCGACTTCTGCTCTGCCAGTTTGTCTTCTGATATGGCACACAGCTGTGGTAGACAGTATGCACATCAGCGCCCGACACTAATGCTCCTTTGTTTTCCAACATTCCAGCTTCTGCCGTACTTGCAACGACCTGTTCGACACACTAGCGGTGCACGAGCTGTGATGCGGCATATTGCAACTGTCATACTAATGTCAACTCTTATTGCGTGCTCAGTGCTGATGTTCCAGATAAACATCTGAGGTTCTGACTTTGCTGTGCATTGCGGTGACGCATTTTTAAGACATTTGCCATGCAGACGTGTAGCAATCTGGCCATGTCGCTGCTGCTGTCCGCTAATGAGGCGCAGCGCGACAGGCGCTGCAGCACCACCTCGTACTGACAAGTGCCTCTTGTCCCTCACTTCAGATACACGCATGGAGGACTTGAGCACCGTGCCCCAGTGCTCCGCGCCTTCTACTTGGACGCACTGCAGCGGCGCTCCAGAGGAGGGGAGCCTACACTGGAGCGCTGTAGGCAGCCAACCATTCAGCAGGAACGGGACAACATATCAGCGCTCAGCGCTGTGACGTGCGCACAGGACTGCCAGCTGGCCATTGCGAGACCGAGCAACTGGCAGCGGCGGTCCTACTAGTAGCCTGCAGATGCTCAGCTCGAGCAGGCGCACAGCATGATGCTGCATGGAGCAGGATCAGCGGAGGACGCAGTGCCTGTGACCTAGACCGCAAGGATTTGCGGAGAGCAGCTGAACTTATGGCTGTGTTCAAGTCCATGGAGTCAAGCAGCAAGAGCGCCTCACCTGGTGTGAGGGCGAGATCAGATTCTGCCACTGGCCATACTATTCCCGGCAGCGACACACACTGTGGCACACACACTGTGGCACAGAGCGTGCACACATAGGTCGCAAGGTGTTTTGAATTGTCCGGACCCTGCATTGCACAACGCGCGCTCAGCAAGATTCATGGTTTCTAGTTGGCACACAAGCCCAGCTGGAATCTATCGATGGCATGTGTAGTCATGTGCTTGGTAGAGACCCCGGCGTGTGAGAGGCGTCTTGTGCGGCACGCCTTGCATATTGACTGCGTGTGCACACTGTGGCATGTGCAGGGGTCACCGCAATGTGTTACATCGGCTTGCAAATCATGTTGCATTTGCGTAGTTGGCCCCCCTTCACACTGACAATATTACCCTTGCCAATGGGGGGGTGACCCTGGATGTTGGAGTGTCACCTGTGACGTCATGACTGTTACAGTTGTGGCAGTTACTAAGATTGTTCGTTGTTTGGTTGAGCCGGCTCAGACAAGAGCAGCAGCCCCAGAATACACATAGCACAGTCCGGTCAGCTGTCACACGGTGTTGTGTGTGGGTGTCTTCTCTGCATTGTTCCCTGCACTGCTGAAGTGTAGTACGAAACCTAGTTGTTTCCTCGGCAGACAGAGACTCTTGGGGGCGCAATTGCCAACCAATCCGGGTCTCGCATATGTTGCCACCGCAGCCGTCGTGACGCAGTGACTCGGGCTGTTGCCATAGACTCTGGGACTCCGCAAGTTACTGTGACTGTCACACTGTGACAGTGGCACTCTGTGCGTACTGCAGACGAAGACTGTGTTCAGAATCTCAGTATGATATTGTCCGCTCTATCACCGCACAGGATTTTCAATTGGACCTCCAAGTCAATCCCAAATTGTTGACTCAGACTCGGAGGTGACTGTAAGGTTTGAGTTGCGAAAAACGGGACCTGAATTCAAACTTAAAGTTGTCTGACATTTTTTCAACTTTGAAGTGGGACCTAAAGCCTGAGGGGTGAACTTCCTGCACCATCAGCATCGCACTACAGCTGCATCATCAGCATCACACTCAGTCTGCAGCTCTGCAGTGCGATATAGCTCAGAGTCTGCAGTGCGATGCTGCAGCATGATGGTGCACAAACTTTAAGCTAAATAATTAAACGTTGCTTGTCATGCCATTGTTGCCAGTGGTAATTTGAAACACCTCCCTGACTCGGAATCTTGCACAGCACATTGTGCAGTCATTCCAATTTTGCATGAAGTACAATGTTCAAGTTAGATGCCATCCATCTGGGCTGTTTCGCGCCCTAAGCGACATTTAATAAAAAGTACAAAGTGTCACCGCGTCGGACACTAGTCACTGATTCAGTGTGTAATGCATGTGACACGGTTTGATATATGTACTCTGTATGTTACACTTCCTGGCATATGATGAGAGGCTCCCTATGTTCGGTCATTGCCCAGCATATCAGAGTGTCAGTTGAGAACTGTCTGTGAGACCCTTCTTGTGCTGAAAGGTTCGGAGCCCTTGGGCTTGAACTTGGGGCAGGGGTTCACAACAACACTGACTCTGGAATGAGAGATAAGACAAGCAGAGGAGCCGACCTGAAGCCAACCCAAGAGACCTCCATGGTGTCCACAAGTAAGAAAACTGCCTTAACTATAACCCCTAATCGTTTCACTGGCAAACCAAGAGCAGGCTTTTTACCCAGCCCCACGCTCGTGAGCCGATCGCTCCTACTTAGTTTACACGAGCTACCGAGCTGCAGTGCACGTCGCTGCGGGACGTAATGCTTTCATTCATCTTACACTCGCCTACAGACACATACATGCCTTCACATACTCGCCATCCTCTCATTTTTATTTTCATCTTCAGACTTATTCGTCCACCGTAGGCACATGCGTGATGCGGACGCGCTAGCGCGTGTTGTCATTCGTGCTGATATAATGAAACAAGAGAGAGAGATAGCACGCGGGAATCTGGGCTTCAAGCTGTCCAAACCAGCTGATTGCGTCAGATCTTCTGTTGCGTCGTTCCCAGCCGATTTCGACGAGCAGACACTTAACAGCTGTGCCTTAGCTGTGTGAGCAGCCCTCGCTCGAGTGCTCGCGTTTGTGTTCCATGCCAGCCGCGGCTCACACATCCGGCATGCTGTGCATGGCGTCCTTGTCTAGCATTGGCATAGAGATGATGAGGTTGTATGTCGGCGCGCCTTAGGGCGGTTGGCAGAGTGGGCTTGAGCGGTTACCCATACCCCCCCCCTTTGTTTCTCAGCACCACCATGCGTGGTGTAATCGACTTATGGTACCCGAAGTCGTCTTGCGGATGGTGTCGGCGTCTGCTTGTGTCGCCCGGTCCAGAGCGACAGCGATGGGCATCAGAGAAAATGCAGGAAGAGAGTTGGTTGTGTGTGAAATCCACAACAGCTAGACACAATGCTAGAATTTGAGACGTTAAACTGTGCAATCACGTATGCGGGCATGGACCTCTCGTAGACTGCCTTAGCGTATTTTTTTGCACGCGTGGCCAGGCTCTGCCTGTTGGTGGTAGTGTGGGAACCCACCAGTGCAGATGGTCGCTGGCGCGCGAGAGTGCAGGCAACCAGCATATTGTGAAAGTGGTGGTTGTCTTGATGTGCTGATCCATGCTGGCATATGTATGGGCACCAGAGCACACAAAATTTCACTACCTGCGTGATTAATTTGATGGAATTTATGGCGAGCTGTCTGACAGCAACTCTGTGCTGGTTTTCAGACATGGGCTCTTTTGAAAAAGGAAGGAGGTTAGGTTGGACGATGAGGCTAGACTACACTAATAGTAAGAGCCCATGTCTGTACCAAATGCCTCTAGTGGCACGGTGATGAAGTGTGATGACACTGCGTACGTGTTGCACACGTGGTTTACATGTCCTGCAGTCTGGGTTCTTTGTTTTGACATGCGGGTATGTGTTGGGACGCATTGCTTCGGCATGCACCTCGAGTGCGACTTACCTCCCCACCATAGGAGCTCGCACGCACCGTGAAAGTGTTTGAGTGCTTTTAGTGTGTCAGTGATTACCTCCCACCATAGGGGCTCACACGCACTTTGAGCGACATTGAAGTGTTCTGAGTGGATCACCTTCTCACCAAAGAAGGCTCCATCCATGAAGTATTGAATGAAGCAAGATGCTGTGCGACTGTATCCTCACACATAGAGGACAAGTCAATGCAGTGCATCGCGAGCGAGTTAGCATCGCTGTACTACTCTAACCTCGCGGAATGAGGACGGGTCAATGACAGTGCGTAGGGTTTTAACCGTTTCGACGGCGCCCTGAATGCTGATGTACAGTGTAACCAAATTCTATACATGACAGGAACATGCTGCACCAGCACGTGCCCACATGTGAATTTTGGTGAGCTTTGTTGAACGAATGGGCAGTATTACCAATGTTGCGTTGTAGGCTTCAATGCCTCGCACGTATGGTTTGTTGACTGCACCTTAGCTAAGTCACGCGACCTACAGCCGTGAATACGGTGGCAGGTGCTGTGATACACGGAGAGTCGTGAATGATGAGATGAATTCAGATGCTTCGGCATCAGAACTTCAAGTTGAACTGCTGAGTTTGAAACAAGGGGCCTGAGAGCAGGCAGGTGTGACAGCCTTGTGGCGGATATACACTGTGCACTTGACAAAGTGTCTCCACGTGTGTGAGGCAAACTTCACCCTTGGTGCAAGCGCTCAACAGCAGGTTATCAGTGGGAGGCCTTGAGCAGTGATTCAGTTACTAAGGCACTAGTTGAACTGAATCCTGACCTGACCTTTGGTGGCCCGCCCCTGCGCAGATTACGCAAGCGAGCCATTTATCAAGGTCGAGGCGGCTCGAGAGTGGATGGTGGTGGCGCAGCCTATGTGGAGGGCCCAGCTGCGTTGCTGGAGAGCTGAGACTTTGGCGTCTATACGGAGCTCAAAGGTGTGGGCGCGAGCAGGCCCGGGTGCCACTGCAGCTTTCAACCTGACAGTGTTTGGCATGCTGATAAATGCAGTTCAGCGAGCTACAGTACCCGTTTCTGAGTGTCGTGTTCCTCGCTGCCCTGAGCACTGCTTCTCTTTGAATCGCTTGTGATGGGTACAAAGAGCGTGTATGATGCCAACTGCATGCATGGCCTTGTTGTGGAAGGAATCCTGGGACACCCCCAGTTGACCTTGCAAACTACGTGGCTGATGTGCAGATTGATGCTGGCCCAGTGCATGAAGCGCGAGTGCTGTCATTGCACGAAATGGCTGTCTTGTTCACATTCACATGTGACTTGCCAGTCAAGGCCACCGTTGAGGACATGAAGTTATGGCTTGTGAATTTGCCATGCCTCAAATGGCGTTTCACGTTTGCTGTAACGCTCTTGGGCTCTGGCGTGTTTGATCTCCCGGCGAATACCTTGTTTTCCCAAAGGTGTATGCTTGGACCACGACTCGGTCGCCGCCCCCCCCAGTAAATGGTGTCGAGTCAGGGAGTCAATATGCATGTGGCAGAGTATTCCAAAGAGCATGAGTGGATCAAGGCTAGGATTGCTGCTATCAATGCACAAGGCGATGCTTGGCAGTACGCAGTTTCGCCTATGTGATTTGTGCAGAAGGCTTGAATACTGGCCCGTGAGCTAAGTCAATTCAAGATCGCGTATGGACCGTGATGAAGTTGAACTTGAACTTGAAGTGCGAAGCCAAGGTCAGCGACCCATCGCCAGGTGTCTCCATACCACAGAGCCCTGATGGAGGTGAACTGGAACTTCATCAGAACCCTCATGAAGTGGCTCGTCGTAAGGAGTCGCGTAACTCATGTGTGAACGCCACAGCCGCGATGCGCCATGATGTGACCAGGGACCCCCATACCACGGAGGACCCTGCTCCCATCAGGCCAGGCAAAGGGGTTGTACTGTACTCCCACATGGAACGCCCAGCAAACAATGCATTGGCAGACTACTAGCGCGAGCGCAGCAGCGAAGAGTGTTTTCAAAGAGCGGGATTTTTTTTGTCATTGCTCGACCCTGAATTGGAGGTCAGCGTTATGTCAGTCACTGAAGCAGCTGAAGTCTTTGAAAGAGCAATTTGCGCTCTAGAGAAGGGGGACCATTCAGTGACAGAACTGGCGGACAAAACGTACCTAAGTGAAGGTTAAAGGGGTGTGTACCTGACACTGCGGTTTGGCAACAAGTTGGTGAGGCACAAGTTCAAGTGATGAACTTGCCCATCACAGCCATGTTGGGCAGTGACTTCTTGGCTAGCTTGACATACAAGCCATTGTGACTTGAGGGCCCCGCGTTGAAGATGAATCTTAGATGATCAGTAGCTCCGCTGTGAGGAGGCTGCAGCAGAGTGGTGTGATGCAAAGATGTCGGGCAACGTGCGGAGGTACCAGCCAGTGACCCACCACTGGCACCACACCGCAGTGTTTCGCGAAGAAGACATAGTGATTCCTGCACACACAGAGATCAATGTTGAAGCTGCCATATTGTGCCCCGGTCAAAGGTGTCCACCTCTATTCCGCGGCGACTTGCACTAAGGAGGTCACGTTGAAGTTATGGGAGCGCAGGGTGAGAGCAGCCATGTCGGTTGACACGGTTGGCTCACACAACCCAATGAGCGCAATTAATGAGGTTCTATCAGCCAGTACTAATAGCCAGGACCACCGTTGTAGGTGAAACCATGCCTGTGCTGCGTGAGGATATCATTGAGTTGGAAGATGAGTGCAAAGAAGAAGAACTGCGAGAGACAATCCATACGATTGGTTGTGCACACGATATGAAAACGCCTGGTGGCAGGCCATACGCAACGCATTTCATGAATGTGATTCGCGGGTTTTTACGAATATTGAAATGATCATGATGTGCACAGGACGCAAAAAGCCCGATGTTGACAAACCCCACAAAGTTTGACATTGACACGGGGAATGCGGTGCCTATTACTGAAAGCGCAAGACGCTAGGTTCCAGAAGGAAGCATGTACTGCAGTCCAGTCTTGGTTACAACTATAGACAGGCCTGGTGACAAGATTCAATTTTACGTTTCAGCGGTTAAACGCTGTTAGCGGTTGAACATTGTTACAAACGCAACAGTACAACGAGTAGAAGTTTGAGCAACAGATGACATGTGGTGCATCAGATGAGGGCCAAGTTACATGTCGTCTTTTGACATGGCAGCTGGCTATTGTCAGATACCATCGTGCGAGTGTGACGAGCTGACAATATCGCATACCGCGCGCCAGACGCCGGAATGTAACCTTACAAGGTGGTATCATTAAACCCATATTCGGAGTGGTGAACTTGCCGGCGCACGCGCCCAATGCAAGCACCCTTGACTCCACGCTGGGAGCGTATGCAATGGCGTATGTTGATGACGTGCTCATATATGATGACTCCATGGAGGCAAATATTGCACACATCAAAAACGCGTTCGTCAAGGTGACAGAGGCCTGGGCTTAGTGTGACTCGACACAAGTGCCAGAGGCCTCAGAATTTAATTGAATTTATGAGACGCAGTGTAGGAGCAGGAGGCATTCGCCCAGACCCTGATAAGGTCCAAGCAAATGACCGACATGGATGCTCCCTAGACTTGAAGTGCGTTTAAATGGCAAGGCAACAGGTTGACCGAAACCTGGCATCACAGTGACGTCATGCTCTGTACTAGGTTACTTCAACTACTGAAGTGTTACTTCGCAAAAGCTAGCTACTACGCTAGTAGTTTTGGCGACATTGAATGCAGATGCGGTAAAGAACACTGTCTGCAGATGGCAAGATGGGGGCAGAGTGCCTGCGCACCCCTGAAAGGTCATGACACAGTGCTCAGCAAAGACTTAAGTGGATGAAGTGCTGTAAACCGATGCCCTCTCAGACTGCCTGCTGTGGCATACTGACGCAAATTAAAACGGTAGAAGCACATAGCGACAAGGAATATGCACCTGCGGCACGCCACAGGCGCACAGTAAATGGGAGGGAGGAAATAGAAGTGGTAGTGGGGTAACTTCGTGCAAAACGCCAAGAGCGCTACCACTGGAGTATGTGGTCGTAGTGCCATCACTGAGCACTCAAACCTTTTTTTTTTTTTTTACCACACTTATGGGGGAACCCACCACAGTGATGGTATATGAAACAACATTGCGATGGCTCCTGGCTTCGCAAGCGTAATGAGAGATGCTGAACAGCATCATTGCACAACATGCGATGGTTGTCGATGTTACAAGACCACATGGCAAGCTGCAGCATGATGAGATGAAATGGGAGGCCAATGGAGTACGACATAATCGTACAGCATTACTCAGGCCTTTACATTTGAATGTTGTGAACTCTAGTGCAATGGGCAGTTTAGACTGCAGTCAATACAGAGCGAGAAGCGCAAGAGAGTATGATCATGCTGGTGAGCAGTGGTCGGTTTCACCGTTTGCATCGGCAACGCCACAATTGGCGAGTTTTGCTGATGACATACCCTGAGGTACCACTGAGATCTCCAGCCACTACTGTTGAAATTGCTACTAGTACGTTCAGAGGCTGAGTCACGAGCTCTGACTAGGGACATTCCTTCAGGCTCGACCAACTCGTAGTGAGCAACACACTGTGGCATATGAAGTTACTAGCTTGCCATTGGCAATCATGATGGCTGCAAAGCTAGCAGAACTTGAAGGTGACAATTATGGTGCAAGAGGCTGTTACTCTGCAGTGCTCAGTCTTGAGGCTTTTACTGAGGCCCCCAGCGGAGGTGCCTAGTCAAGATAGCCTGCATTCTGAGAAGGGGGACCGCAAACTGGCCTTGCACTTGATGATGATTTGAGACAACGATTCAATGTCTTGAGGACGATATGAGCTGCTAGTGCCACAGTACTACATCTGGTCACAAGCCACCTCAAGCGCGGGATGGTGTTGCGCCGATGGCCTGTGCCCACTGCACTTTAAGATGTTTGAGCATTTTGGTTTTGGAACTTCTGCATGTGCATTGCATTATGCAACTGCAGGATACGCCAGAAATGAGCACCACTCACTTGCAGATATTTGAGCGCCTGTCAAGTTCACTGGCCTCAAATAGCAAGAATGTGCACGCACGCCGACTAGTATGTGACTATGTAACTGCATGGCATATGACTGCAGCACAAGAGTGACACTCCTGGTCTAAGACTTGATGCACAGCCGATGTTAATGCCGCTTACTTGCATATACCCAGTGAGCGCGCACTTGTAGCCCCAGAACAAGGAGTCGCATCAGATTGAGTTGATTGATTATGACGAGAGAGCGGCCCATAGCAGGCCAGAGAAGAGTTGTGTATGCAGCACCAAAGCGAACCCTGGGTTTGTTGAGGCAGTGCTAGTGCGCTATGTGGTTCGATG
Source organism: Tribonema minus (assembly GCA_017506865.1). Taxonomy (NCBI): domain Eukaryota; class Xanthophyceae; order Tribonematales; family Tribonemataceae; genus Tribonema; species Tribonema minus. Next base: position 24,366 of record JAFCMP010000220.1, read on the forward strand.
CTTTAACCGAACGTATACCACATGGTACCTGGTGATCAATGTATATCGTAGTAACGCCGAGAACGTTATGTATTTTCATTGGACGCTGAAGGTTGAGGGTGGAAGTGATAACATGCAGGTACATACATCTAACGTGGCTGTGCAACATTGATCCCATGTGGTTCATGGCGTTTCTCTGGGGACAGAGAAAAGTCGAGAAGGGGGAGTTGACACGGTTTGATATATGTACTCTGTATGTTACACTTCCTGGCATATGATGAGAGGCTCCCTATGTTCGGTCATTGCTCAGCATATCAGAGTGTCAGTTGAGAACTGTCTGTGAGACCCTTCTTGTGCTGAAAGGTTCGGAGCCCTTGGGCTTGAACTTGGGGCAGGGGTTCACAACAACACTGACTCTGGAATGAGAGATAAGACAAGCAGAGGAGCCGACCTGAAGCCAACCCAAGAGACCTCCATGGTGTCCACAAGTAAGAAAACTGCCTTAACTATAACCCCTAATCGTTTCACATGCACGACGCATCATAATATGTGATTGCGCTTTATTTTAAAAAATATTTAAGAATGATCCGCTCCGCTCCGCTCATCCGCGACCCTGAAACCTAAAAAGCAACCGAGCATTTATGCTATGGTGAGGTCAGTCAAGACACTCAAACTGTTGAAGTTCTGTTAAATTTGTGAAGCTTTTTCGAACCAAACGTTTCAAACCCCGAACCCTTCATATAGCCCTCTGGTTTGCAGACCCATGCGCGGCACGCAGCCGCGTCCTGCAGCACGCCCGCTACGGCTTCACCTTCACGCAGATAGCTACCTGCCTGCAGCAGCTGCGCAGCGGCAGCAACGATGCTGCATCGGCCCTCGCACTGCTCCTGCCCTCGGTCTGGTACCAGGACTGGCGCCAGGACGACGGCGCGTGGCGGGCGCTGCGCGATCTGCTACAACGGGCAGGCGGAGCTGCGGGGCCGGGCATGCGGACTCGCGCCGGCGCGCACCGCGCTGCTGCGCCAGCGGTGGCGCGCGAGCCAGGCTCTGCCCAGGCCCCGCCGGCCGCCGTGCTGCCGCGGCGTCAAGCGGCGCTATCACGGGTGCTAGACGCAGCGCTCGCCGCCACGCAGCTGCGTCGGCTTGAAGCAGCAAATGCGTTGGAAGCAGTCGCGGCGTGGCGCAGCGGCGCCTCTAAGGGGGCCATGGGTTTCTTGGCGCAATTGCCGAGCACTGACCCAGCGGAGACCATGTCCCCGCCGGAATTCCGCGAGACGCTGCGGCGCCACCTGGGCGTGGAGCGCCCCGCCCCCGCTGCGGCGCGGTGCCCCAAGTGCCATAAACCAGTGGACTCGGGTGCCCACCTGCGCCGCTGCACACAAGGGCTTAACGTCACGCGACACAACTTGCTCGCAGACGCGCTCTTTCAGCTGCTCAAGCAGGTGGCCCACCTCCGCGGTCTCGACCGGGACACCCTTGCCCCCTTCCGCCGCTACGCGGCGCGCCACGGGTTCAACAAGTTCATGGACATCGTCTTTGGCAGCAACCAGATCTGCCTTCCAGTCCCTAAAGTGCAGCCGAGCGCCGACGCGGTAGCAGCAGGCCGGTGCACTAAACTGCGCGGCGGCTTTGAAGTAGCTTGTTGCATAGACGTCACCATACGTGACAGCTCATGCCCCTCCCGCCTCCGTCAGGCTCAGGGGGGCGCGCGCGATGTGCAGCGCGTGCTAGAATCGGCTTCGCAGGAAAAGATAGACACATACGTAGTCTCAGGGGCCCTGGACCCCACTACACACACCCTATTTTCCGCAGCCTTTGACCACTTCGGCGCTATGTCACGCGACACCCAAGCGCTGCTACACGCACTCGCCGAGCAGGGCTCGCACGGCAGCTACAATCTCGCGCAGCGCGTTGCCGTCTGGCGCCGCCGCACCTCCCTCGCGCTACAGCGCGCGCTCACACGTGTCGTGATCGACAACTGGAACGCAGTCATTGCCCCTGATGGCGACGTCAGCGCTTACCGCCGCATCGCACTGTTGCAAGTGCCGCGGCCCTCGCCGGCCAGCGCCGAACCGCCGGCCCCTCCGTAGATTTAGTTATTGCAAGCCCGATTTATCGTGCGCGCAGCCCATGCGGTCCAGGACATAATATACAACTTCAACAGCACATTGAAGATCGCGTGATCACGAGGCAGGAAGTTGGCGCAGCGAAAGCAAGAGTTCTCTATGGCGACCTTGCTATGGCGAAGATTAAGACCCCAGCTGCAGCAGCTGCTGCTGCTGGTGAGCCCAACCAAGCAGAATCGCGGGGTTCACCGCTTAGAAATCACACTGCTGCAGTTGGCACTACTTCGCGGCGCACGTCGCTGCGAGCAGCCGCTCCTGCACGCAGAAGACCATTCAGCATGCCTAAGGCGAGAAACTTCATCACATGCCAATGCTGGTACATGCGCGTGCCGGTGCTGCTGCAAGTACACCTTCTGAAGAGAGACTTGAGGTCCAGTCTCAGCCACCCGCTCAACAGCTGGATCTTCAACAGCCAACCTCAAGTCACGAGAGTCACCAACTTTCATCCCAAGTTCGTTCGACGTACACCTCTATGAGGACACAAAGCGTACTCTCAAGACGCAGTCACCATGGGCAACTGACCTCACTGCACACAGCCAAAGCCTCATGAAATCCCTCGACCCCCCCAATCTCCACGACCCGCGCAGCATCCGTTCGTCGCCGCCCTGCCCGCGCTGCTGCCAGGCCTCGTCACCGTCTTCCCCAGCGACGGCTTCGAGGGCGACCTGCGCAAGGGTTAGGGTTAGGGTTAGGGTTACTGTGCGCGGAGCACCTCGTCGACGCACGCTCCTCACTCCAGGACCTCTACCAGTGGCACGCGGACCGCCTCAATACCGCCGACCTCGAGAGCCTCGCGCACCCGTTCTGGAGCCGCAGCGGCGGCGGCGGCGCCGCACTTGCAGACGGTGACACAAAAGGGTCTCCGCAGCAGCGCTACCGCAGCGCGCTGCTGCCCAGCGAGGCGTGCGGCGCGGACGTGCAGGCTCGGCGGCGCAGCAGCGCGTGCGCGGACGCGGCAACGCTGGTGCCGCAGCTGCGCCGCGGCCGGCCGGGTGTCGCCGTGTTGGTGACGCCGTACGGGCCCGCGTACACGCCTTACCTGCGGTGGCGCAACAGGCGGCGCAGCGGCTGGAGATGGTGTCGTACCGGTACGAGTGGCCGCAGTGCGAGGGGGAGGGGGAAACGGCGGGAGAGGGGGAAGCGAGGGTGAGTGGAGACGGGGCGGTGGAGGAGATGGCGGCGGGGGCGGCAGCGGTGGAGCGGTGGTCTGCGACGGAGGCGCACCTGCTTGTGCAGTGCTAGATGTCAGCTGAGGCCCGCAGGCAGCGCTGTCGCTGCATTCGCCTCGCGCCGGCAAGGAGTAACTGTTGGGATGTTGGCGTGAGCGGGTGTGGCAGGGGTGCGCGGCCGCAACTTGAAGGTGGTGTTGCGACGGGCCTGGGGTGCGCGGCCGCAACTTGAAGGTGGTGTTGCGACGGGCCCGTCGCAACACCCCCTCTAAAGTTGCGGCCGCGCACCCCTGCCACACCCGCTCACGCCGTGTTTGTGTGTGCGTTGGCAAATGTATAGGTGGGAGCTAGGCGGAGCGCGTCTGGCGGGCACAGCGCGCGCGGAGCAGCGGGCCGCAGCCGAGGGCACCTGTTCAAGCAGTTTTACATACAGTAGTGGGTGAGCGCTGCGCTGAACTCTATGGCCTGCGGGGTTGTCATGGCAATGTTGGCTACATTATCGCGTACATTCTCTGCCTTGCAATAGGCCACGTCCGATATGTCGTAACGGCTGCTGAGCGCCCAGTGGACGCATGCCTGAGCGCCCCAAGGAGATTGAAAATGCGGGCTAGTGTCGGGCCTCATGCCCATGGCTACTGACGCCACCATGCTGTACAGTCATCAACGTCGTGTTGCAAGCTTGTTGTGAGTGTTCAAGCCATGGTCCAATGCTGTGTTGAACGAGCTCGTCTGCTGCACAGTCATGCATGGCAACAAATACGAGCCTCCTTCAGGCTCTGGGCGACAAGTACTTGATGATGCTTTCCACAACTGACACAGGTCGTAGTCATTGCTGACGGTCAACCAGTGCCATGTATGTGCGCGCAGCACATCTGACAGCACACCCTTACTTTGGCTTTGGCTGCTGCACTGCGGCGTGGGTATGTACATAGGCTTCGGCACACCTCAGGGCAGTGCGCAGCGCGTGACGCGCGCCTCTGCCTTTGGAGCGGTCGCCCGCGCACGTGCGCGCTGAGCCGTGGCACATGCTTGGGCTGATGAGCGCGACAGCGGTCCCCATACTTGGTGGTCTTTACTGTTGCGCACCCGCTCGTTCGTTGTTTGTTGTTGTGTGTAGATACTTTGACGCACTCGCTGCGGCATCGCTATCGCTGACTTGCCTGTAGTTACAGACGCTGCGAGGGCCCGCTCCGTAGCGGGCGGCGACTGAGCACTCTCGCAGTCACCCTGCTACGTGGCTCATGTGCAGGCGCTGAAGTCCAGTTGTTGGAAAGCACAATGCATGCCAATGCCATGTGCATGCAGGTGCTCAATGGGCATATTTGGCTGGTCATCCTAGACATTTGTTGTTGCTTTAGAGCTGGACCTCAGGTGAAGCAGGTGCAGCGCAATTGCTAGTTACTCTGGTCACATATGCCAAGGACATTCAGCATGACTACAAGCCCCCTCGATGCAGCAATACGACTTTAAGCGCGCCCCTTGGGTTTCCTCCCACATCTGATTAATTCACTTCACTTCACACTTTCATCTGAAGCTTGTCTCCATGTCGTTTTTCCAGCTTGCTTGTTGTTCAGCTTGTGTATGTTTTCTTTTTCAGCTTGCTTGTTCAGCTTACATGCGAGCATACCATGGTAGCCTGTTTCAGCTGTAGCCTGTTTCAGCAGTGACAGCGTACTCAGTACTTCCTTGTGAATTCTCACGTAGGACGCAAAATGCCCCCCCAGATGTTCAGCTTGCTACCAGAATTCACGTGTTTTTGTGAAACTTTCAAGGTGTATTGACGAGCACTTCTAACCGACATGGCCTAAGGGCACGTCTCCCCTCTTCTAAGTCTCTTGTCCATTTGTCGCCCTCTGGACCGCACCATGTGCGTCATCATGCGCAAAGAGTACGCCACGTGGAGCGCTGCGGACAGAGCTGTGCGTATGCATGCCAGTGCTATAGTAGCATTAAAGTCTAGATGACTGGCTGCTCCGGGCACTGACATTCTGATTGCGTACTCCGTAGCGAGAGCCCGCAACGAATCTTCTTCGACCAATGTGCCCCAATGCCGCCAAATGACCCGATTGGGGCAAAGGTGCTAGCCATTCTGATCACAGCGACTGGAACAGTGGGTCTTTTTGGCGGCCTCCTGGTTGCGGCAGCGACCCCCGGGATCGTCTGCGATCTTCGCTGAGTGCGCGCCTCAGGCGCCTGTGCCTCAAAGCAGGTGATGTGCGGCATGAGCGGAGCTGACGCGCCACGGCACCGGTGGTGGAGCTGGCGTCGGTGCCTCCGGGTTCTATGCAGGCTCTTGCAGTGTAGCTGGGAGACTGGCGGTGCCGCTAACGGCGGCTGTTGCTGCTGCTGCTGCGGCAACAGATGTGAGGGCTACTGGGAGCAGATGTTCCAGCTTAGCACCTCAGGTTGTTGCCGCTGCAGGGATGTGGCAGCTGTACCAATCGTCTACATGAAAGGCAGGTGCACCATCTCCAAAGCCGCTGCGCCTTATAGCTTTGCTGGAGCGGCGCGCAGCATGTGCCGCTGCTCCAGTATCCGCCGCCGCGGCCTGCTGCTGCACCAGGTGCCGCCGCGGCGCCTGCTGCAGTCGTTTGCCGTCGCCGCTCCCGGTACCGCTGTCACTCCGGCTGCGGCGCCGTCAGCTGCTACCGCTGTCCAAGGCCTGCGGCAACAGGCCATTGCTGCAGCAGCTGCAGCAGCAGCTGCAGCAGCAGTCACTGGATCAGCTGGTCGCCTGCGCCCGCAAAAGCTTCGGCAGCCGCTGGCGTTCCTGGCGCTGCCGGAGCAGCTGCGTCATGTGCTGCCGTTGCTGTGTTTCGTCGCTGGGGCAGCTGCTGGTTCTTATACTCGTAAGAAAGCGCTCATAGGCAGCCCAGCCACTGTCTCTGTTTTCTTGTTTTTACTCCGTTTCATCTGGGAGAGTCAACTTCCAGCTGAACACACAAGTGAACGTGAACTTCTCAGATCGTCTCGGTGGATGCATCGTGCAGGTTTCTGGATTCTTCAGAGTGAGCGTGACGCAGCACTACCATTCGAGGTGGATGCGACGTGCAGGATCTTGGATTCTTCAAAGTGGGCGTAACGCAGCAACGCCCAGTCTTGCGAGGATCTGCTGTCCTGGCGCGGGCGCTCAGAGACTTCACTCTGTATCATCGAATATCTGCAGTACTGTTGACTTCTACTCGGTGAGGCGCCCAGCATATAGATTGCCAGTGAGCGGGGCTCAGAGCAGCAGAAGTCGAACCTGCCATCACAGCAGTCGCAGCCTGAGCAGTGCCACTGGTGGAAACTTCCATAGCAGGATGGCGGACAAGCTGGCACGGGACATAGAGGACGCACACAAGGCGGCGTGCGATGCTGGGGAGATGGCTTATTCTGATCCTGCCACTGGATACACGGTGTTCACGGAACTGCAGCATATAAAACGGTGAGCTCGGGCTGTACTACATGCATGAATGCATTGCAAAGGCAGCCAGATCCTGGCTTTTAGGGGATCAGTGTCGGTGCAACAGCCAACCGACCTCGATCAACTTGATGCTATGACTCCACGGTTGCGCAACCACAATATCTTACACCTGACGTTTTGATTCGGCTGTCGCTTTATGCAGGCCGGTGTGCATATATACGTTGATTGCACATCGCCGTGCTGCGGTCGCTACAATGCAGTGCTTTATCAGGCTTCACGACCTGCACTTTGTGTGAACTCTGGCGCTGCATGCCAACGCAAGACAACCGTGCATCATACCTTCCAAGTGCTTGCGCTTTCACGGCAGAGAGCAGCGCAGGCCCCTCACCCCTCCAATCGCTCATGTAACCCCAACTTCAACCCTCACTGCAAACACAGAGCAGCGCAGTAGCCTCACCACCTCGTTTGCCTACGTCTTTGCAGGGGCTTCTGTTGTGGCAATGGTTGCCGCCACTGCCCCTTCCTGCACCAGAACGTTGAGGACCCGGCACTGCGAAAGAACGGTCCTACGAAGACCGTTCTGCTAAAGTGAGTGCACACCAGCACACACCGTACGCGTCGAACAACATGTGCCGTGTATTCTTGACAGCGGAGGCGGCTGTCATGCTGATCAAGGCGCTATCCGCAATGAAACAGCTTCGTGGTTTCTTAGCTGCGTACTTTCAAACTTCAAGTGCCGATATCGCCGCTGAGTGGCGCAACGTATGACGCATCTGAAACTGCAGTGCTCACATGCCTGATTGCAGAGTGATGTTGCAGGGGCGGGGCCACCGTTCTGTTACGCTCAGGTGCATGCCTCTCGCGTGTAGAATCGGTTACGGCATTCAAGCTTGCACTGTTCCTTCTATCATCGTCTCACACCACTGGCCGCACCAGCAGCAAGCCCACGTGCACCTGGCACATGAACGCCCGACCCAGCGCATGCGCTTAACGCATTGCAACTGATCATAAGGCGCCGCTGCCGCTGCCGCTGCTGCCGCTGCCGCCGCAGACACCGCGTGCGCGCGCGGCGGCGCAGCAGCTCTGACAGCGATGGCAGCGACGCCAGCAGCAGCAGCAGCAGCAACAGCGGTAGTGGTGGCAGCGGCTCAGCACGCGGCGGCGGTCCGCTGAACGTTCTGTTCTGGAGCGGCGGGAAGGACAGCTTCTTGACGCTACGTGCGCTTCAGGCGGAGCAGCGGGACGATCCGGGAGCGCCTGAGGTATGTATGTATGTGGTGCTGCGTCAGCGCTCAGCATTCGCGCAGTGCTCGCTCCACGGACAGGGCAGCTTGACGAGCCCAGATGGAGCATTGAAGATAAAAGTACAGACACAGTTTGTATGTACTTCTATGTACACTGCTCACGCAACAGCTTCAGTCCTAGCATGGGGGGATTCCCGCGCGATGCGCGTGCGACGCCGTGTCTCAGCTATCACTGGCGGCCGCGCTGAGCTGCTTGTACACTTTGCGGAATCTGACGGAAACTCCTACTGCTGATCATGATCGCAGGGTCATGCTCATCACGACGTGCGACGCCGTGAGCGGCACGGTTGCGTTTCAGAACACCATCATTGCTGCAGGTCATGCTGAAGACGACATGCGACGCCATGTCTCAGCTATGAACCGCTGCGCACTTGTTATGATCGCAGGTCATGCTCATCACGACGTGCGACGCCGTGAGCGGCACGGTTGCGTTCCAGAACACCAACATACGCGATGTCATGGACCAGGCCAAGGCACTTCAAGTAGACCTGCTGGCAGTGCCCTTGAAGGGGGGCGAGGCGAGCACTGGTGCGGGCCCGTATGTGGATGCCGTCATGGCGGCTCTGGAGCCCTTCAAGCAGCGGGTGAGCTGCAAAAACGTGTATCATACCTCAACTTCAGACACTCAACAGCAATTATACTTCAAGTTCTGAGCAGTATGGGCCGTATGGGGATGCCGTCATGGCGGCTCTCTGGAGCCCTTCAAGCAGCGCGTGAGCTGCAAAAACGTGCATCGTACCTCAACTTCATACCTTGATGGCAATCGTACTTCGTGTTTGAAGCAGTAGCCCCTCCGAACACATGCATTATACTTCAAGTTTGGAGTAGTGCCCGTATGTGGATGCCTTGAATGGCAGCTCTGGAGTCCTTCAAGCAGCTGGTGAGCGCTGTGCGCACCTGCCTCGTACTTCAATGGTGAAGTATGTTCAACCTCATCTTGCTTGCTTCGACGTTGCAGCGCTGCACCACGAGTCGGATGTCATGTCTGTCAGCAGGCGGCACTGTTGAGGGCCATACGTGTCCACCTTCGCTGTGTTCCGAGCCTGCAGACCTCTCGTTGTGTGCATTTTGAGCTGTGGCAAGAGATCAGGGGCAGCTAGGGTCAGGGTTAGGGGTGGGGTTAGGGTTAGCGGTGGTATTGTTTGTGTGTCGTCTACCGCCTTTATCATTCCTTTGCCTCAGAAAACAGTTTGCCCTCTTTCGCAGGCGCTGACCCAAATGCCTGCGTAGCCCTCACATGCGCAGCTGCCCCCATGCCACACTCCCCAATCTGCATACATATGCCGCGCGCTATGCCATGGCGACCTGCCCATGTTGTCCTGTGTTCATGGGACTAGATTTAAGGTTAAGGAGGGCTAATTCCAGCATACATATCTACATACCCGTGGTGCTCCTGTGTGTGCATTGGATCAGGGTTATGAGGGCCATAATTTCCGTGTACATGCCTACATACACCTGCAAAACGCTGCTGAGCAGCGCTGCCCTACATGGACCCTAGCGTCAGGTCTAGGACTCTAGCATACAATACCTACCTTGACGTACACCTGCTCCCTATGCTGAGCGCTGGACCCCTCGACTAAGATTAGGGTGAGGGCTACGATTACCGCTCACATACCTAGCAGACACCTGCTGCTCGCTGCTGCTCGCCATGCTGAGCACTGCCCTATGTCAACCCCTGTTCAGTAGGGCTAGGGTTAGCGCTATATTTCCGCTCACATACCCTAGCCAGACACCTGCTGCTCGCTGCCGCGCTCGCTATGCTTAGCACTGCCCCACATCAACCCCTCTCTTAGGGTTATCATTAGGGCTACAATTTTTACTCACATACCTAGCCAGACACCTGCTGCTCGCTGCTGCGCACTATGCTGAGCACTGCCCCCCCCCCATCCCCCTCCCCCCCGCTCGCGCCAGATCCGCGCGCTGTGCTTCGGCGACCTGCACCTCGTCGACATCCGCGCGTGGCGCGAGGCCACCTTCACCGATACCTACCCCTGCCGCTTCCCCCTCTTCAACACCCCCTACGCGGAGCTCAAGGCGCGCCTCTGGGCGGAGGCAGAGCGCGGCACCATTTCCGTAACTGTCAGCGCGGTCCGCGACGACCTGCTGGAGCAGGGTCCTCTGAGAATAGGGGCGCAGTATGACGCGGCGTTCGTGGGAGCGCTGCCGCAGGGCGTGGATGAGATGGGGGAGAACGGGGAGTTTCACACGCACGTCGCGGTGGCGCCGTCGGCGGCGAAGGCGGTTGTGAAGGGCGACGGCGCAGCGCGATAGCCCGACAACAGAGTTGGTTGGTCGTGTCAGTCGTGATTTCGCGTCCTCCTGAGCAGGGGGTGATGGTGATGTTTTGAAAGACGTCAACGTTTTGTTCTGTGGCATTGTCTAAGCGCCTGTGTTGCCGTACGCGTATACTATAGTCAAAGAGAGCAGAGGGGTGGCGTAGGGTGCCAGTGGGGGGGGGGGGAGCTAGGGCTGCAAATGGGCCTACCTACTTCTCAGGATGTATGTTAACCATTGTTGGTGCCCTATGGATATGGTGAGTGAAACGCTGTTCGTCGGCGTCAGGACCTTCTTTTGTGCATGCACACCGTGGTATCACCAGGCTGTCCTGGAATCCAGAGGGAAAGGCTCCCTGGCCAGCCTTGAGTGTCCACGAGCTTTCTAGCTCCAATGGCACCACAATTGTTAACCCTGCGGTCAACCTGCAAGTATGCACCAATGATGGTCCTCTCTCATAAATATCATGCCAATAATTTGCTGCTGCATCGTCATCCTATCAGCATGTCGCTGCAGTGGCCTGCAGTTTGTGAAGCGCAACTGACAGTGCTTGCATTGCCATTACATTTCTGCTTTGGTAAGATCACACCTCCCATGAAGTGTCAGAGAGCCTGGTTGGGCTTCGAATATGGATTCTTTGGAATTCTTTCAAGCACACACGCACGTCAGCTGCCCACGTGTAGTGCGTGTGAAGTTTAGCGTGATGTTGCGCTGTACCATTGTCCAATGGCTGCAGAACATGTCTGTACATGTAGACATCAATACCACCATTTCAGTGTACACTCTATTTACCAAGTGTGCCTGACCTGCGACCCGCGAAAGAAGCTTTTGCAAAACGAACGACGTATGCTTGTTGCAGCTGACTTGCGCGCAAGGCCTCTGTGACACTGCCGGCGGTGTAGCATCGCCGGTCGGGCTGCTTGCTTGGCGTCCAAAGATTCCAGAACGCGGTTCGCTCTCTGTAGGGCAACCGTTCGGTCAGTTTATAACCGTTATTCTAAAGGATATCTCAAAAGAGCGAAAACAGCGAAAATGAGAACGAATGACGCCTGTTCGAGGACCTACAGCTGGGCAAGCAGCCACTACAGCGGACTTTAGTGCCTGGGCTGGCCAGTGGGGCTGCTACCCGTCAAACCAAGCTGCGTACTATGCTGTAGTTCACCTGCAAGCATCTGCAGGAGCGACCGCAGCGCCAGCAGCAACTCGCCGACACCCGGAGCCCGCAGCGCTCGCCTGACCCGCTCACGAGCCTGGAGCTAGCGCGAAGTAGATAGCCTTGGCCGACGCACCGTACACCTGTTTCAAGCATCACTGAGGAGCAGGCGGGAGCTTTGAAGCTTAAGCTGCCAAGGCTTTGACGGGGAAAATGCACCGCAGGTGACCATAGCTACTTCTGCCGTGCAGCTTCGCTGCTTGTGTTGAGTCGCAGTGGAGCGGTGATTCGCGGGTATGGCTGCTAAGCTTCATGTGATGCCACCTCGATGTTACATATGATGCCTCCTCGTGCCTGGCAGCATCAGCATAATCACAGCAGCCATGCCATAATTGCGGAGCGTCGGACAAATACATGCAGGTCCGCATGCAGCATGGGGTCAGCTGCTGCCAAGCCAACGAGCGACCTTCAAGGCGGACAGAGCATAGACAGGCATACACTCCGGCTGACTGACTGACTGCCCCTTTGCTGCCCGTTAACTGGTACAATAGTAAGTGTACCGAGAGCACGCTTTTGACTAGCGCCGGCCTGACGCATCGGCGTGTGCTGATTCGCTGAGCAGCGACGAGCAACGCAGGCAGACTCACGGTGGACACGTCCGCGGAATCAGTCCGGCTGCAGCTTTCGCGAACTGTTATTCCTCGGTGCTTACTCGTGGTCCTCGTGCTCCTGCTCTCGTGTTGCTGTGCAGCGCATCCGCGAGACCCCCTGCATCTCGTCCAGCTCCACTCGCTGCACCACATCAACAAGCACATACGACGCCCATGGCGGCACCACCAGCACCCACGCCTCGACGATCGCGGGGCAGAATGCGCATCCTACACCTCATCAAGCTGAGCCTGCGCCGGCCAACCAGGCTCGGCGCGCCCGCCGCCGCCACGGTCACAAGCACTGCCGAGACTGCGGTGCGCTCCCGCGCCGGCTCCCAGACTCCAGCCCGAGCAACGCAGTCATTATCGCAGTCCATCAAGCGCTCCCTCAGCTGGCTCCCGCTGACCGCTGCCTCCAGCGCAGCGGCCGGCAGCAGCAGCGGCAGCGGCAGCGGCTGCGCAGGCGCCGCCGGCGCGCAGCGCGCCCGCTGCGACGAAAATCACAGCCCCCGCCGCCGCAGCGGGTCGGGCTCGAGCCCGCTCGGGGGCGGCGGAGGCGGCGGCGGCGGCGGCGGCGGCGGCGGCGGCGCGGCAGCGCAGGGGCGCGTGCGGCCGGGGCTGTGGCGACAGGGCAACTGCATTGCGCGCGGCGCGTTCGGCTCCGTGTATATTGGCCTGAATGACGTGACGGGGGAGATGATTGCTATTAAGGTGCTGGCGCTGCCGGGGAGCACTGCTGCTGCTGCTGCTGCCGCGGACGGCGGCGAGCTGAGCGCTGCTGCTGCTGCGGAGCGGCGCGCGCTGTACCAGGAGGTGTACATGATGCGGCGGCTGCGGCACGAGAACATCGTGTCATATCTGGTGAGCGGCAGGGAGCCGTTGGGCGCTGTGTTGTTGATGCCTATGTCTGATCACTTGTAGTTGTCACTGGTGAGGGTGCGAGTGCATGTATGCCAGAGCTGTGATGCCTCTCGGTGTTGCAGAGGATTGCTGCCAGAGGGGCGTCGGTTCGCGCGCTAGTTCTGGTTAAAGCACTGTTTCGTCTGCACCTCTGACTCGTAGTGTTGGACAAACAAAGCACAGCCGCAACGCATTCCACCGGACGCGGCGCGACTAAGTCCGAACACCCCGCCAAATCAACGCATGGCCTGGGAATCTGATGTCTCATCTTCAAGACATCTAACGCACTGTGACTCTCCCCTGCCCGAACTTCCGCCGCGCTGCGCAGGGCGCCGAAATCCGCGGTCCGCACCTGTACATCTTCCAGGAGTGGGTGCCAGGGGGCAGTGCGGCAGCGCTCATCAAGCGCTTTGGCCCCCTGGGCGAGAGCGTCGCGCGCTGCTACGGGCGCCAGGTGCTCAGCGGACTCGCGTACCTACATTCCCACCAAATAGCTCACAGGGACATCAAAGGCGCAAACGTGCTGATCGACGCCAGCGGCACAGGTGCGTCACCTGCCTTGAGGTTGGGAGAAGTTTGTCGTTGCGCCTGTGCTGCGTAGTAACCATGCTGCGCATGCGTACATGACATGCCTCAAGTACAATGTGAGACTTGACGTCACAGTGTGGACTTCAAGTTGGGGGGTGGGTTCGCCTTTGCATCTGTGCCGCGCTGCGGTTCACGTGACGTGCCTCAGTCGCAAAGTGCATCGTCGTCCTGCGATTTGTGCGATGCCACTAAGTAGAGACGTCAATTCAGCCGCGACTTGCCAGCAGCTGCAGTCGCAGTTGCCACCTTTGTCACCGCATGCCATGCAGGATCCAAAAAGAAGCCGTGCATCTTCCAGCCGTGCCAGATCATATTGCAAAGTATTTATCTCAAAGAGACAACACCGCCAGCACGTGTCATCGTTACCCTCCTGACACAAGCGGGCACCCCTTCTGGACAACACACTACAGTACCCTTCTGCCGCCCCGCATCCCCAGACGCACTCATGCACCCCCTTCGTTCAATACATCTTGTACTTCACTCACCAGACCCCCCCACCCCCCCCCAAACCTCCCCCTCCCCAGCCAAGCTCGCCGACTTCGGCACCAGCGTCTACGTCCTCGACCACCCCCACAACAGCAGCAGCAGCGGCGGCGCCACCGGCATACAGGGAACGCCGTACTTCATGGCTCCTGAGGTCATGCGCGGCCGCGCGCACGGCCTCGCCGTCGACATCTGGTCCTTCGCAGGCACCATCCTGCAGATGGTCACGGGCGCGGCGCCATGGAGCGGCAGCGGCGCCGCGACGCCCGGCGCGCTGCTGCGCATGGTCGCCGCGGCGCACGACGCGCGCGCGCCGCCGCCGCTACCGCCGCGCAGCCTCTCGCCGCCGCTGCGCGACCTGCTGGAGCGCTGCTTCAGTTGGGATGCAGCGCGGCGGCCCGTGGCGGCGGCGCTCGCGGCGCACGCGTTCTGGGCGGATGACGACGATGGGGAGTCGGAGTCGGATGAGGGGGAGGAGGAGGGGGGGCAGGGGGTCGTGAGCGACTGCTGCGGCGCCGGCGGCGGCGGCGGCAGCAGCGGTGGCGGCGGCGGCGGCGGCGGCGCTGACTTTGCGGCGGGCGCCGATGACAGCTGCAGCTCCACCAGCAGCTGCAGCAGCGCCAGCACCGCCGCAGCCGCTGGCGCAATGGCGGCGGCGGCAACAGCAGGTGGCGGCTGCAGCGGCAGCGGCAGCAGCGGCGCAGGCGCGGCCGAGGTCGCTGGCGGCAGCTGCAGCGCGTGCAGCAGCTGCGCGTCCTCGGCGGCCACCACGGCAGCGACGTTGACTGGCAGCAGCAGCATGTGTCATGAGTGCGCAGCAGTGAGCAGCAGCTGTGGCGGCCAGTGTGCGCACGTGCCACCGCCACAGCCCCAGCACAACAGCGGCGCTTCTCAACAGAGCCTGCCGCGGCTGCACATACCTCAGCAGCAGCAGCAGCAGCAGCAGCAGCAGCTTGAATGGCGGCAGCTGAGTTTGCAGCAGCCGCCGCCGGCGCGGCTCAGCGGCGGCAGTGGCGGCGGCTTCAACGGTAACGTGCCGCCGCAGGAGTGGCCGGGGTGGGCTAGATGCGGCTTTATCCGTCGCAACGCGGCTAGCGGCGGCGGCAACCCGTGGGCATTCGGCAACGCGCAGCTGCCGCCGCCGCCGCCAGCGCAGGCGCAGCTGCCGCCGCCGCCGCCAGCGCAGTGCAGTGAAGCCCAGCTGCCGCCAGCGCAGCGCAGCGACGCCCTGCTGCCGCCGCCGCCGCCAGTGGCGCCGCAGTGCGCCAGCAGTCAGTCGCTGCTGCTGCCGCGCAACTGCGATGACACTGCTGATGACGGTGCTGCAGCGGCGCCGCGAGAGTGGCCCGCGTGGGCCAGGACCGCATTCACGCAGCGCATGCGCGGCGCCGGCGCCCCGGCGCCGCCGCAGCAGCAGCAGCAGCAGCGCCGCGCGCGCGGTGGCGCCTGCACGCAGGCGCAGCACCTGCAGCTGCTGCGCGGCATCGCGGCGCCGCTCACGTTCCCCGCGCCGTCGTACGACGCCACCCTCAACAACTTCAGCATCACGGTGCTGACACCCGCTGCTGCTGCGGCGGCGGCGGTGGCGCGAGCGGCGGCGGTGCGCGCTGGCGGCGGCGGCAGCGGCGGCGCGCGCAACCCTTTTGAGAGCCGCAGGCTGCCGTCGCCGCGCGTGGAACCGTACTTCCGGGGAAGTTCACAGCGCGCCATCGCCATGTCGCAGGGAGACACCTACTAACACCAGTTCGTGGCGATGCTACCATACGGGGCAGCGGCGCCCGTCGCAGTGGCTGGAACATGTTCCAGATCCACGCGCCCGCGTCCCGCGCCGCACTCCTCACTCCCCTCCTTCCCGCCCCATGCCGCAGTGTCTGTGTGCAAGTGCCCCCCCCCCCCCCCGCCCCTCCCCCCCCCACGAGCCCCTCCCCCAATGCACCCCCCCTACCTGCATGCACGCGTGTAGACGCAAGCATACATGCCTACCCCCACCTGTGGTCGGGACAGCGCTTCTCTGCTGCCACTACTGGCGCGTATCGCGTCCCCCAGGTCACTGGCAGGCTGCTGCGCGCTGCGCGCAAGCCTCCCCCCCCCCCCCCCCCCCCCCCCGGATGATCATCATGATTGCGCAGTCCTATCAGGAGGTACTACGGGCAAGGCGCAGCACGCTGGCTTTAGGCATCAGTCAGCCCAGGCGCTCATAAGGCGGAGAAAGCGGTGATTACACGCTCAGCCGCTACCACTGGCTGCCAGCCCCCCAACCCCCCCCACCCCTCCAAAGCGACCCCTCACCAGCCCTGCCACATACAGAGGGGGGTGCTCACCCCCCTCTGCTATTGTTATTTGAGTCTGCCAAGTGTGTGGCGACAGCCACTTCAGCAGAACTTGCCGTGCACACCGCAGTCACTGCAGTACTGCGCGCGCTAGCACATCGCCAGCAGCGCTGCTGGCCACGGAGTCGGCCTTTTTATATGTTTTGCAATCGGTGTGTGGTTCCAGTGTTACTACGCCCCCTGCCCCCCCCCCCCACTCAAGGGTCGGGACACCCCCTCACCCACAGGGCAGGGCGCGCGCTCCGAACGTCATGACTCCTGCCGTCGACTTTCTGCGGCGTTACCAACTAGTCAGAGGTATGAGCTGCGCCCCCCCCAAACTGGCTCCCGCCGGTATTTCAACTTCAAGTTGACAGCTTCAAGGAGCTTTTGCCAACAGTATGGCGCCCGGTTTCCCAGGCCCCTCCGTAAGCGCTGCTGCCACGGCGCACGGCGCGGCGCAGCTCCATACATACATAACCCTATGCATGTTTCATGTCGTGCGCGACTCGGAGGCGCGTACAGCGGCTGAGCGCTGGCGCAATTGGTTGCGCCGCGCTCCCCCGCTGCTCGTACGCCTGCCGTTAGATGAGGCCTATGGCCGCTGTTTAGGCAGCGATACGTGCAGTGCGTGATGAGGCGCCTGGGCCGGCCCTACTGCGCTTTCGGAAATATCATCGTTTTTTTGCATGGCAGGGGTTGGTGATTCGTCTCGTATGTGCTCCGATGGCTGGCTGCAGCTGTGCAACTGGTGTGTATGCGCACTTATGCGTGTTTCAATCATCAATTGCTTCGTCACTTGCATGACGTCAGTTGCTTAGAGTTGTGGTGAACATCAGCGCTGCCCTGCATGCGTGCGGCAACAAACGGTTCTACACTATACTCACAATTGCAATATGCGCGTTATGACAGCACATCCTCTTACATGTGTTTGAAGGAAACCCGGCATCATGCGCACCGATCTTTGCGACCCCCCTTCACTGCCGGACCACAACACACAAAACGTATTTCACACATGTACATGCAGACTGGCTGGCCAGCCTTCATTGTGCGGTTTCCATGGCGCCTACACCCCCCGAGGGAGAGTCACAATTGACTTCAACATCATGCTGCTCATTTGAAGTAGTTTGACCATCGCCGGAGCCTTGGCACTGGGCGGCCCGAGTACTAGTAGCAGCAGCAGCTGCAGCATCAACCACTGCTGCTGCAGTTTTGCTGTGAACATAAAGTTGTGTGGTCTTCGTCGCATCACCTCAAGTCGGTTGTGGATGCATGCCAAGGTCTCGCACTTTGTGAGAATTCTCAAGCGCTTGTGCTGAGCAATGTGCTGGCAAATATGCCAACGGCATTGCTATGTATACATATG
Organism: Tribonema minus; assembly: GCA_017506865.1. Taxonomy (NCBI): domain Eukaryota; class Xanthophyceae; order Tribonematales; family Tribonemataceae; genus Tribonema; species Tribonema minus. The sequence goes on from JAFCMP010000220.1 coordinate 42,073, forward strand.
CCGAAGTCTGTGCGGCGCCTGCTGTGACACCTGTTAACTGTGCCATGATGTCATTGATGGCCAACAGTACTCTGGAAGGGTGTAGACTATGGTGCTCATCTGGAACAGCAAAATATCGGATCAGGAAAAAGGCTGACTTTGGCAGGACGAACATGGTCAGGCCAGAGCCTTATCTCTGCCAGTGGGCGGCGGGCAGCAGCGGCAGCAGCAGCAGCAGCAGCAGCTGCAGCATCAATTACTGCTGACGGAGCTTTGCTGTGAGCATACATGTGTGTGGTCTCCGTTGCATCACTCAAGTCGGTCGTGCATGCCAAGGTCTCGCTCATGTGCTGAGCAATGTGCCGGCAAATATGCCCCTAAACATGTTCATGCATGCTGGCCAGCTGTGTCACCTGCCATTGATGGCCATCTTGAAGAGTGGTCCTGGACGGTGTAATGGTGCCCATCTTAAACGGCAAAAAACGGATGACCAACATGCAAAAGGCTGATTGCCAATCAGTATTGGACGATCCGGATCCCATATTTGGGCCAGCCTGGCCCAATTAACTATTTGGGCCAGGGGGGTTGAACACCCCCCAGCAAGTGCACATTTGAAGTGTGCGTGTTCGCAGCAGTCGCCCTTGCAGTTCTGGCGCTACGCACAGTGCGGAGGCCGTGTTGACCGAGTAAGCAGCTAAGACAGCAATCAGTGGGCTTGGTGACGCACAGATGGAGGGCTCGCCTCCGGCGAGCTCAGCTGCAACCGCTGGAGATGTCGAGGTGACTATGAAGCAACTGCCAAATTTCATTCATAACTTGCCATCTGCAGCGGTAGACCAATGTCCATGAGGGAGTCAGGTTCATGTTCCAAGCCATTTTGACATCGGCCTTGTAAGCTTCACAGCTTGAGTGGACCAGTCGCACTGCACATGTTGCGTACTCAACACTCAAAGACACACACCAACGGACAGCAGCGCTACCGCGGGCATGGCCAGTTTGGCTCAAGTTTGACTGTACTGTTAGCTCTCGCACTGCATGGCCACTGCGTTTTCTGAGTGCACGGCACAGCTCGACCTTAGATAGCAGATCGTGTCAAGCTGATCGCATTGTGCCCTGTTCGTTTGCATGCAGTTCGGTGCTGAGCTTCAGGGGAGGCTGTTTGGGTCACCAAACGAAGCTTTGGAGGTCGTGCAGATGCAAGCTTCCACTGCTGGTTTTAAGGTGTACCTGAAGAAAAAAAACAGCTCGCTATACTGGCTAGTCTGCCATTGTGCAGGTGCCCCTCCTCAGAAGGCCTCTGCACTGAAGCCCGATGCTGCACCACGGACAGTGGTAAATCAGTGCATCAAATGCAACTGCAGCTGGCGTGCAGTTCTAAAGCCTCACATGCCATCAGCGCGTCAGCCTCTTGCTGCGATCACTGATAGCCTGGAGCATACGGTCACTGCCACACCAGTGCCATGGACTCTGATCAGTGTCCCCTCGTCATTCAGCGAGGGTCACAACCATGCAATGGCTGTGAAGCAGCTACCTCGGCCTGATGGCATCGGCCGCATCATTGCCAAGAGCGAGCTCACAGCAGAAATCTTAGCTGATGTCAGGAGCTGGTGCGTGGCGCCCAGCATGTGTGGAAAGATGCTGCGACAAACTGTCCTCGCTCACCACTTCGGCGGGGACCTGAAGGCTGTCTTCGATGAGCAGGCAATCAATCAGCTCAACAATGTAGCGGCGGCTGTCAGGGCGAAGCTTGCATTCGTTGCTGGCGACAGCAAAGAGTTCATTGCTGAGCTCAACAATGTGGTGGCGACAGGAGGGTATGCTGCTCATGACCTTTCGGAGGACAGCACGTTTAAGCGAGCATTCTGGGCCACACGCGAGCAGGTGGAGCTGGCCATGGAGTTTGGTCTGGATGTCATTCAACAGGTGACCCACAGTCGCTGAGCTCGCTTACTGCACGTAAGTTTGCTTTTGCCACAACTGTCGGTCGGTCTGCACTGAGGTGACAAAGGGTGATGCATGCAAAGCACGCAGTTGTCAGCTATCAGTGTGTGTGCTGAGGCCGGCCAACGCTTCCGTAGTGAGTGAACGTGCAGTCACAAACCTGTCAATGTGCCATCCTTGCGTCCTTGGGGTATATTTTTGCATTTAGGTCAGCTTGCAGGCTTTGTCATGATTGTGTCGTCGTGCCAATGCCTCAACTGCCGCTGGAGTGATCACTGTTGCATTTTCTGAAGCACCACTAATCTGAATCGTCTCTGTTGTCCACTTGCTTGGGTGTTTCACAGGACTGCACATTTGGCACAAACAAGTATGGCCTGCCGCTCAGCATTATCATTGGCGTGAACGGCGAGAGCAAGTGAGTCATGTCGCTGTTGCAGGAATGTCTGATGGTGATGAAGTACTGTATGCGCGAATGCATGGTTCTGATATGCGTATACCGTATACTGTCATGCTAATGGCTTCTATGCTATTGATTGCTGAGCATGTATCAGTCAAGTTTAAATCACAGCGGGCCATGAAACACAGATGTCTGACTCAGACTGTGCGAATCTCTCTGCAATATGTGCAGGACAAGACTGTTCTGCCAGGCAGTGTTGGATGGAGAGGGCACTGAAGAGTTCACGTGGTTCTTCGACCATTATGTGAAAATGGTGGACGGGCGATTCCCTCGAGTGTGCTTCACAGACAGGTATGAAGGCTTGCAGCATATCCTGTTTCTGCAAGAGTATCCTGTTTAACAAAACTGATATACATGTTGGTTATTAAATACTATAGCATATACATATACGCCAACTCAAGTATCCTACCCGCTCTATATGCGTTATAAAGACGGCAGTTTAGCCATTGTGGCATGCGGCATACGGCGTACATGTCATGATCCTTTCTCACTAAGCAACAAGGTTTGCTTTCAGCTTGATTTCAGGGACATGAGCGAACAGCTGAAGGTAGTCACCCAGACATATGTACATAAACTGTTGTTGAGCAGCTGCCACCATCGGCCCGCACGTGCTTGCAGTGTTATGCTTGTGGTTGTGGTGTCATCAAATGCACAACTGCCTGCTGTCTGCAATAGCGCTACACTGCTGAACGAGAAATTGAAAGAAGTTGAAGTTCAGGTATCACCTACGTGGTATGTACGAAGAAGAAGCGAGGCTCTTAGTCATCCCTTGCACAGCCGTATATGTACGGTGCTATACGCTAGCGCACATCCCTTATCCTGTTACACATGGCATCACTGTCAGGCTGGTGACCCAATCTTATCCTTACTTGTGTTATTGTGCAGAGATGCAGCTGCAGAGGCGGCCATGGAGTTGTCATGGCCGGGAACGGTGCACCTGATCTGCGAGTGGCATTTCATCAAGAACGTGAAGGAGAAGTTGAAATCAAGACTGGGGACTGCATGGAAGGCAAGTGCAACCCCGACGCCACGGAAGTTGACTGTCAAATGTATGTCTACAGCTGTTGGAAATTAGTAGCATGGCCCTTGTTTGCATGTGTAGAGCACCTAGCCATGAGTGCATGCCCCTTGTTTGCATGTGTAGAGCACCTAGCCATGAGTGCATCACGTGAACAAAAATGACGTTGACAGGAACAATCTGATTGCAATGTTGTCAGCCAGCATTGCTGTGCATCCCTATCTTGGCAAGCGAACTTCCGTGGCATTTTTTTTAGTCATCCGCCGCCAAATGCACGTTGTGAGACATTGCATGTCAGGCTTGCACAAGTCTTTGGTGTTGAGCGCTGGCTAATCTGCAGTGATCATGATGGTATTTTTCCAGAATGTGCCAGCTGACACCCAAAGGTGACAAAAATGACGTTGACAGGAACAATCTGATCGCAATGTTGTCAGCCAGCATTGCTGTGCATCCCTATCTTGGCAAGCCAACTTCCGTGGCATTTTTTTTAGTCATCCGCTGCCAAATGCACGTTGTGAGACATTGCATGTCAGGCTTGCACAAGTCTTTGGTGTTGAGCGCTGGCTAGTCTGCAGTGATCAAGATGGTATTTTTCCAGAATGTGCCAGCTGACACCCAAAGGTGACATGTATGAAGCAACCATGATCTTCGTGCACTGCGTGTTCTGCGCCATCTTAAACAGTGATGCTGCAACTCGCATACTCAGCCAGGGAAGTGCTGGGCAGCTGAATCACGTGCACAATGTTTTAACTCAAAAACAATTGATCTGACAGAATGCGCATATAGGGTTGCAAAGTGCAGAGATGTGCTTGATACACTTACATCAGCTTGATAATGTGCGCGATTTACTAGGGTTTGCCTGGCAACAAGCAGCGATGGCAGAAAAATGTACTACTACAAGAGAAGTGAGAGCCTCATGTACTGTTTGTACCTTCCTGTATTTCATGTGCTTATTGGCCTGTGGACATGGCCAGGCTCGTCCGTGTATGCTAATGTTTATGCCAAGCATATCCATCACCGGTACTGTCCATTCTTGTTGACTGACAGGACTTCAAGCGGCATCTGCGGCTGGCGTCCAGAGCGCCCACAGAGCGCTGCTTCGAATCAGCGTGGCAAGCAATGCACCATTGCCTTGCACACGCTGGAAAAGCTGAGGCCGAGGTGGTGACATACCTCAACCGGACCATCTACGCAATCCGCAGGCGGTGGGCTTTCTGTTTCCGGCTTGGCATCCTCACCCTCGGCATCAACTCTACCCAGCGCTGCGAGGGCTACTTTGCCAAGCTGAAGGCAGAGCTGGAGAAAATGGGCACGCTGTGCTCCCTCACCACTTCCATCAGCCGCATCACTGCAAGATACAGCGCGGAAGACCAGCTATACATGGAGGCCAGCACCCGCGCATTGGACGTGGCTGTGAAGAGCATCGATGCAGGGCTGCGCAGCATCTACGGGGCATTGCTGGAGGTAGCGAAGCATCATGGCACTTTGCATTGCCTGAAGCACATCGCCCAGGAGGTGGTCGCTGCAGCGCGGTATCATGTGGCGGTTGCGGATGAAGGTCTCAATTCCAGTCCAGGTACGTTTTCTTGCGAAGTTCATCATGCACATGTAGCACACGCACCTGGTGACCTTACCGTACCGCTGTTGAATAATGACTTACTGCCCCCCATTCTAGACGCCCCCTCTCTTTGTGTGAGACCACGGGCTTCATTGCAAAGTCATAGCCCCCCTTTTGCCAAACGGCGACAACACCCACCTACAGAAATGTCGACAACAGCAACAGTGCTGCAGCAAATATTGCTGTTCCCATTATAGTACTGCATGTCCATGTGCCAAGCAAGTCGAGTACACTAAAGCCAGTAAGGTAACGGCATCCTCGATACCCTCAGCCTTTCTTATGCCCCTGCCCCCCCTCCCTCTCGACCCACTCGCCTGCCTCCTGGTTTATTCGGCTTGCCAATCTTGGACCTCTGCCCCCCCCCCCCCCCCCCCCCCCCCTGGTAAATGCCCCGCCCCCCCCCCCCTCAAAGGGGTGCTGTCAGACTCGCCTGACTGAGGGATCATGATCATCCGATGTAATTTAGTATATGCATACCCTGTATGAGTCCGTGCACTGCCGAATGAAGGCTAATGTCCACCAGTTCTTCAGCTTCATGTCCTCAGTGGTACACGTTTCCACTGCTGAGCTGGACTTGAAGTTCGATTGCATGCATTTTTCTCACCCCCTCTCACCTGTTCAGCCCGCTGCAACCAACACCAGAGCCTCGTTGAGACGCCGCACCTGCCTTCTTCTCAATCTTCAGGTTGTCTGCCTGTGCAGCCCTGTACAATCAACGTGAGGTTCTCAATGAGGCGCCGTGCACTGCGGACTGCTGGGTGGTGGCAGCCCTGATGCGAGAGTCACCTGCACTTTCTTCTCATGTCTGGACGCATTCAAGCCCTTTCTAAAGCACCCTCTGACTTGATGCGCGTGTGTTGCTGCTTTCAGGACCAACCCGGAGGACGACCCTGACGCAACATTAGATGACAATGATAGTCGGAGGGCAAGTGAGGGCATGTTGCAAGCGATCACGCGCAGCGCCCCAGTGTTTGCAAATCAGGAGTGGTTTGCAGCGACGGCTACTTCAGGGTGCTCGCAGCACTCGGTGGTGGTGGCGGCCTCAGGCGCTGCCCTGTGCAGCTGCCTGAACCCCATACGGACAGGCATGCTCTGCCGTCACATCATCGCTTGCCTGCCGCGAGTGACAGTCATCCCCGCTGGGGGGGTGGCAGAGGCGGCGGGGCCGGCGGCGGGGGAGGGACAGGGGGTGGGGGGGACAGCGGATAGCGAGCAGGGCTCTGGAGAATGCGCAGCTGGCACCGCCGCTGCCGATACAAGCGGTGCGGCGTCAGCAGCTCCGGCGTACGGCATGTTCGACGTGACGCTGCGCATGCGCAAGGGCGAGGGCCTCGGCGTCAAGCTCAAATTCGGCAACCGCATGGTCGTCGTACAAGCGTTCACGCGCGCGGAGGACGGTGGCATGCTTGCTGCCGAGGCATCAGAGCTTGTAGCCATTGGCGACATCATCACTGCCATAGATGGTTGCACTCTGCAAGGGCTGCCGCAGAGCACAGCAGAGCGGGTGCTCAAGGCTGCTCGCAAAGCAAGCCCTATGCAGAACACACTTACTCTGCGGAATGGTAAGGAGGGGGGGGGTGGGGCGGGCACAAGTGCGCAGCAAATGGTGGCTGATGTACCTCTTCCATCAAATCCTGCAGCGCCTGGCCGGCCACAATGCTTACGTGTCGCCATTGCAGCTGCCAATGCTGTATTCCGCAACACCAACCCTAGGTGGCTGCGTCCTTCCTCAGCCCAGGCAGCAGCTTGCGTCACCACTAGTGCTGGTCAGCAGGTAGCACTGGCCAAAGTGTTGGCTCTTGCTGCAATGCACTATGCTGCTGGCACAGATGTCACTCAACACGCATTCGACGGTGATTGGGCAGGGGCAGCAGCATTAGATGAGCCATTGCAGACTAATGTTGAGAAGGCTCATGCTGAGGTATGGGCAATTGCCAAGACCATTGTCGCAGACGCTAAGTCATTGCCACCACAGCAGGCAGTAGACAAAATGAGGTATCTGGCTGAGGTAATGCGCGACATGGTTGCTGGCAATGTCCATGACCCTTTTGTCAGGAAACGGCGTACGCAGAACACGGTGGGAAAACGCATTAAGGGCAGCACAGGCGGAGCCCGCAAGAAGCCCAAATCGTAGACATCAGCAGCCAGTTGTGATGCCTAATGTGTGTTTAAATCACAAGATTATTCATGATGCATGTTGAAGTTCTACTGCTCCTGCTTTCGGCGTTCAGATCACACATCCTGACAACTTTATGCATGTACAAAAGTAAGCCGCTTGCAAGCATACATTGCGTTGTCATCTGCTGTGTAAGGTCAGCCTTGTCCTGCATAGTGAAAACTAAAGCCGCTCTGCTATTGTGACCGTGCTGCGGTGAGCCGCTTCACCTACTCTTGTAATGCAGATAATGACATGTCATGCTAGTACTTGTAAAGCAGAGTATGTATGCTTGTCTAGTGCTGTTGTTGCAACACGACATAACAGTGCATGGCATCTTGAGCGACGGATGATGACTTCACGAGCCAAGTGTTGTCAAGCTGGCTCTGCCAGAGCCACCTGATGTCGAATTCTGACAAAGTCATCTACCTTTATAATTTTTGCATACAGACCTGGATTGCAATTCCATGGCATGTGCTTGCCAGCTATATGGCATGTCTTTTGACATCAGGTTCACGAGGACAACTCCAAGGTGCGTGCATGTACATGTGCCTGATGTACTGTTGATGCTTCACCACTGACAGGACCACAACTCAAACATGATGCATGCATGCATGTGTGTTCACACTAAGGTCATGCGCGTAGGATCACAGCACCAACTGTAATGCGAGAAATACTGAAAGATGATCGAATCAGGTGTAGCAGAGCACCCGTTCTCCAAACAACCTGCTGAACGGGCATGCACCCTCTCTTGCAGCCGCCTGTGCGTGTATGTGATGTTGGCCTCACAGTTTGAAACCGGTCAAGTGTGTCGCAAATTGAAATGGTAACACAAACTAATACTCAACACGGGGACGCACAACTCAGAAATGCATTTGTGCAGAAAAGAAAAGAAAGAGGGGCATTGATGAGGTGCCTGTTGTAAAAAACGGTGTGCCTTGACATAACAGTGCGTGTGTACACATCTGGGCGCAATGCGCAAATCCGCTGTGCTGTAATCGCACGTTGCAGGTGGTATAAGTACTTGGGCGGATGGTTGCCTGGCACCATGCAGAATATGCAGCTGCAAAACACGCCATCTTGCTGCTGGAATCTCCACGACATCTGCGACGTCAGATAGAGATAACATCGATCAGGTAATTTGCTAAATGATCATGGTTCCTGCTTGCAGCACACGAATACTGATAATGCTACGAACCTGAAACACTCTAAAATCAGGCTGTGTGCTGGTGCTCGTATGGAAAGGACGCAGTTTGTGCCTGCAGCGTACTTGTACCACCTTCACTAGCACAGACCGCAGAGGTTCAGGACTTGTGCATCAGTCACAGAAAAACATCTCATCCGCAGCATACTCACATCAGGGGCCAGTGATGCCCTCTTCGCAAGCAGCGGCCATGCATGCACGCACCTCATGCTAACTAGATCAACAGCAGCAGTTGAATAGCCTGATCATTTCAACAGCATGAATTTGATGGTCAGGACAAGGCATCGATTGCAATGCATATATCATGACAGCAACTACTGCTGAATCATAACCCTTGCAGTTGAGCTGTATTGATGGGCATAGCATAATGCTTATCCACCCTGCACTTCTGCAGGTGCATAAATCAAGCTCACCATTTGCAATGATGCCTTCAGCATGCGCAACATAAGCAACACCTGCCAGTGTTTATAATACACACAGGACAAAGGCTCCGGATAACTAACTTTGCAAGCAACATGAGCAGTTTCAAAACCACCTGCCTGTCTTGGAGCCAAGCATATAGCCAGGCCTGCTCGCTGCAAGTGGCGCACACCAGCTGCTTGGTACTAGGGCGATTTGACAGTTCGTGAGGGTGCCTGCAGCTGTGCCTCGCTTGGAGCCGATCTCAGATGGTGGGCCTGCATAAGATTGCAATAGGATGGCCGTGAGGTGATAATGCGAACATGTTTTGAACACTGCATTGAGAACGCTATTGTGTTGTAAGACATTTAACAGTGCAACAAGTTCTTGAGTAGCGTATAGTGATTGCATTTGCCTGAGTCGCAAATGTTGCTCGTTGCGCCGCTGCGATGTGTGGACAAGTCCAGTTATCCATTTGTGTTCATGCTGACGACAGCAATTTCAGCTGCCTGCAAGCATTTCACCATCTTCCAGCATTCCTTGACACTAGGCACAGTATACTACCACAACACATGATGGTCATTGTCACTTTCTTCGACGTTGGTTAACATCAATGCACATTGGAACATTTCAAGCATTTCACCTCAACGGGCATGCGCATTCAGCTTAGGATTGACTGAGGCAGGTGGGAATGTTTGACCGTCTCCAGCATGCGCAATCCTGTCAAACCCAACGGTCTCCGTGCAAATCAGTGGTCCTTCATCTTTCTATTGCTCGGGAGCGTGTCCAATCACATCAACATGCACATGCATGACGCCACAACTCAGCCGCTCTGGCCTGCATTGATACATTTGAATTTTGCAGTATCTCTGGCACTTTTCAGCTTTGTCTTCACGTGTGGGATACGCTTTCCAAAAATCGTTTGTTGCTGTACCCCTAAATAACGACACGTGTGTAGACTTGTACTAGATAATTGCCTTACGGTATGGTAGACCGCGTTGACGGTAGTGACTGAACACATTAACAGTGGAACCATAACATTTAGTGGAACCATAACATGCAGTAAACGGAAGGTGCGTGTGTAAGCTGTCTCAATCACACTCTTCAACAGATAGCATCAGAACATCTGCCATGTGCCACCTTGAATGAGCACATGTGGTCGTCAGAATATTGCACTGAAGTCGAAAAAAACCATGCGTTCCTATACTTATTTTGGCCCGCGCTTTCACTCTATTGTTGTACCGTATCCAGTGACCGTTGCGCTGCTACTGCTGCGACTCCTGCAGAGCAACTGCTAGTGCGCTTGGCATGCACTTGCGGGCGACTAAGGCCAGGAGCATATGGGAATTGCGCAGCAACCACAAAAAAACCTGCATGTAGCATGCTAACATCAGCAGCAGCACGCACCAGCGGCTGCGTTTCAATTGCTGCTGTTGCTGCTGCTGCTGGTGGTGAGCCGATGCTTGCATCATTGCCTCCTTGTCTGCTTGACGTGGTAAACCAACTCTGTTTGGAGCCTGGTTCAATGCAATGTTGCGCGAACGGAGAGGTATTCACACAGCGCCTCAGTAAAGCACACAAGCGAAAAAAGCCAGTTTGAGAGCCTTTAGTATACCGCTTTACCTGATCACTACACAACGCCGCTGTAATGCCGTTGGAG
>JAFCMP010000221.1:0-52301 GCA_017506865.1 Tribonema minus
GCCCAAAAACAGGATGATGACCCCGGCCGCCAAAGCCGCCGCAAAATCGAAACGCCACTTATTCAAGCCTACCCCCGTGACGGCCCACCAAGCCGCTCATGAAACACCACAGAGGAACAAATATGCAAAATCCTGCAAACGACAATGCTTTAGGTGCAGTCGCCAACAGACCCGCCGAGTTCGATCGGCAACTGGCGGCCGCGTATCCGCGCCTTTTGGCGCGAGCTCGCCGATTCACGACCGACCCTGACGCCTTGGTGAACCAGGCAGCAGTGGACGCACTGCATCGCTGGGCCAGTTTCCGGCAGACGCCCGACAATCCGTACTACGGCTTTTTCACCTGGCTTTGCTGGGTGATGATGGGCATTTCATCGAACCATACCCGCGCCGCTAAGGCCCGCATTGTAACCGTGTCGGCAGATGCCATGAGCAACCCGCCCATTCGTGCCACCAATCCGGCACAGGAGGCGCACACCGACCTTGGCACGCTTTTGGCAGCTCTAGCGCCCCGCGAGAGCGAAGTCCTGCTACGGCGGGCTGCTGGCGAAATGCTGTCGGAGATAGCTGCTGACTGGGGTGTCACGAAGCAGCGCGTTTCTCAGGTCGAGCAGGAGGCGCGCGCGCATGTGCTGGCCGCGGCTGGTGTTGCTGCCAATGACAATGTGCGAGCGGCGGCGTGATGCTGACCCTTCGACCCTACCAGCAAGAAGCCGTCGAAGCCGTATTCGACTATTGGGCCGCCGAGGCTGGCAACCCGCTGGTCGATCTAGCGACCGGCTGCGGAAAGAGCGCCGTGCTGTCCGAAATCATCAAGCGGCTGTGCGAAGGCTGGCCGGACATGCGCATTATTGTTGCTACCCATGTGGCCGAGCTGATTGAGCAGTCCTACCTCGAGTTGTTGGGGATGTGGCCGTTCGCGCCAGCCGGCATCTACTCAGCCGGCCTGGGGCGCCGGGACCGACACGCGCAGATCTTGTTCTGTGGCATTCAGACCGTCTGGAACAAGGCCGACGAGCTTGCGCGCAGCGGCGCGCCCGACGTGATGCTGGTCGACGAAGCCCACCTGATCCCGGCTAAGGCAGAGACGATGTACGGCAAGTTCATCACCGATCTGCGGAAGCACAACCCGGAGATGAAGATCGTCGGGCTCACGGCGACTCCGTTCCGGCTCGATAGCGGCCGCCTCGATGAAGGCGACGACCGGCTCTTCGACCGCGTCGTTTACGAGTATGGCGTCGGACCTGCCGTGCGCGACGGCTACTTGGCGCCGCTATCCAGCAAGTCGACGGCCACAGGTTTCGACCTGTCGGGCGTGGGTCGGCAGGCGGCGACTACAAACCAGAAGCGTTTGCAGGCTGCGACCGACAAGGAAGAAGTCACGCAGGCGGCCGTCGATGAGATTGTCACCAAAGGTCAGGACCGCAAGTCGTGGCTGATATTCGGTGCAGGGGTGGAGCACGCCCTGCATATCCGTGACGAAATCCGAAAGCGCGGCATCGCGTGCGAGACCATTTCGGGCGAAACCCCGAAAGAGGAACGCCGCCGCATCATTGAGGATTTCAAGGCCTACAAGCTGCGGGCGATCACGAACAACTCGGTGCTCACAACCGGCTTCAACCATAAGGGTGTCGACCTTATCGCGTTCATGCGCCCAACCCTGTCGGCCGCCCTGTATCTGCAAATGGCAGGTCGAGGTGTTCGCGTGCTCTACAAGCCGGGCTTGCCGCTCGACACGGTGGAAGAACGTAAAGCGGCAATCGCCGCCGGACCAAAGCCTGACTGCCTGGTGCTCGACTTTGCTGGTCTGGTCGCCAAGCATGGGCCGGTCGACATGGTGGAGCCCAAAAAGCCCGGCAAAGGCTCGGGTGATGCTCCCATCAAAATCTGCCCCGAGTGCGAAGAGCTTCTGCATGCCAGCGTCCGCGTCTGCACATGCTGCGGCCACCAGTTCCCAGCGAGCGAGGAAGCCAAGCATGAAGCCCGCGCTAGTGACGCCCCGATCCTCTCCACCGAAGAGCCCATCTGGCGCGAGGTGACGGGTCGGACGTTCCGCCGACACGAGAAGGCGGGCGGCCTGCCCAGCGTGCGCGTCGACTACAGTTTGGGGCTAGAACTGCAAAAGGATTGGATATGCCCAGGTCACACCGGATACCCGAAGCAGAAGGCTGATCGCTATTGGGTGCAGCACGGTGGGCAACGACCTTTCCCTTCGTCGGTTGACGAATTCCTCTCCCGCGCCGAAGAGCTAAAGGTGACGGCCGGCATTCGGCTCAAGCGCAACGGCAAGTATTGGAATGTCGAGGCGTGGCAGGTCGGCGCCGAAATGGCGCCAGCCGCGAATGACAACGTACCGGTCGCTGCCAATGACAATTCCGAGCGCGAGCGACTGCGGACGCTGATGGAAGATTCGATACCGTTCTGACCGATTTACCACCGGCCTAACCAGCCACCCACCACAAGAGGAGAAACCACATGCCAGCCAATGACAATGCCGCTTGGGACGCCCGCAAAATGGAGGCGGAAATCGCCGCCCTGCTACATGCCTATCCGGAGCTCGCTGAAGACGAAGAATTGAGAGCCGACACGTTCGAAGGCGTCGGCCTCAACGATGTGCTGTCGCGACTTGTACGTCAGGCGCAGGAAGCCAAGGCAACCGCCGCCGGCGTTGCCGACCTTATCGGTGAGTACCAGCAGCGCAAGGCCCGGTTCGAGCGCCGCAACGAGGCTGTTCGCGCCTTGCTGTTGCGTGTGTTGCGCGCCGCCAATCTGCCGCGTGCTGTCCTGCCAGAGGGCACTGTGTCGATCGGCAAAGGCCGCGACAGCGTTTTGATTACCGACGAAGCCAAGCTGCCGAAGTGGGCGCTGCGCGTGGTAAAATCCCCAGACAAGAGCGCGATCAAGGAGCGACTGGACGCCGGCAAAACGGTACCTGGCGCCGAGATGAAGGTCGGTGAGGCGAGCCTGAGCTTGCGGGTGGCGTGACTGGGTGGGCCTCATATATGGAATAATCCAAACCATAGGAGGCACTTATGAAAAAGAAGCAGATCGCCGAGAAGACCCAAGGACACATGGGCCAGAACGAAGACTGGTGGACGCTGGTCCAAGAAGACGACGGCACGGCGTATGTCGAGCACTCTTGGAGCTATACCAAGATCAACGGACTGACCACCAATTCGGGCAGTAAGCAAATCCCGGCAGAAGAATACTTCGGTTTGTCCGGTGATGCGCTCGACGCCAAAATAGCTGAACTACTGGGCTAACCACCCACGCCGCAGGCGGCCACCAACTGCCTGCGGAGCGGCCCACCAGCCGCGAAGCACCACATCAGAGGAGAAAATACCATGCGCATCGAACGCATTGGCGATTGCACGCTCTACAACGGCGACTGTCTGGAAGTCATGGCTGGGATGGATCGGGTCGACCATGTGATATCCGACCCGCCGTATGAAGAAAGCTTGCATGCGTCGAAAAATAGCCTGCGCGGACGGGTCCGCGCAGATAAGGGGCCGGACCTGAAGGGGGTAGATTTCTCGTCCATCAACGACATTCGAGCCGATGTGGTAGCGGCCGGTTCAAAGCTTGCAACCGGCTGGTTCATTGCTTTCTGCACCATTGAAGGCGTCGCCTATTGGGCAGAGGCCATCAATGCGTCCCCGATGAAATACAAGCGCGGCTGTCTTTGGGTGAAGCCAGACGCCACTCCCAACTGAATGGCCAGGGACCAGGGCAGGGAGCGGAGTGTTTTGTCACTGCCTGGAACGGCACGGGTCACGCAAAGTGGAACGCTGGCGGCAAGCGTGGCGTCTACACGCACCTAACTAATCAGCGGGATCGTGACGGCAGGCATCCGACGGAGAAGCCGATTCCGCTGATGCGCGAACTTCTGCAGGACTTCACCAATCCTGGCCAGACTATCCTTGATCCATTCATGGGGTCCGGCACCACTGGCGTTGCATGCGCCAAGATGGGGCGCAGTTTCATCGGCATTGAGTTGGACTCCAAGTATTTCGATATCGCGTGCGAGCGCATCGCTCGTGCCTATTCGCAGGGTGACATGTTCGTCGAGCCCGTTCGCAAGCCCGCCAAGCCAGTCGACATGTTCGCCGACCCGGCCAACGACAATGCGCCAACTACGGCTGGTGCAAAGGCAGCAGCATGACATTCGCACCAACCGAGGCGGCACCATTCCAGGCCATTTGCCACTGCTGCGGCCGCGAGGCCACTGGCATCGGGCTTGGTCAGGCAAGCCGTTCCAACGCCGACCCTCGCTGGCTGTGTGAGGCGTGCGTCGCAGAAGGCCGCACTCTGTTCGACGCGGCGCGCGGCAAGCGATTCTCATTCTACGAGCGTCGGGCCATCGAGCGCGCCGTTGATGCCGTAGGTCCGTTCGTCGAGCGGCACGGCACCGACCTGGCGGAGTGGGAAGGCGACACGGCCGAGGAGTTCGTGCGCGCGATCTGGCAGGCCTGCGGCGACGAATTGCGAGCGGTGATTAGGGAAGGGGACGTGTTTTGATTGCTGCCAATGACAATGCACCACTGCGCGTTCTGGTGGGCTGTGAATGTTCCGGCATCGTACGCCGGGCATTTGCGGCCCTTGGCCATGATGCGTGGTCGGTCGACCTGAAGCCGGCCGAAGACCGAAGCAACCACCATATAGTCGGCGACATTCGCGACCACCTTCACGATGGTTGGGACTTGCTGGCAGTGATGCACCCGCCCTGCACCCGGCTTACCAACTCCGGGGTGCGTTGGCTCACTGCTCCGCCGGCCAACAGGCAGCCCGACTACCCTGACGAATATGAAGGATGGTCCGAGCAGGAGCGGCTTGACTGGCTATGGTCGGACCTCGACCGCGGCGCCCGGCTGTTCTCCGACTGCTGGAATGCGCCGATCGAGCGCATCGCTGTTGAGAACCCGGTGATGCACAAGCATGCCAAGGCGCGCATCCGAAACTTCGCCCGGCATAGTCAGTCCGTCCAGCCTTGGCAGTTCGGCACCGAAGAGGCCGGGCCGGATAACGTCAAGAAGCGCACCTGCCTCTGGCTGAAGGGGCTGCCTGTTTTGCAGGCCACCGGCACGTTGGATGGCACCACAGCACGCGACGAAATTCACAAGGCCAGCCCCGGTCCGGATCGCGCCGAGCGTCGCAGTCGGTTCTTCCCCGGACTTGCTGCCGCCATGGCAATGCAATGGGGCGGGCCGACGAGAGACATGGACTTGTTCGCATATCGGAGCGCTGCCTAATGCTTACAGCAACACACCCGCAGATAGGCCACTAGGCAGGTCATTGTCGCCCCGACGCCACGCCTCTGGCGTAAGGATTGCTCGACGCCGCGGTGCTGCTTCGAACTCCTCTTTTAGGGTCCGTCCCTTGCTGGCGTATTTCATGACGGCGTTCATGAATTCTTCTGCAGAGTTCCACATGCCGATATTTACGTACGACACGAAGTCGTTGCTGCGCCATGCCGATGGGTCGTCCAACTCGTCAGCTTCCATTTGCCAGGTCACGCCCTCATGGAAACTTGGGCCTTCGACCTTGCTCAAGAACTCACCAATCAGGCCAGGCTGGCCTTCAAGTCTAAGACCCGTCTTCCAACGATCTAAAAAATGGGCCTCGAAGTGAGGCAAAATTCTCCAGTTAATCAGTGCAATGATCATGCTTTCCTCCTGTGGCTGCATGGTTTTCGCTCTTCGTGCGAGATTTAACAATGCCCCCACTTTCCGCATCATCAAACGAGCCAACTATGCTCGACCATGCCCTGGACTACGCTTCTTCCGGGTGGCCGGTGTTTCCATGCGACCCGGCCACTAAGGCCCCACTTGTATCGCGGGGTCTTTATTCGGCGACGACCGACGAGCCCTGCATTCGTCGTTGGTGGAACCACTGGCCCAACGCCATGATCGGCTTGCCAACCGGCTCGCCGACGGGCGTTTGGGTACTGGACGTAGACGTGAAGGACGACGGGCCGGCGCAACTCGCGGCGCTGCTGGATGTCCACGGAGCATTGCCAGACACTTTCACCGTCGACACAGCGTCTGGGGGCAGCACTACTATTTCCAGCATGTCGAAGGCGTTCGGAATCGGGGAAAATTTGCTCCTGGCCTCGATGTCCGCGGCGAGGGTGGATACGTCGTCGCTGCCCATTCCGCGCGCGACGACGGTACGTTCTACGACCGGGTCGGGCATGCCGAGCCGGCGCCTGCACCTCAATGGCTGCTGGACCTCGTCGTCAAGCGTCAGGCCGCAGCGCCGGTTGCGGTCCCAGCAAACGACAATTCCGCATACGTCGAAGCCGCGATTGCCGGCGAGATCTCCGCGCTGGTTTCTACTCGGGCAGGCCGGAACAACGCCCTAAACGATGCATCATTTGCGCTCGGCACTCTTGTTGGTGCCGGCGTGCTTTCCCGTGGCGAAGCGGAGGCTCGACTCTATGGTGCGGCCGTCGCCAACGGCTATGTCTCCAAGGACGGGGAGCACTCAGCTCGTGCTACCATCTCCTCGGGATTGGACAGCGGCGAATCCAATCCGCGGCAGATCCCAGAGCGCGAGAGCCAGCCGGAAGAGGATTTGTCGCAGTGGCTTCCTCCCGCGCATCTATCTGCTGCCCGTCAGGTAACCAAGCAACCCGTCTCGCCAATCGTCGCCACTCCATTCTCGTGGATCGACCCGCAAATGCTCCCGCGGCGCGACTTCGTTTATGGCACGCATTTGATCAGGAAATATGTCTCGGTGACCGTCTCACCTGGCGGGCTCGGCAAGACAAGCCTGACGATCGCCGAGGCGTTAGCAATGGTGACCGGCAAGCAGCTGCTCGGCACTAAGCCGTCGCGTCCGCTGAAAGTCTGGCTGTTCAACGCCGAGGATCCTCGCGACGAAATGGAGCGCCGCATTATGGCGGCTGCGATGCACTATCGGCTCAAGCCGAAAGACATGCGCGGCCTGTTCCTTGATAGCGGCCGAGAGCAAGATCTCGTCGTAGCGTTCGACGACAAGCGCGGGGTTAAAGTCGCCCACCCCGTGGTGGAAGCGGTGAAGGACCAGATCCGTCGCAACGAAATCGACGTGATGATCGTGGACCCGTTCGTATCAACCCATGGTGTCAGCGAAAACGACAACGGTGCGATCGATAAGGTCGCCAAGCTTTGGGCAAAGATCGCGGACGAGACCAACTGCGCAATCGAGTTGGTGCACCACGTCCGCAAGTCCGAAGGCCGCGACGTCACCGTCGAAGATGCACGCGGTGCAGTCTCGCTTCTTGCTGCAGCCCGATCTGCGCGCGTGCTGAACCGGATGACACCGGAGCAGGCGAGCGAAGCAGGTGTGCCCGTCGGTGAGCGCTTTGGGTACTTCTCAGTGTCCCACGGCAAGGCCAACTTGGCGCCCATGTCTAGCCATTTGGAGTGGCGCCATTTGGTATCGGTTCCATTAGGCAACGGTCAGGGATTTGGGGCGCCGCAGGACTTTGCCGGCGTCGTTGCGGAATGGCAGTGGCCGGGCAGTGAAGAGGTCGTCGCCACGATCACGCCGGAGCAAATCCAGCACATCCAAACGCTGGTCGACAACTCCGACTACAAGGAAGGCAACCGCGCCAAGAACTGGGCTGGCCATGCCGTCGCCCTTGCCATGTCCATCGACGCGGACGAACCAGACAACCGCAAGCGTCTGGCGGGCATTCTGAAGGCGCTGATTTTAGAGGGCCACCTGGTCAAATCGAAACAACATGACCCCATCAGGCGCGAGGTCGTGGACCTTGTGCGGTCGAAGTATTGGCAAGGCTCATGATGTGAGCGTCGTCCATTCTCGGTCGACCCACTGACACATATGTAAGAGTTGGCGGAGCGCCTCGTCGGCATTGGCAGTGTCGATCGGGGTGCTTTTGCCGTGTGAAGCCTCGTCACGCCACATCGATATGATGTTGGTGAACAAAACCAATTGATCGCGGATGTGCTGCGGCTTCTGTCCAACAATCATGTTGAGCACCTTCCGCCTTCCGCTGGAAGACTGATATTCGTTCAGGACGGCCGTCTCATTGCCCACCTTCGCTATGGCAACCGCCAACAGAACAGACTCGGCCGCTGCGCCGACCATACTGCAGCATCCGAGCCATGCCGATGCATCCCGACAGCGTATCGCCTCCTGAGACCTCTGTACGAAACCTGACCCAAATTTCGCTTCGTAGTCTGAGAGTGCCTTTGCCAATGCTCCAGGTTGCATGATCACCAGTGCAGCATCGTCTAACTGGTCGAGCAGTTTCCGCCCTTGCTGCGTTAGCGAGTAGCCACCAGCATCAACGGGCTGTCCCTGCATGTGTCTCGTGCCTGGTCGCACAAATCCTCGCTGACAGATGATCCACGCGGCGTCGAGGAAGAGCACCGACAGGTCAACAACCATGGCCTGCCCTTCGCTTCCGCGAATTTGCTGTCGGGTATAAATCTCGTATTCGGCGGCGGCGGGGGGGTAGAAATCGTACCCATACTTCGCCAGCTTTCCATCCTTCAGGAGTTTTAAACTCAGACCAATCGCCTCATCCAAATCCACGCTTTGCCCCAATACTTAACTGCACGATGAACTATTATTTTCATCGTGCACTTTGCCCATCTCACTGTGCAACCACGAACTGCACGATGCCCAATGGCCTATATAGGCATTGGGCACGATCGTGCTGGTGCACGATGGGTCAAAATAGTCATCGTGCAAATCCATCGGACAAGAGGTCAATTTGACCGGTTTGGGCGTCGTGCCCAAAAGGAAGGCAACCAGGAGCAAATTCGATGCGCACCATGACCCGACGCCTCGCCAACGGCACCCGCGTTGTCATGCAGGCCTCGAATGACAATGTGCCTGAGTGGCGATTGCAGGCTGCCCAGGTGCGCCGCTTGCGCAACATGCCGGAGCACGGACGGCAGTTCCTGATTGCCGGCGACCAGAACGCGGCCCGCCGCGGACCAAGGGCAGCAGTCGAAGCACAAGCCACAGGGATGACCCCCGGCGAGCCCGACCTGCGTGTGTATCTAGCCGGCGGCCGCCTAGGCTTGATTGAAAACAAAACACTCAAGGGACGACTGAGCCCCGAGCAGAAAGCCAGGCATGCAGCACTGACGGCGCTGGGGCATGTGGTCGTGGTCGTAAAAGCTGCGACGGAAGCTGAAGCAGCGGATCAGGCTGAGGCGCTCGTCAGGGGATGGATCGCCGCTGCTTGACCAGCGGGCGCGGCGCACACAAGAGAAAATCGCGGCTCACCACCGCAGTGCAGGCCACCAACCTGCTGCACCACACCACAGAGGGGAAAGATATGAGCGAAACTGAGGATGGCGCGCACTACCTCATCATGAAGCGCGGCCTTTATGAGCGGCCGAACCATCAGGGCTACACCGGTATCCGTGACCATGCCGGCCGTTACAGCCTTGAAGAAGCCAAGCACATGTTTCGCCTTTCCAATGGCGAGTGCCGCTGGGTTCATGAAGACCAGGCACAAGAGTTCCTACCGGCGGCTTGGGATGACTTGGTGATCAAACATTTGCTGGAACAGCGAGACGCGTTACGCGCCGAACTTGCCGCCCTTCACTCCGCGTCACCTTTTCAGGTAACAGCATGACCGCCCGCACACTCGCCGACCAGCTCAGCGCGCTCATCGCCAAGCGCAACCGCCCCGACCATCCGCCCGAGCCAATCGTCTCCAACTTCGTCACCGATCCGGTCATTGTAGCAATCGAGCCGGAAGTGCGCGCCACAATGTTCACCGAGCAGAACCTGCGTGTCACTCCGTCCGTCGAACAGATCCGCCGGGAAATGCACGGTCCCGTCGACCGCAACAAGGATGGCCAGGTCATCGCCATTGGCCGTCTCAAGTTTAGCGACGGCACGCAGACCGAAAAGGCCTTCACCATCGGGCCAGACGGCGATGTGGTTCAGTACGATCGTCGCATGCCCACCGGTGCCATGCTCGGCACCGAAGAGCGCCTGACCGATAGCTCCGGTGGTGGCAACGCCCCAGCCAAGGTGTTGGTCAGCAATATCGCGCTGGCCGAGGCAATGGGCGTGATCCACAAGCCCTACGTTCCCGGCGGTAGAAAGCGCCGCGGCAAATCCTACAAGGCTTCGGAAAGCCAAGCGATGCTGTCCGAAGCTATCGCCAACACAGCCGTGATGCCGACGGTGACTATCTGTCCACCAGGCCTTGCCAACGGCACGCAACAGGCTTCGGATTGCTTCATCGGTATGAAGATTGGCTCGACCGGGAAGGGCGGCCTAATCCAGTGGGTCGATTTGTACACCGCTGGTCGTGAGCATGATGATTGGGTCGCCGCTGAACAGGCGATAGAGCCAAAGGACCGAGCGGCGCTGGACGCGGCAATGACAGCACGGACCTTCGCGGATATCGGCGTGGCAGTGGGGCAATCCGAGAACTACGCCAAGTACCGAGGCGGCGGGAAACGCGCACTGGTGGCGGCAAACGACAATTTTCTGGCCGCAATGAGCAAGCGCCGCGCCTGATGTTTAAATTCGGCGATCTCGTCGGCTTATATAGTGAAGGCAGAGCGCAACGCGCTCTCGCCGCACTATTCCGCTGCGGCGGACCCGGCGTTATGTGGCGAGACCGGCCTTGCAGCCAAGGCGCCACCGCTGAATGACCGGGTAACTATCCAGAAATTGCGCAACCGATGCCAGCTCGCCGACCCCGCCTTCGTGGTGGCCGAGGCCCTGGTGTTGCGCAATCCCCATCGCCCGCGCCGTCTCCTCCGGCAGCAGGTGATCTGCCGGGCCTCCTGTGCGCTGCTTGCGGCTGCACGGTTGAGGCCCGGTTTCAGTTTTCGGCGTCCTTCGCCCTCGTTGAGGGCACCCGCTGTCCCACTATAACTTTGGCAAAGGTTTCGCTTCAGTCTGAGGAGTCGCCCAAAGTATTACTGGATCAGACAATTTAACCGTAAAGCAGTTTAGTTTATCCGGGCGCTGTTCTGCAAAGAAGTCTACGATCAAGTTGTCGCCAACTTCGGATTGCCAAGACTGCCCTTCGGCGAAGGTGTCGACTTTCTGCAAATCAAACTGTTCCACCACCAAATTGTAGAATTCCTCTGGTGTTGCAGTCGAGCAGAACCAGTTCTCTACGGCACCGATGCGGCCATCATATGCCGCCGATAGCAGGAAGTAGGTGTCATCGGGCGTCTTGATGAAGTCGGGGTTGGTTACGCATTCGATCTGTTCATCGCCCCCGCCGCATCTGAACCCGCGCTGCATTAAACTTTTGGCTGTCGGGACAAGCGGAAGTCCAAGTGCAACGCCCTGAATGTCCCGCTTAGGCTCGGCAGCAGTCGCACTAAAGCCACCCAGCATCAGAGCCACGCCACAAGCAATAAGTCCCAATCTCACGGAAAGCCCCCCCTGATCCTCAAAGGCGAGAAGATCCCAATTTCAAAATAGAGTCCATCGGGTTGGTTCTGAGTAGGACTCGTCTAGCTCATCGGTAGAGCGCCGGTCTCCAAAACCGGGTCTGACGGGGTTCAATTCCCCGGTCCTGCGCCATTCCCACCATGCACGAGGAGATCGCATGATCCAGTCCGTCATTCAGCTTTGCACGACAGTCCTGCGCACCGATGCCGCCAGTCCCGGCACCAAGGCGTGGGCGCGTGACCTATTGCAGCGTGCGAGCCCGCACAGTCTCGGTTCGATTTTCGGTTGAGGAGCCGACCATGACCATCCATCTCAAGCGCAGTCATACCGGTGACGTGACCCTGTTCGTGAACGGTAATCCGGCAAGCGCCGCCAAGTTCAGCGGCATTCAGCAGACACCGGACGGCATGGCTGCTGTGTTTGTCGTGCCGCTTGCTAACGCGGTGTTTGCGGAAGTCGACAACGTCGTTCCGTTCGTTCGGCCGCCTACGCCTGAGCGCGTCACGCGCTAGCCCACCCACCAGCCCATGAGCTTCGCCGATGACAATTTCTGTCAGAATTACCGGCGACGGCTTGGCTCGTTTCGAAGCGGCCGTTGAGGCGCTGGGCAGCGAGGCGAAGGCACGCGCGGCATATCGCAAGGTGATCAACCGGCAAGGTGCGCTGCTCCGCAAGGACGCGGTTCGCATCTTGCCGAAGCAAGTTGGTCTGCCAACGCGCACTATCCAGCGTGCATTGGGCAAGCCAGTGCGTGCTTCTGGCGCAAACCTTCGGTATCTGATCGCCACGCGCGGCGGCTACATCAGCTACAAGTATTTCAAGGCCCGAGAGCTTCGGCGTGGCACCACGGCGCTGCCGAGAAGCAATCGCGTTTTTCTCGCCAAAGCCTTCATGCACGCCGGCCAATTTCCAAACAGGCGCTTCCTGTTCGGGGCCCTGGGCGGACACGTGTTTAAGAACGTGGGCGGGCGCAAGATCACCAAGTTGAGGTCGGACGTGCGCATTCCCGAGGAGATGATCCAAGGGGACATGAAGCAGGCGTACGAACGCAATGCGAGGGCTCTCGCGCCAGCGATCCACGACGAGATCAAGCGCCTGACCAAGGGCGCGGTGACGTGAACTAATTTGTCGGGGAATTTTACCCGCACCATCGCCATCACCAAGAGAAAAGACGCGAGCTACTGGCTCGCACTCTCTTGTCTCGGCCGAGGGGTTGTATGCAGGTATTCTCTTTCGACTGCTCCAAGTGTGGAGCGGCATCACATCGCCTTTCACTAAAGAAGCCGCGCGTTTGCGATGAGTGCAAGACCGCCAACAGGCGGGCACTGGAGGCGAAACGATGGAAAAACAGCATACCTCCGATAGTGGAGGTGGCGCCTGGATTCCGTCGTTGTTTGACTTGCGAAAGGGACTTGCCCCTCGACAGTTATCGATTTTCGAAGGGCATCTACGGTCGCCGGTGCATCTCATGCAACAATGCCGAGAAGGCAGAACGCCGCAAAACTGAAGACCGCACCGCCGAATACGCATCGAGAGACGCTAAGCGCTCCAGTGATGGCACTAGGCAGGCCGCATACGACCTGAAGTTGCTCAAGCGCCGACGCCGAAAGGCGGCATACGCTCGGATTGATCGTCGCCACCGTGAGCGCCAACAGGCACTGGCGCGGTCGAGAAAGCCATGGTTGGCTGACGGTGTTAGCAAGGCCGACGCATACCGCATTCGGTATGCCAATGATCAGGAGTTTCGTCTCCGACAATTGCTGAAGGCGCAATTTCGGAAGAAGCGTCGCGGCAAAGAGTTCTTTGTTGCCAGTGCGCTAAGGCGGGCATTGAAATACAGTGCAGACGCATCGGCCGCTGAAGCTCTGTTGGGTTATACCGTGAAGGATTTGGCACAGCATTTGGAGCGTCTGTTCACGCCAGACATGAGTTGGCCGGCGTTCTTTGAGGGCAGTATTCATATCGATCACGTTCGGCCGGTGTCGTCGTTTGACCTTGAGAGCGATGAGAGCATTCGGCAGTGCTGGTCGCTGTCCAATCTTCAGCCGTTATGGGCTGAGGACAATATGAAGAAAGGCGCAAGGTGGGATGGCGGCGTTGCGTCTAACGACAACGACACCTCCGTTGCTCAAGCCGCGTAGCACCCCCCCTCGGCAAACGATCTTTCGACCACCCCCGGCTCCTTGCGGGTCGGAGGGCCCGACTTCTCGCGCTCTGCAAGATTTTCGCTAGGCCATTTCCTTCCCAATGGAATTCGGAATGAACCTCACCACGGCACAGCTTGGAGGCCTGCTTGGCCTCACCACGCGACGCGTGAACCAGCTAGCCGAGGAGGGCATCACGGTCCGCAAGTCCCACGGCGTGTTCGACGGCCCAGCCAGCGTTCAGGCCTACGTCCTGCACGTGTCCAACAAGGGCAAGGACAAGGAAGCGACCATCGACAAGGAGCGCGAGGAAGCGCGCCTGAAGAAAGAGCAGGCCGACACGCAAGAGATCAAAAACGCCAAGCTCCGTAAGGAGTTGTTGCCGATCGAGGAAGTGTCGCGCGTCTGGTCCGAGCAGATTTCCAGCATACGCAGCGGCCTCCTGGCTGTGGTGTCGAGGGTAAGGCAGCGCGTGTCGCTGTCGACGGAGGATGCCGTTGTTCTTGACGAGGAAATCCGCGACGCGATGACCAAACTCGCGGACGGAGTCGACATTTATGACGCAGACTTCGGCGACCTTGAAGAAGGTGATGGCGACACTTCGCCCGCCTCCGAAAATCAATCTGTCCGAATGGATGGAAAAGGAAATTCGACTGCCGGCGACCGTGTCGGCAGTGCCAGGGAAGATCAGGCTCTACCCGCCGCAAAAAGGAATCGCCGACGCGATCGGTGATCCGACCTATTCGCAAGTCTCGGTCATCAAGTCGGCGCGTATCGGCTACACCACGGTGCTCAATGGTGCCGTTGCCAACTTCGTGGTCAACGACCCGTCGTTGATCCTGGTCTACCTGCCCAACGAGGACATGGCGAAGTCGTTTGTGACTTCGGACCTTGAGCCCACGTTCGAGGATTCGCCGGCGCTGAAAGGCGTGCTGTCCGGCGACAAGTCCCGCACTGGTGCGAAGGATCGCACTACGATGCTGATGCGCCAGTTCACTGGCGGCACGCTCAAGATTTTGTCGGCTGAAACGCCGCGTAACTTCCGCGCGCACAATGCGCGGGTAGTGATCATGGACGAAGTGGACGGCATGAAGCCGACCACCGAAGGCCACCCGATCCCGCTGGCCCGCCGACGCACGGCGCAGTTTGCTGACTACAAGATCGTGGTCGGCTCGACGCCGGATGAAGAGGAAACGAGCTACGTCGTCGCGGAATACGCGAAGTCGGATCAGCGAGTTTTCGAAGTGCCTTGCCCGGAGTGCGGTGAATTCCACGAGATAATGTGGAAGGACATTCACTGGCCGGAAGGTGAGCCGGAGAAGGCTTATTGGGGTTGCCCGTCCTGCGGTTGTGCCATCGAGCACAAGCAGAAGTCGACGATGGTGGCACGCGGCCGCTGGCGCATTACCAAGCCGGAGGTGAAAGGTCACGCCGGCTTCAGGATCAACTCACTGTCGAGCCCACTGCCGAATGCCGATTGGGGCATTTTGGCAGAGGAGTTTCTGGCGACGAAGCACGACCCGCACCTGCTGAAGCCATTCGTCAACACCATCCTCGGTGAGGCGTGGCGAACCGCGGGCGATCGGATCGATGACCTGGAGCTGCAACGGAGCGCGGAGCCTTTCGGTTTGGGCGCGGTCGATAGCGACGGCGTGGGCCAGCCTTGGCCGTTCCCTGAAGACGTGCTTGCCATAACGGCCGGCATCGACATGCAGGACGATCGCGGCGAGGTGTCGTACGTCGGCTGGACCGAGAGTGGCCAGCAGCTAATTCTCGATCACGATGTGGTCTATGGCTCCTACGAAACCAACGAGTTCTGGGTCGACATCGATGCGCTGATCAAACAGCGCTGGCGCCACCCACTCGGCGGCGAAATCGGCATTGACGCTGTGGCAATCGATAGCTCGAGCGGCAGTCATATGCCGCACGTCTATGATTTCGTCCGACCCAGGCTGCGCCGCAAGGTATTTGCCATCAAGGGCGACGGCGGCAGGCGGCCGTTCATTCTGCGCTCCAAGGCGCAGAAGAAAGATCCGCTCTGGATCGTCGGCGTTGATCCCATCAAGGACACGATCTTCAACCGCCTTCAGCACGGCAAGGTCTTTCGGTTTTCGAAAGACCTGCCCGAGGTCTGGTACGAGCAGTTCACCGGTGAGCAGGCCGTGATCAAGATGGATCGCGGCAGGCCGGTGAGGAAGTGGCTACCCGTACCTGGGCGCCGCAACGAGGCGCTCGATTGCGTGGTCTATGCCACGGCGGTCAAAGAGCTTGTGCCGATCAATTGGCAATTGCGCCGCGAGCAGCTTTCGACAGGCCACGTCGTCGCGACTGCAGCCAACGACAACACCCCCCGCAAGCCGCGCAAGGCGGCGTCAACCTGGCTTTAGAAAGGGCTGCGCATGGCTGTTGATAACAGCGAACAGATTGCTGCCCTTCGCGAGGCAATTGCGACCGGTGCCAAACGCATCGTGTTCACATCCGGCGGTACTCGCCGAGAGGTGGAGTATGAATCGCTGAAGGCCATGCTGGACGCAATTGACCGGTTGTCGGCGCAGCAGAACCGCCGGCCGAGCATGACGTTCGCCGGGTTCAGGATGGGCCGCTAATGAAGCCAAACATTCTGGACAGGGCCATCGGCTGGGTCGCACCAGCCGCGGGCGCAAAACGCCTGCGCGACAGGGCGGCGATGGAGATTTCGGCGCGTAGCTATGACGCTGCGACCAAGAGCCGACATCGAGACCCGTTCTATTCTCGCGGTTCGTCGGCCGATGCTGAAATCAGCAAGGCTGGCGGCAATCTACGCGACAACATGCGCGACTTGGTCCGCAACAATCCGTATGCCGCCAACGCGATCCACAACATCGTCACCCACGCTGTCGGCGCTGGCATCGTGCCACGCAGCAAGAGCAAGCGCGTCAATAAGCTGTTCGCTGACTGGGCGAAGCAGTGCGATGCTGACGGACATCTGGACTTCTACGGCATTCAGGCGCTGGCCGTGCGCGGCATGCTTGAGGCCGGCGACGGCCTGATCCGCCGCAGGCGCAGGCTAGACACTGACGGACTGGAAGTTCCACTTCAGCTGCAGGTCGTCGAAAGCGACCACATCGACACCAGCAAGAACGGCCAGTTCGGCGGCACTGAGGTGTTCGACGGCATTGGCGTCGACGCGCTGGGCATGCCGACCGAATACTGGCTTTTCCGCCAGCATCCAGGATCGCCGCGTGGTTTCTTGCAGTCGTCCATTGCCGTGCCGGTTGCCGATCTGGCCCATGGCTTTGAGAAGCAGCGCACCCAGTCGCGCGGCGCGCCGTGGGGCACTCCGGCGATTACGCACATTCGCGACCTCGCCGAGTATGAAGCTGCCGAGGGCCTACGCAAGAAGCTGGAATCGTGCCTTGTCGGCGTGGTTGTCGGCGAAGGCGATGATCCTGCTGGCGTCAGCGGGATGCCGCTCGACGAAGATGCCAGCCCCGGCGTTTACAATGCCGATGGCGCGATCGTTGAGCGGTTCGAGCCTGGCGCATTTTACCACGCACGGGGCGGCAAAGACATCAAGTTCACGCAGCCAGCGGCCAATGGCAGCTATGACAGCTACAAGGTCGCGAAACTGCATGACATCGCGGCCGGGTTCCGCGTTCCGTATTCGCTCCTGAGTGGCAACCTGTCCAAGGTCAACTACTCGTCCGGCAAGATCGGGCTCGAGACCTACAAGAAAACCATCGATGAGCTTCAATGGAAGATCATCATTCCGATGCTGCTGCAACCGATCTGGGACTGGTTCTGCGAGGCCGCGTATTTCGCCGGCAAGATTTCGCAGCGCAGGGTTCCGGTTGAATGGTCGCCGCCGCGCTTCCCGAGCGCCGACGAGGCCAAGGACATAAACGCCCGCGTGGCCGCGATGCGCTCCGGCCTGCTCAATCCGCTCCATGCGATTGCCGAGACTGGCTACACGCCGGACGAGGTCATTGCTGGCTACGTCGAATGGAATGCTCTGCTGGATAAGCACGGCCTGATCTTCGACAGCGACCCGCGAAAAATGTCCCAGGCGGGGCAGACGCAGCAGCGCGCAGGCAATGACCCGCCTGACAAGGAAACAGACGATGACGACTAACAAAAGCAACGGTCTGCCCAAGTTTGGGCGGGCCGCCGAGGTGCGGTCGGAATCGTTCGACGAGGCCGACAACACCATCGAGGTGATCTGGACCACTGGCGCCGCTGTGCATCGCTGGGATTGGCGCCGCGAGCGCTACTACAGCGAAGTGCTGGAGGTGACACCCAAGTCCGTTCGGCTCGACCGCCTGAATGCAGGCGCGCCCTTCCTCGACACGCACGACGACTGGTCGCTGCGTTCGGTGCTGGGCTCTGTCGTTCCCGGAAGCGCAAAGGTGGCGAATGGCGTTGGCACTGCCCGCGTAAAGCTATCACGGTCTGAGCAGGATGCGGCCATCGTTGAGAAGATCCGCGACGGCATCATCCGCAACATCTCGGTTGGCTATGCCATCCACAAAGTCGTCAAGACCGACGCCAATGGCGACGGCATCGACGATGAGTGGCGGGTGGTTGACTGGGAGCCGCTGGAAATCTCGGCGGTTCCGGTGCCGGCTGATGCCGGATCTCAAATTCGCAAAGGCGACGATCAGACGTTGCTGCCCTGTGAGTTTGTCCCTGACCCAGCGGCCACAAGTCGTGTCGCTGCGGCTCGCGCGCGCATGAATGCGCGGCACCGCCAGTTTGTGGCCAGTTAAGGCCCGTTTTACAGAAAGTTTTGATATGACTCTTGAAGAGATGCTTGCAGCACTCGAAAAGCGGGCCGCTGCCAAGCTGGCCGAAATCAAGGATGACAGCGCTGCTGACGCCATTCGCAAGATCGAAGGCGAACATGAAGCCATTCTCGCTGAAATTGCCGATGTGAAGCGCAAGATCGAAGCCGCCAAGGCTGATGCTTCGCGCGTTGCGCCGCATGCTCCGGTTGTCGAAACCGTTAGCGCCGCCGACGCCATTGTCACCGAACGCAAGCGCGTTTCGGAAATCCGCAAGCTCGGCAAGGAAGCCAACACCGTCGAACTGGCCGATACCGCCATCGACGCTGGCCACACCGTCGACGAATTCCGCTCCGCTCTGCTGGCTGAGCTTATGAAGCGCGAGGCTGCGCCCGTGGACAATCGAGCCCCTGCCACTGTCGGCACCGAGCACGCTGAAAAGCGCGCTGCGCTTCTGCAGGATGCACTTCTCGTCCGCGCCGGCGCCGCGCCCGCTAATGAAGAAGGCGCCCGCGAGTATCGCGGCTTCACGCTGATCGACATGGCCCGCGAAGCCCTGGAACTGCGCGGCGAAAAGACCCGCGGCCTCAACCGCGAAGAAATCGCGGCCCGCGCGCTCGCACAGCGCTCCGGCGCATATGGCACCACATCCGACTTCCCGGTCATCCTTGGCAATGTGGTCAACACCACGCTGCGCGCGGGCTACGAAGCCGCCGGCCAGACGTTCCGCCCGCTGGTGCGCGAAACCGAAGTCTCGGATTTCAAGGCCGTGAATCGTGCCCAGCTTGGCGAGGGCCCGGCCTTCGAAAGGGTCAACGAGCACGGCGAGTTCAAGCGCGGCCTGGTTGGTGAAGGCAAGGAGTCGTACAAGATTGCGACCTTCGGCAAGATCATCGCGATCACTCGCCAGGTCATCGTCAACGACGACATGAACGCCTTCAGCCGCATTCCGCAGCTGCTCGGCGGCGCCGCTGCGCAGCTTGAGAGCGATCTGGTCTGGCACCAGATTCTGGCCAACGCCAATATGGGCGACGGCAAGGCACTGTTCCACACGGACCACAAGAACCTGCTGACTGGCGCAGGCTCGGCCTTTGGTATCACCGGACTTGGTAAGGGGCGCGCTTTGATGGCGAAGCAGGTCGGCCTTGACGGCAAGACTGTGCTGAACATCCGCCCGCAGTACCTGATCGTCCCGGTAGAGCTCGAAACTACTGCCGAGCAGGAACTGAAGACGGCGCTCTATGTCGCCGACGCTGCCAAGGCTGCAACTGCTTCGATGAAGCAGCTTCAGATCATCGCCGAACCGCGCCTCGACAATGGCATCAACAACCCAGCGGTAGGCGCGGGCGTCGCTGGCTCCCTGACCGCCTGGTATCTGTCGGCCGCCAACTCGCAGATCGACACCGTCGAAATTGCCTACCTCGAAGGCAACAAGGGCGTGTTCACCGAGACCCGCTACGGCTTCGACGTTGACGGCGTCGAAATCAAGGGTCGCCTCGATGTTGGTGCCAAGACCATCGATCACCGCGGCCTGCAGAAGAACGCCGGCGCCTAAGGGCTTCTGGGCGGCCTAGTGCCGCCCACTTCCACTCATTTTCAGGAGGCCCTTATGGCCAAGAATTACATTCAGCCGGGTTCGGTTGTGACCGTCACGGCACCTGCCGACGTTACCTCCGGCAGCGGCGTGCTGATCGGCACCCTGTTCGGCGTTGCCACTCATGATGCCAAGTCCGGCGAGCCGCTGGAACTCAAGACTGACGGTGTTTGGGAGCTGGCCAAGACCAGCGCGCAGGCATGGGCGACTGTCGGTCTCGCGATTTACTCGACGGCCGCCGGCGTGCTGACGACCACTGCGACTGACAACGTGCTCGTGGGCAAGAACCTTGTCGCCGCCGCCAACCCGTCGCCTACCGGCACTGTCCGCCTGAACGGTTAAGCCATGGACTGGCGCAGGCTTGAGGGCAAAGTCGACCGGCTTGTTGTCGGCATGGCTTTCGCCGAGTTGGTCAGGCTTTCGTTTATGAAGAATGGCACGGCGGACCAAGACAGGCCCGCCGTGACGATCAAGGCTACGCTGCACACCGGTGGCAATGACAGTAATGGCGTGGGTGCTGGCGAGGCCTGGCGCACTCGCCTGTCCGCCGGACAAGCCGAACTGTTCATCGACCGCGCAAACTACACCGGCCCAGTGCCCCGCAAGGGCGACAAGGTCCGAGCCATGGCGCGCGACGGTGAGCCTGTTTGGGAAGTTTCGGGCGTTAGCGACCGCTACAGCAACCTGATTGTGGTGAGCCTAGGTCAGGCGTAGCTGAGGAGATTACGATGTCACTGATCCGCATCGCGGCGCGCATTGCCGCCGTCGAGGCACTGAAGGGTCGCACGCTTGTCGGTGACAACGTGTTGGACAGCGAAATCGGCGCCATCGATATCGGTGCAGACGGAAGTGCCCGTACCGACGAGGATCGACCGTTCATTGCAGTTTACACTGACGCCGGAGCAGCTTCCGATATCACCTTACGCTCGCTTCTCGTGAATGGTCCAACCGAGCTTCTGTTTGAGAGCGGCATCACTGCCGCCATGACTGAGACGGACCCGGTAACGACGAGTCCAAAATCATCGGCGTGGGTATTCCTGCGACCGACCGAGCGTTCGAGTTTACCTCGACATAATTGCTCGCCAGATGGCGACGCACTTACGGACCCCGACAATGAGTGGGGTCAGATATTCATGGGCCTGTCCCACAAGCTGACCAGCGTGAAGCGCGCCCGCACCAGCGGCGATGGCAGCGGGCAGCGGCTGGCAGGACAACAGATTTCTGTCACGGCCGATTTGCTTCCTGATCCGGTGCGCGGCAAGGCTATCGCCGACACGCATCCGTTGGCCGTGTTTTTCGCGAAGGCCGACACCGTGCCGACTCTGAGCGATGAAGTCGCGCTGATGCGCGCCGCCCTTGCTGGCACTGCATCTGACTACGACGCGATGCGCGATCGGTTCGGACGCGTTGCGGCCGAAGGTAACGCAGGTGGCGCGGGCCTACATCCTGCCATGTCGCCATGAGCGTGCCAATAGATTTGGCCGGTCAAATTTCCGACCTATACCGGCGTATTCGTGATCTCGAGCGCGTGGGTAGAAACCGCAAGCGCACCGGCACCATCAAGGAACTCGACTTGGCGAAGGGCCTGGCCCGCGTCGAGTTCGAGGATGGCTATGCAGGGCCGTGGATGCCGTGGAAGGAAGTCGCCGCCGGCGGCATCAAAACACATATTCCGCCGACCATTGGCGAGCAGGTTGATGTGGTTTCCGAGAATGGTGAGTTGTCGGATGGCATCATTGATATGTCCACACCGAGCAATGCGAATCCGCGTCCGCATGATGGGCCGGAAGGCGTGATTACGCATGGCGATGTGCGCATCACGATTGCCGGCGGACAGGCAACAGTGAAGGCGCCCGTCGTGCTTGTCGAAAGCCCCGATGTGAGGCTCGGCGGCAGCGGCGGAAAGCCAGTGGCAAGGATCGGCGACATGGTTGCTGTCGGCGCTGGATCAAGCGCGGGCAACTGGCCGATCGTCGAAGGATCAAGCGCCGTTACGGCGATAGATTAGGAGGGCGCTGCCCCATGACCAAGACTTACAAAGCCACTCGCGACGGCTTCATTGTCGGCAAGCACTACGCCAAGGGCGACCCGGTGCCGCTGACTGAAGCGCAGGCCAAGTACCTTTCCGCGCCCTATGGCGACGACGTGGTGCTGGACAAGCCGGCCGCCAAGCCCGCTGCCAAGGACAAGTAAATGCCGAGCCTTGGCGTCAACGCCGATACCGGCCTGGCGCTTGAAGGCTGGCCGCAGGTCGTGCAGTCCATTCGCAAAATCCTGACCACTGCCATCGGCACGCGGGTCATGCGGCGCGAGTTCGGCTCCGAGCTCATGTCGCTGATCGACGCCCCAATGGAGGGCAGGGTGCTGCTCGCGCTCTATGTCGCTACAGCGAACGCAATCGCTCGGTGGGAGCCTCGCTTTCGGCTGTCAGCCGTAACACTGTTGCAGGTCAATGCATCTGGCCAAGTGCGACTGATGCTGACGGGTACGTATTTGCCGCGCGGGCACCTTGGCGACCTCACGCCGGCCGGCAGCGAACGAAGCACCGAAGTTCTGATTGCCGCATAGCGCCGCTGGCGCAAGCCACGGACACCCCACATGGATAATCTGCCCGCCGAACTGGCGGCGCTTCCGCCGCCAAGTCTGGTCGAACTGATTTCGTTCGAGACCAGGTACGCCGAGCTGCGCACCAGACTCATCGCGATCTACGACGCTGCGGGTCTGGACTATGACCTAAGCACGCTCGAAACTGACCCTGCAGTCATTCTTCTGCAATCGTCAGCTTATCAGGACGTGCTTCTTCGGCAGCGCATCAACGAGGCCATTCGGTCGTGGTTTCTGGCCTATGCCAGCGGCGGCGATCTGGACGTTCTGGCACAGTGGTACGATGTGGCGCGCCTAGTTGGCGAGACCGACGACGAGCTCAAGCGCCGCGTGGTTCTGGCTATTCAGGGCAGGTCCACCGGTGGCACAGAGCCGCGATACCGCGCCATTGCTCTGGGTGCCGATGTGCGGGTTGCTGACGCCACGGTTTATACCGTTGGACGCGACCCGACGATCAATGTCGCGGTGTTCTCGGCCGACAATGCCGGTGTGGCCGATAGCGCACTGCTCGCCAAGGTCGACGCGGCGCTGCAAGCGCCTGCCGTTCGCATGGTCAATGACACAATCGTCGTGGCGAGCGCTGCTCAACAGGTTGTGCCTATCAGTGCGAGCGTATGGCTGTTGCCGCAGGCGCCGGAAACCACACTGGCCGATGCCGAAGCCAATCTGCGCGCCGCATGGGCGCGCGAAATGCTGCTCGGTCGCGACCTGACCAGATCCTGGCTGCTTTCCAAACTGCAAGTCACAGGCGTGCAGCGCGTGGAACTGTCCGCGCCGGTCGCCGACATCGCAATGCCATTCAATCGCGCAGCCGCCCTTGGCGCTGTGACGCTCACCAAGATGGGCCGTGATTACTGATGACCCAAGCGCTGTTGCCGACCGAATCCACCACAGATTGGGAACGCGCGCTCGCTGACGCCATGCCGCCGTCCGATGCTGTGGTAAGTGCGATCAACAGCATGCGGCGCTTCAAGTATGTCTCGCCTCGGCCTGACATGCTGCCCTTTCTGGTTTGGGAATATGGGCTGGGCGAGCTCACGCCCTATGTTCCGAACCTCTACAACCTGATTGACCAAGGCGTTCGTTGGCAGCGCCTCCGCGGCACTGTGAGTGCCGTGGCTATCGGCCTCGCCTGGATCGGCTACACCGCCTCGATTGAGGAAGCATGGACCGGTCGCCGGTTCTGGAATTCGTTTCAGCTGCGTTTCCCAACGCTACCGGTTGCCGACGCACCCGATCTGGAGCGCATCGAGGGGATTACGGGGCTTTCGGTTCCGCTGCGCTCCAAGCTGCGGCGCGGCGTCCATCAGTATGACGTGGAGACTTTGCAGGCCGACCACACGCATCTTGATGGGTCGATGCTCGACACCGAAAGCGGCATTGCCACAACGCCGGCGGGCACGGTTTGGAGCTTTGGGCGCACCCACGAATTCGAGCACACCCTGACCGAGGCAGAAGGCACGGCAATCGGCAACTGGCTGGACCCGGTTGAAGACGAGCCGCTGCTTTGGGTCGACATGGATACGCTGCTTTGGGTCAACGCCGACTTTCTGTGGGTCGATGAACCGGAAGCACAGCGCCGCGCTATTCTTGCCGGCTGGTTCAATGGTCGCCCGGCCTACGTTCGCCTGTCCGGCGCTGACGGAGTCATTGGCTATCGCCGGTGTCGAGCTATCCGCCCGGTAAAAGCGGAGTTCAATGGCGCCTATGAGCACGGCGGCTCGGACTACGAGCCACGCGCCGCGGCTGGCACGCTCTACGCCGAAGCCATGACGCAGTTTGACGATGCCGCCGATGCGACATGCACCGGCCTGGCGCTGATGGTTGGTGGCGACCTGGCCACAGGCATGACGCCCGGTCGGCAGTGGCTGGAGCCCGCCGAATACGTAGGTGGCGAGGCCATCGCGGTTCAGACCGCCAACATTCCGCTCCGCCGGACGGTGCGGGAGCAAATCAAGATTCTGATGAGGTTCTAATGGCTTTCGAGCACCCGAGTGGCTTGCCTGATGCTTACCTGGGCGCCAATGGCCAAGAGGTGCAAGGCCTCGTTTTTCACGGTCGTCGCGCGCTGATTCAGGGCCGCGAACTGAACGATGTTCAGGACGTGATCCGCAACAGGCAGAACCGTCTTAGCCGTCTTGTGGCCAAGGATGGCGATAGGTTCGAGGGCGCGGAAGCTGTTGTCGATATCGACGGCGAGACCGTCACGCTGACTGCCGGGAAAATCGTTGTTGGCGGCGACGTGTTCCCCGTTGATGAGGCCGTGATCACCGACGTTGCTATGACCGGCCGCGTCGAAATCGGCGTGCGTCTCGTGCGGTCATATGTGACTGGTGAAGATGATCCGACGCTGCGCGGTCTGCTTCCCGGCTCACTTGCCGAAGGTGAGGATGGCGCCGCTCGGGAAGTGGCTACCATCGAATGGGCGCTCGGCGACGACGACGGTGAAGGCGAGTTCCATCAGGTCTACATCCTTCAGGATGGCACGATCCTTGACCAGACCCCGCCGCCGGCGCTGAACGGCATTATGCAGGCGCTCGCAATCTACGATGCGCCGCATGGCCACTACATTGTTTCGGGCAACCGGGTGACGGCCCTTGGCGCCAATGCCGGCGCACAGCATTTCTCGATTGAGGAAGGCGAGGCGAACATTTCCGGCCGCAAGAATGTCCGGCACGCGGCGCTACGCATTTCCGAGACCGAAGATTGGGACGTTGGCGCGGTGCCGGGTGAAACCCACACCTATACCGGCGGCGCCAGCCAGACCGTCGCGGTTGCGCAGTTTCCAATCGACGCCATCACCTCCATCCTGCTCACGAAGCAAAAGACCGTTTCAGTGACGCGCGGCGTTCTCGCCAATGGCATTGACGGACTTCCCGACACGTCGGTGATTTCAATCAGTTCGGTGACGCAGAGCGGCACCACCTATGTCGCCAACATCGACTTCATCCGCACCGGCAACGGGGTGGATTGGGCGCCGGCTGGTGCCGAACCCGTGTTGGGTTCTAGCTATACGGTGACATATCGCTACCGCGCTTCGGTCACGGCCGACAGTTTTACCGACACGAGCATTACCGTCTCGGGTGGCGCGACGGGCGGCGATATCATTATCGCCTACACCTACAAGCTGCCGCGGATCGATATTATTGGGCTGCTGCCCAACGGTGCGCCAGTCTACATCTACGGTGTTTCGGCAAGGTCCAATCCGGTCATGCCGGTTCCGCCTGGTAATGTGCTGCCGCTGTGCGAGGTCCACAATTCATGGATGGGCACGCCGGCGATTGTTGTCGATGGCGAACGCACCGGAATGCGGCTCGTGACGGTGGCGGAACTGCGCCGCCATCTCAACCAGCAGGAAGACATGCAGCGTTTGCTGCAGTTGGAGCGCATGCGTTCCGAGGTGGACCGCCGCGACCCAGCCGCCAAAAAGAACATGTTCGTCGACCCGTTCGAGACGGACTATTACCGCGATCAGGGCGTTGCCCAGACCGGTGCCGTGGGCAACCGCATTCTGCAACTGGCTATCGAGCCGACGTTCTACGATGCGACGCTGACTTCGCCGGTCATGCTCGACTGGGTTGAAGAGATCATCGTTTCTCAGCCGCTGAAAACCGGCTGTGTGAAGATCAACCCGTACCAGAACTTCACGCCGCTTCCGGGCGACCTTGCCCTGACGCCGGCCGTGGACTTCTGGACCGAACGCACGACGCAATGGACTTCCCCGGTCACGCTGGAATTTCAGCGCGGCATCAATTGGGGTGGGCCGCAGACCACGACGACCACGGAAAACCAGCAAGTAGCTCCGACGCGAAACGAGACATTGCCATTCCTGCGACAGCGCTCGGTGGACTTCACCGTCTCGGGCTTCTTTGAGGACGAGATCCTTGATGAGCTGACGTTCGATGGCATCGACGTTATGCCCGGCGGCCTTCCTGATGCCGACGCAAACGGCGAAATCTCCGGCACCTTCACGATCCCGGCTAACGTCCCGGCCGGCACGAAGACCGTCCGCGCCGTGGGCCAGGGCGGCACTGTCGCCGAGGCGCTGTTTGCGGGGCAGGGCACTTTGGCTGTTGATGTGATGCGACGCGTCACGACCATCAACCAGTGGGTTGCTCCGCCGGTGCAGGAAAGCGAAAGCGGCGGAACCGGCTCCCAGGGAAGCATCTCTGGCTCCGATCCGCAGGCACAGAACTTCATGCTGCCCGCCGATCGGCAGTTGGTGGGTGTTAACTTCCACCTTTGCGCTATCGGTGACACCTCGAACCACATTCTCGTCCATCAGGTGACGGTGGAGAATGGCGTTCCGACCGTCGCCCTTGAGGCCGAGGCGTTCGTGTCTATGACGGGCGCAGTGGTCGGTCCAAAGCAGGCGCGCTATCGCCTGCCCGTAACGACGCCCGCTGGGCGTGATCGAGCGTTCGTCATCAAGACCGATGATGGCAACCACTCGGTTTCGATCGCTGCCCTTGGCGGTTTCGATGCCGATCTGCAAAAGCCTGTGACGACGCACCCATATCCAATCGGCCCCCGATCGGATTCGGTCAATGCGCGGTCATGGTCGGCACATCAGGGCGAAGCACTGACTTTCGATCTGGTTGCGGTTCGCTACCCGGTGACAACCAAGACGGTTGAGCTGGGGTCGTTTGCTCTGGTTGATGCCAGCGATTTGCAGGTGCGCGCAGCGGTCGAGTTGCCGAACGCAGCCTGCTCGGTGGTGTTTGAAATCGAGCGGACCAACGGCACAATCTACCGACTGTTGCCCTTCCAGGTTCTGCAACTCAATGAGTGGATCACCGAAACCGTCGAATTGCGGGCCGTGCTCACCGGCACAAACACGCTGTCGCCAATCCTCTATGCCCCGGTCGAACTGATCGCCGGAAGCATTGAGACTGAGGCGACGTACGTTACCCGCGCGTTCGACTTTTCGACGGCGGATCGCATCTCGACGTACCTCAAGCAGTCGCTGCCGAGTGGCTCGACGTGCGTGGTGAAGTACCGGCTCGACGCTGGTTCGTGGGTGACAATGCCTGTCACGGCTACTGAAATTTCGCCTGACCCAGCGTGGGTTGAGCAGAACTATCGGGCCGGCACGCTATCCGGCTCGCTCATCCAACTCATGATCACGTTGACCGGCGGCGCGGCTGCGCGGCCGCGCGTTGCCGACCTTGGGGCTGGCGTAATGTAGGGAAGCCTCGCATGGCTGTAACTGAGAACTTTGGTTGGCCGCTCCCGGACGAGGCCGCAACTGTCAGAGAAGAAATGGAGCGTCTGCGCGATCAGACGCTCCCTGCCATCGACGCCGATGTGCACGCACTTGCGGTGGAGGTCGCCGGTAAGGCAGATGACGACCACTCACATGCCATTGGTGATGTGACGGGCCTGACGACGGCACTCGCTGGCAAGATGCCAGCCGACACGACGTTTGCCGTTGGCGACCTTACCGACGTGGTTGGTGCGGACGCCGCACCTGACGGCTATGTGCTCGTTAAGGTCGGCGATCAATGGGTCGCGCAGGCTGCGCTGTCTACAATTGGCGACCATGACCACACGATTGGGCAGGTGACTGGGCTCACGACGGCTCTAGGCGAAAAGGTCGACAAGGCCTCCCAGTGGTTCGGCACTCAGGCCGCCTACGATACCATTGGGACCAAAGACCCGAACGTCACCTACTTCATCCTAGCGTAGAGGCTCGCGATGCCCATCACACGGAACGGGATGGCGCTGGCCAGCCTCAAGCGCGGCACCTCGCAAATCGCTTTCGTGTTTCAGGGCACGGTACAGGTGTGGGCGCATGAGGTGGTTATTGTCCTAGGCGCCGCCAGTGCCGCCGCCTACCTCATCGACATCGTCAACAACCCGACTATTTGGGCGTCCAGCACGCCCAAGCGCATCGTCGTTCCTGCCGGCGTTGAGCGCGGTTCCGGCACGTCTTGGGTCTTTGCGCCCATGCCTGCCGGAAGCTCCATCGCATCTAGCTGGGGCGGCAGCCTCACGCTCGAAATCCGGGGCACGCTCTCGGGCATCGGAGGGACGGCCAATTCCGGCGTCGGTGGCAGTGTCATCGTCGGCACGGTCACCGGCAAGGATGGCCAAAAGCTCATCGTCAACGTCTTCGCTGGCGCCATCTTGCGCGCGGGCGGCGGCGGCGGCGGTCGGGCAGGCAATGGTGGGCAGGGCGTCTGGTACTCAGGTCGTACCGTTACGGAAGGGCCAGTCGTCCAGCAACAGCTCCCACAGTACGGTTACGTCTACCGTCAAATCGAGAGCAGGAACTGGGTAAATCGGTTCGAGATTTATTGGGGTGGGCTTGTTTATCAGGCCCCTAACGGTTCCGGTGACCCCCGCGGAGTGTGGGTAGGCGGTATCTACTATTACGCAGTTAGCCAGACAGGCCAGAATGGCGGCGACGATAATACCTGGTACTGGTACAGCATCGCCCGACAGTACACTGTCACTGACGTTCCCAACTACACTGCTGGCGGCGTGGCCGCGAATGCGGGCAAGGGACAGGGCTTTGATGGCCCTGCAACGGTCGGCGGCGCTGCGGTAGGTGGCGGCACGAATGCCGGCGCCAGCGGCAAGAGCGGCGATGGAGGTGGCTATGGCTCTCCCGGCACAACCGGCGCCAATGGCACCAACGGCAACGCCTCTGCTGGCCTTGCCGGCGCAGCGCCGGGCCTCGCAGGCTTCTACCTGACCGGGGCCGCCAATGTGAACTTCACGAACAATGGCGGCACGCTCCTGGGGCGCCTTGCGGCCTAAAGGAATCCTACATGACAGAAGAAACAGTGCCGACCCCCGAAGGGGTCGCTGCCTCTGCGCGCCTAGCGCATTTCAAGCAGGTCGCGCTTGAGCGCATCGTCAGCCACATGAACGGCGTCGGCGCCAGCATCGTCAATGCTTACCCGATGGCCGAAGTGCAGTCCTGGACGATCCAGAAGGGCGAGGCCGAAGCACTGCACCTCCTAGGCGAACCCGCCGTGCTGGCCATGACGGCCGCCGAGGTTTCCGCCGCAGCGCCTTTCCTCGTCGCGGTGTGCCTGGCGCACTACGGACCGCCTACCGACGACGCGACGGGCGCTTCGCAGCTCTGGGGCAAGGTAGTCGAGGTCAAGACCAACGCGGACCTTTGGGCCGGCTTGTCAGCCTTCGTAAATGGGTTGCGAGCTCGCGCCAAGGATCAGATCGCAAATGCGGTCGATGAAGCCGAAGTGTTCGAAATCGAGAGCGGCACTCAGACGGAGCTGTCTGCTTTCCGCGACCTTTACGGCGTCTGAAATGTTCGGCCCAGGCGACGGTTGCACGCTTTGGTTTGATGGCTGGGCAGATACGTCTTGGCGGCACTGCTGCGATGTCCACGACATCGCCTATGAGATCGGCGCTCCGAAGATAGAGGCTGACTTAGCGCTTGCGCAGTGCGTTGCAGGCGTCGGCGCAGCACCGATGGCGTTAGTCATGCTGCTCGGCGTCACCTTGTTGGGCGGCCTGTTTTGGAACCGCCGACAGCGCTGATCCCACCATTTGCTCCTCCTACCGACCAGCCCGCCTAGTGCGGGCTTATTCATGCGCGTTCGCCGCGCTTTCAAAGGAAACCCACATGGCTGCTGTAGCCTTCCACCACGGCGCGCGCGTCTTTCAGTCGGGCGAAAACCCGGTTCTGGTTTCGCTGGGCGACACCTCCGTTGTCGGTCTGCTTTGCACGGCACCTGATGCCGTCGCCCTCGACTGGCCGCTCGATACGCCAGTTCTGATCACCAACCCGTCACAGGCCGCCACGCTGGGCGACGCGGGAACGGCCAAGGATGCGCTCGACAGCATTTTCGACCAGGCTTACACCCGCGTGGTGCTGGTCCGCATTGACGAAGGGGACGACGCCGCCGATCTGCTGGCGAACGCCGTGGGCAACTTTGCCACGCTGACCGGCGTGCATGCCTTCCTCAAGGCAGAAAGCCTTGGCCTGCCGCGCCCCAAGCTGTTGCTGGCGCCGGGCATCGGCACGGCCACCACTGCGGACGGCATTGCGTCGATCGCCGTCACCACGCCTGGCGCGGGGTACAATCAGGGCACGGTTGCAGTCACGATCAACCACAGCGCTGGAGCCGGCGCCGAAGCCGAGGCGGTTGTGACCGCTGGCGCCATCACCGCGATTGTCGTGACCAAGCCCGGCTTTGGCTACAACGCTACCGGCCTCACCGTGACCATTTCCGGCGGCACTAGCGGCGCTGCTACGGCGTCAGTTGGCACCACTATCGGCCCGGTCGTTGCCGAGGCGCAGGGCGTCGCTGAAAAACTCCGCGCGATTTTCTACGCAGACGGCCCAGACGGCACCGACGTTCAGGCTGTGCAGGCCCGCGCGAAGATCAATTCGAGGCGCGTGTTCTATTCCGATCCGCGCGTGCTGAAGTCGGTCGAAGGCAGCAACGTGCCCAAGCCCAGCTCGCCCATTTTCGTCGGCCTACAGGCCAAGCGCGACCGCGAACGTGGGCCGCACTGGGCTGGCTCGAATATGGAAATCGCGGGCATCGTCGGCACCAACCGCGGCGTCTTGTACGGCGATCAGGCAAACTACCTGAACGAACACAAGGTCAACACGATCATCAATAAGAACGGCCTGCGCTCTTGGGGCGTGTGGACTTGTTCTTCAGAGAGCGTGTGGCAGTTTGTGTCGGTTGTCCGCACCCACGACGCGGTAAACGAGGCGATCGAAAACGCCTTCCTGGAATTCGTCGATCGCCCGATGACCCGCGCCAATCTGGACTTCATGGTCTGGTCTGGCGTGCAGGCGCTGCGCAACTTCGAAAACGACGGCATGCTGCTTCCCGGTTCGATCTTCAGGCTATCCAATGCGAACAGCCCGACGACTGGTGCACAGGGCATCGTGAAGTTTGCGATGGCCTACGAGGTGCCGGCCCCGATGGTCGACATTCGCGTGGACGCCTACCGCAACATCGAAATCGCCTACGAGGCGCTTTTCAATTCGGTGACCGGCGAATTCATCGTCGCTGAGTAACCGCGCAGCGGTCGCCTTTGGGCGTCCGCTTCCTTCCCTTTTTAGGAGCCACTAATGGCAAAGAACCTTCCCGCCTATGTGCTGCGCGATTGCACTCTGTTCGTCGACAAGGAAAGCCACATCGGCCAGACCGACGAAATCGTGCTGCCGGTCCTTGAGGTCAAGACCGAAGAGATGCGCAACGGCGGCATGATCAAACCGCGCCGCATCCACCTCGGCTACAGCACCACCGACGCGAGCTTCACCTTCACCAGCTTTGACCCGGCATTGATCTCGCTGTTCGGCCTTGAGGCCGGCAAGGAAATCCCGATCATCGCCTACGGCTACTTCCAGGACGAAGACGGCGTGAGCCATGACGGCCGCGCCGAGATGCGCGGCTTCTTCACCAAGAACGACGCCGGCACCTGGAAGGCTGGTGACGTGGCATCCAATGCCACCGAGTTCACGGCGCACTCCTACCGCATCTTCATGGACGAAGAAGAGATCCTGTCCGTGGACGACTTCGAAGTGAAGCGCAACGGTGTGAGCGAGCGGCCGGGGCGGCGTACCGCGCTGCGGTTCGACTAATTTTAACTGAGACCACAACCCTCGATCAGCTGATTCACTGCGTTGGTTGAGCCGGACACCGAGAAGTCCTTGACGTGCATGCGCTCGCCCAAAACTTGAATGGCTACAGCAACCCTTTCGCCTGCGCCAGAAACGCTTTTGACCAATTCCGAGAGGTTACCTTCGGCAGTCAATGCTGAGAGATTGCCGTCGTTGTTCACGTCGAACTTGGTCGCCAAGGTCAACGCGGGCTCTTTGTCAACGCGGACCAGAAGTTCGGGCGAAGCAGAATTCAGTGTGTGGGTCAGG
This sequence comes from Tribonema minus, assembly GCA_017506865.1. NCBI lineage: Eukaryota > Xanthophyceae > Tribonematales > Tribonemataceae > Tribonema > Tribonema minus. The sequence goes on from JAFCMP010000221.1 coordinate 32,362, forward strand.
TCTGAGTCCACGGACTCTGGGGTGATGAAAATCACCACGAGATCTTCGCTACTTTTGCAGCGGAAGCCGAAGCCGTAACCACCTTCGGCTCCGACAGCAATATGTGTCGTTTCGTCGGAAAACGCATCCTCGTTGTCGATGTATCCCCAATCGGCATAAGCGGGCGCGACGAGCAAAGACGCACTGACAACCAGTGCAGCAACAGACTTCTTCATGAATCCCCCAAACTAAAAGGCGAGGAGGCTACTTTTGGCCATCGACCCCACCACGATTACATTGGCCGAACCGGTCACGCATGGCAAGGACACCTTCACCACTCTGACCTTCGCGCGAACGATGCGCGGCAAGGACATGGTGGCTATGGACGCAGTCCAGGGCGGCATGCGCAAAACCTACGCTCTCTACGCTAGCCTGTCGGGCGTACCGCTTCAGGTATTCCTCGAAATGGAAACCGGCGATCTCGAGCAGGTGGCGCAGGTGGTCGCCCGGCTGACGGGAAAGTCTTCGAAGACGACGGACGATCCCGTCGAGTAGCGAAGGACGGCGATGCGCCGCTCTGGCGCGACGTGATTGCCGTTATTGCTCGCTATCTCCACACCCCATTGCCGGCAGTCGAAGACATGGAAGGCGATGACGTCATCGCCTATCACGCCGCTGCCATGCGCCTCTTGAAGGCTGAACAACCTAGCAGGTAGCCATGGCACGCCTACACTCCGAGCTTGTGCTTGGGCTAACAGATCACGTTTCTGGCCCGGCGCGCCGTATTGACCAGAACCTCGAAAACCTGCGCCAGCAGCAGATGCGAAACCAGGCCATGTTCGACCGGCACCGCAATGCGATGCTGGGGACGGCCGCAGCCGCGTTTGTTATGGCACGCGCCGTCGCCACGCCGGTTCAGGCGTCGGTAGAATTCTCGACCCAGCTAGAAGACATCAGGCAGAAGGCCGACCTTTCGGCTGAAGCCATGGAGCGCATGGGCCGCGCGGCGCGGGACATCGGTCTGGACACGGCGCAGGGCGCTGGTTCGATCACTGGGGCAATCGACTCTATGATTGGTTCTGGCGCCGTCACGCCGGATCAGGCGCAGGCGATTGCCACCCCGCTCGGCAAGACGGCGACCGCCTATGCGGCAGACCCTACCGACATGGCGAATGCCAGCTCCGCCATGGTACTTCAGCTTGGCATTGCCGCCGACGAGATGGGCAAAGCCTACGACATGATGGCCGTGGCGGGTAAGGAAGGTTCGTTCGAACTCAAGGACATGGCCAGCCAGTTCCCAGCGGTTCTGGCAAACGCCAAGTCTCTCGGCATTGAGGGCGAAGCGGGGCTCGCTTCGGTGGTGTCGTGGCTGCAGATCGCTCGCCGGGGGACGGCCGATGCATCGTCTGCAGCGACGAACTTTTCCGAGTTCATGGGCAAGGTCATGTCCCAGAACGCGATCAAGAATTTCGGGGAAGCGGGCGTCGACATCGTCAACGAAATGAGCCGTGCCGCGGAGGCAGGTGTTGATCCCGTCGAGCACGCCGTTGGCATTATCAACGGCCTGACCGAAGGTCAGCGCGACAAAATGGGCGAACTTTTCGCCGACAAGCAGGTGACCGATTTCCTTCTGCAAGCCACGAAGGGCATCGAGGACTACCGCAAGATCCGTGATGCCGCGCTGGCAGCCGACGGCACGGTCGAAAAGGACTTCCAAGCACGCCTTGAAACGCCAGGCGGAGCGATTGCGCGCCTAGAGGCTTCCGTCGAGAACCTGAACATTGCCATCGGCAACTCGCTGGTGCCGGCGCTGACTGAATTCGCGGAGTCGGTCACACCGATGATCGACGGAGTGGCCTCGTTCGTGGACGCCAACGGGGAGCTTGTCGCGGCCGTGGTCGAGATCACCGCCGCCTTGATCGGCCTGCGAATGCTCGCTGCCGCTGGCGGGATGGGCGCGGCGCTGTTCGGTATGGGCGGCAAGCGTGGACCTGGCGGGGGCGTGCTTGGCAGAGCGGGCGCAAGCCGTGGTGACGGTGGGGCAGGTGGCGTCGCTGGCGCTGGCGGCAAGGGCCTGCCCTGGTGGGGTTTCCTCGGCTTCAACGCCTTGGACGCGTTCGGCCAGATGTCGTCGTTCGGCAGCTCGATCAAAGAGAACGGCCTTGAAGCCGTGCTTGCTGAACGCGATGCGCGCGACGCGGCCATGAACGACTTCCTGCTCAATCTGGACATCGGCGGATTCAAGCCCGGCCAGATGTACAAGGGTGCGCAGGATTTGGTTGGCAACCCGCAGGGTGGGATCGGCGGCGGTTATACCGGCGCCACCAGCGGCCAGATCGAGGCGCTAAAAGGCGAGATCGCCAAGCTCGACGCAGAGATTGCAGAGTGGCCCGAAGACGGCATGGAAGAGCGCCGCGCTCGTCTGGCCGAAACTCTCGCCAAGATGGAAGCGGAGCTTGCTGCTTCGAGCGCCGCTGTCACGAGCCAGTTTGGCGCAATAATGGAGCAACTGCGCGTGATGGCCGCGCAGGGCGTTGCCATCCCTGTCACGATGGGTGGTCCAAACCTTGGCGCCATCGCCCCGCCGTCGGGTCCGCGTATCGGGTCGCAGGCGCCCGCTGGAAACACCACCAACGTCGGCAATGTCAGTGTCGTGGTCCAGAACCCCACCAACGCCAATCCGCAGCAGATCGGTCGGCAAGTCGGTCAGCAAGTTGCTGACCGTGTGAATGCTGCCCACAGCAATGGGGGGATGTGATGGCTGGACCTGTACTTGCTGCGCTTGGCGCATTTGCCTTTGAAGCTCATGGCTTCGGCCTGACCGACATGACCCGCAGCACCAAGACCAATTGGGCAACGGTGCAAGTCGCGGGCGGCATGGACCGCTTGCAATGGACAGGAGGAGAAAGCGACACCCTGACTATCCGGGGTGTCGTCTTCCCGCACATTTTTGGCGGGCTCTCCTCGCTTGCAGGCATTCGCGCCGCTGCCGAATCCGGCACACCACTGATGTTCGTCAATTTTGCCGGGCAGATTTTTGGGCTGCATGTCATCGAAAGCATCGACGAGGACCGCAGCCTGCTGGACGCAGACGGGCTGCCCATGCGCGATGCTTACTCGCTCACCCTCAAACGCTTTCCGGGCGGTGACTGGTCGCCGCAGTCGGTACTGATTGGATTGTTCAGTTGATGGAAACCGTGTCGAGCATCCAAGGCGATACCGTCGATCTGATCTGCCGGCGCGCCTACGGCGACGAGTCTGGCTTTGTCGAGGCGGTGCTTAATGCCAACCCAGGCTTGGCGGGCAAGGGGCCGATCCTGCCCGTCGGCACGGTGGTGAAGTTGCCTGAATTGGCCAAGCCCGCCGACCTGCCAACCGTGAGCCTGTGGGACTAGCATGAAGCCAGTTTGCAAAATCACCATCGATGGCAAGCTGGCGTCAGGCGTGTTCATGGACCGCCTGACATCATGCGAAGTGACCGATGCCGAAGGCGTCACGTCCGATGTTGTGTCGATCGAGCTAAACGACCATCCGCCCGCAGCTATCCCCCGGAAGGGCGCGATTATCCGCGTGTGGATGGGGTACGATGCCAAGCTTACGTTCATGGGCGCCTTCACGGTGGACCAGGTGCGCGTGACTGCCTTCCCGCACACCATGTCGATCTCCGGCAAAGGCGCGGATTTCAAGTCCGAAGCCAAGACACCGAAGTCGCGCCATTGGGACGGCAAGACCATCAAGGATATCGTGTCTGACCTTGCCGGCGACCTTGGCTTGTCCGCCAAGGTGGATGCCGCCATTGGCGCGTTCTCCTATCCTTGGTTCGCACAAGAGGGCGAGAGTGCGCTCGAGGTTCTGGACCGGCTCGCTGGCCGGCACGACGCCCTGTTTTCCATCAAGGACGGCAACCTCGTGTTCGCGGCGAAGGGCAGCGGAAAGAACGCGGCCGGCAACACTCTGACGCCCGTAGTGGTGACGCCGGACATTCTCATTGAAGGCTCCACAACCATCACGTTCAACGACCGGCCGGAGGTCGATAGCGTCAAGGCCAGTTGGTATGACCGCGCCGAGGCGAGACTGAAGAAGGTCGAGGAAACGATCGAGGACGCGATCGATGACTGAGTTTGAAATCGGCGTTCCGCTGATGGGCGAACCGGAAGCAAAGGCGGCCGCCAAGTCAAAGGCCAAGAAGCTCAAGCGCGACACAGTCACAGCGTCGTGCGGCGTGGTCGGCGATCCGTCGATCAAGGCCGGCGCCGACATGGCGTTCCGGGGCGTTCGCACCGGCGTGGACGGCAAGAAGTTCGTCATCAAGACCGTGCGCCACTCCTTCACGAAACAAGGCTTCACCAGCACGATCGACGCTGAGTTAAAGGTGCATGGTTAAAAGTAGAAATAGGCTGCTTACGTTCCCCAATTGGCGATAATGGGGGTTGAGGTTGTAGTTGTGGGATTGCTAAGGGAGAGTCATTCAACGACTGTCTGAATAGGCATCGGTTGATCTTGGGGGAGATAGAGTTGAAGGTTGTCGCTGGGAGTTTTCCTAACGGCGCGTTTGGAGTGCGCCGTACAATTACCGGAAAAGTTAAAGCAGTCGACTTTCCCGCCGGACTCTTGAAGTGGCATACGGTGGGAATATCCCAAATCGGCAGCGCTCGGATTTTGCAGGAACGTGAAAGCCGCGGATTGAATTCCACTGGATTGGTCGGCGGACTTGTAGCTGGCCCTGTGGGTTATCTTGTTGGTCAATCAATGGGCAAATCTAGCAAGGCCGTCTTAGAGCTTGAGTTGAGAGACGGTAGGCGCGCGCTAGTCGAAGGCGATGCCAATGAAATCACGAAGCTGCATCGGTCTTTCTATAGCGAGCTAGAGAAGCGCAGCTGGAACGCACCCTCCCGATCTGAACCCATCCAAGAGACACCTCCGAAAGAACTCAGCGTTCCAAGTCGTTTGGCAACGGAAGGTGACAGCGAAGAGTTTTTGGCCTCCTTGGCGGGCCCAAGAGAGACTGCCAAAGTCAAAGCGGCCCAAAAGCGTCTTTCTTCAGTCCCTGCTGCCCTTATCAGTGCAGCCTCGGCCGCGGTTATCGGATTCATCGTCGTGGAGATCGCGGCCTCGTCTATGGGCCAGCAAAGACCTCCTTCCGAGACCCTTGGGGTTGCGTTTGTTTGCTGCAGTGCGGCGACATTTCTTGTCGTCTTCCGATGGCTCCGGCGCCCAGCTTAGGCCGACGTTTCTCTGTTTTCTATCATCAGGCGAGTTTTGGAGGTCAGGAGCGGGACCTGCGCCATCCGGCAGAGCGGGCCTCGGCCTCGGAGCAAAACCATCGCTCTCCATACTCGGGCCTGATGATCGTCGCGGCGTAATACTCCTGGCCGGGCATGTGGTAGATGCGCTCGCCCGATCCCATGCTGACATTGCCCTTGATGCTACAGTTTTGACCAAAGCTGGCGAGCGCTGTTGAGGCGATAGATGTGCCCTTGTCGGGCGTCATGACAACGAACACGCCGGCAAACCCAATAGCGGCACCGGCTGCCACCAACATTAGATCGCGCATGTGCTTCTCCCTCGCCTGATAGGGGCAGGGGTTGAGGCGTCACGCAAGGCCGGCCGGTCTGGCTGGTGAACATCATCTTTCTAACATCGATAGGAGCCGACATGCTCTCTAAACCCGAGGCGTTCTTTGCGCACGCCCGTACTTTGCTCGGCAGCCTGAAGCAGACCCAGGTTACCGGCATTAATGCCATTCTCGACGCTTGGGACCGATACGGGGACGGCAATCTGCACCGCGCAGCCTACGTCCTTGCGACGCCGATCGTTGAGACCGGCGGCCGATACGAAGCCATCTATGAGCAGGGCGCCAAGACCTACTTCAACAAGTACGAACCCGGCACCAAACTCGGGAAGCGACTGGGCAACACCAAAATCGGCGATGGCTACCGTTACCGGGGTCGGGGGCTCGTCCAGATCACCGGCCGTGCCAACTATGCCAAGGTTGGCCGCGAGTTCGGCATTGATCTGGTTGGTAATCCCGACCTAGCGGTAGACCTTGCTCTGGCTGCCCGCATTCTCGTCGTTGGTACGCTCAAGGGCTGGTTCACCGGCAAGGGGCTGTCCGACTACATTGATGACATCGACGAGTCCGACGACCTCGATCTAGCCGAGTTCGTCCAAGCGCGCCGCACCGTCAATGGTCAGGACAAGGCACAGACCATCGGAAAGCAGGCGCTGGCGTTCGAAGCCGCGCTAAAGGCTGGCGGGTACAGGCTCGGTGTTGCTCCGGCGGCTGTGCCCCCCGTCCCCTCAAAAACGCACTGGCTAGCGGCACTGATCGCTGCCGTCCTGTCGCTGCTCGGTGGCAAGCGATGATCTGGCTGTTTCTTTCCCTTTGGGCGGCGATGTTCGTCATTTCGGTGCTGGCCATTGCCGCCGTGCCGACCACCGAAGCCAAGCCCGGCGTGCGCGGCCCGCTGGTGGTGACTGGCGTCGTCGCCGCGCTGGTCACGCTTGTTGCGGCCGGCCTCGTCTCTCTTTTTTCATAGGAGCGCCCCATGTGGGAATCCATCAAGGCTTTCTTCTCCGGCAGCGAGACCATCTTCTGGGCTCGACTGCAGGTGCTGACCGGTACCGTCGCTGCGACCATCGTCTACTTTGACCCCGGCCTGCTCGCGCCTGTACTGCCGGCAGGGTGGCTCCCGTGGGCCGTGCTGGCGAACGGGGTGGCGACCGAGTACCTGCGCCGCCGCAACGACCCCGAGCTGGGGGCAAAATGATCGGTTGGTTGCTGGACCTAGCAAACCCGCTAGGCAAGGTCGCTGACAAGCTTGCCGCCGCCTACGCGGAACGCAGCAACGCCCAGACCGAACAACAGCGCATTGCCGCCGATGAGCGCATCAAGGCACTTGAGGCGCGCAGCGATGTGATCTTGGCAGCGCAGGCCGACCCCATGGAACGGTGGGTGCGAATTGGCTTCGCCGCGCCGTTCGTCCTCTACATCTGGAAGCTAGTCGTGTGGGACAAGCTTCTGGGATGGGGTGCGACTGAAGATCTGTCGGCCGATCTATGGGCCATCCTCTATATCGTTCTTGGCGGGTACTTCGTCGACACCGTCGTCCGGAGACTGAAGGCATGACAATCACATGGGAAATCATCGCCATGTTCCTGGCTGCCGGCGGCGCGGTTGCCGGCGGATTCTGGCGCATCTGGGGGCTGATCGATCAGGCGAAGAAAGACGCTGTGCTGCGCGCCGAGGCTGCTATTGCACTGGCAGGTGTGGCGCGCGAGGAGCTGTCGAACCACAAACTTCACGTCGCCGAAACGTACGTGACCAAGGCCGGCATGAACGAGCAGACCGACCGTATTATGCGCAGCCTTGAAGGTGTGGCCGAGAAGATCGACCGCACCAACGAGCGCTTGGATTCATTGATGCTTGCCAAGCCAGTTACGCGAAGCAGGACGGCTGATTAGGCCGATAGCGCTGCCCATCCACAATAGCCTCCCCAGATTATGAAAACGAATGATCCGATGGCGGCCAATACCGCCAGGATGTGAGCCGTTCCGCCCACGAAGTTATAGCCTTTAGCGGGCGTGTCCTGCACGACGTAGGGGTGCTCCCACTGATGAATTTTCGACATCGAACTGCTCGCATAGCAGTATTGGGCGACATATGAGAGGGCGGCACATAGCGTCGCAGAGACGGCACTTGCCGCGAGCATGAAGATGGGGGTCACCAGGGATTTAGCGAGCGTCGGCTCCGAAGCATAGATACTCCCTACGAATGCCAGTCCTACGACTACGGAACCGCCCGAAACAAGGCAAATGGCCTTTACCGCTTCAATAGCGAACTTCATTGCACTGTCGTGCATGGCCTTTTGCCATTCACTATCAAGCGCATGAGCACGCAGCGCGGCCTCGCGATTGATTTGCAACGTGAACATCTGTGCTTCGTGATCGTCTGCCATAGCCCCTCCTAGTCATTTCAGATTTAGTGGGGCGCGAGAGTGATTTCTAGATGGTGCGCAGCGCCACATAAAAACGCGCATGTCGGGACCTACATTGTTGAACAGCCCCGGCCTCGTGCCGGGGCTTTTTTTGTTTCCGGGCCTAGACCAGCGCGGCCCGCATACCAAAAAGAGAGGTGCAACCCGTCGAGCGGTCACCAGCCGCGCGACGCACCACTGGCGAAACGCGACTGCGCGCGGCAATCGGGAGAGGAGAATTCCGCCAATGCCCACACCTAGGCTTTCCGACGAGCTCGCCGTTGAGGCGGCGCTGGCTTATCGCGCCGCCAATAACGTCAAATCCACTGCAGCCGACAACCTCGGCATTCCGCGCGGCACCTTCGACAATCGCCTCCGCGTCGCCGCTGCGCGCGGGTTGCTGGGCAGCAAAGAGACGTTGCCGGGTTTTGCTATCAAGTCGATCGCTGAAAAGGTTGGTGACCCATGGATCAAGCAAACCAAGGAGCATGGCGAGGAGTTCGCCGTCCCGGCTGGCCACGAGGTCAAGGGCGTTTCCGCGTTGGTAGATGCTGATGGTCGGTTGATCCAGCAGTGGGTCAAGACGCGGGAATCCGTATCGGCAATCGATGTGGCCGAAACGCTAAAGGCCGCGTTCGCAGACTATCAGCCGCACGCCGAGCCTCTTCCCGCTCCGCTAACGGCACATGCCGACCTGCTCACCCTTATCCCGTGCAACGACTGGCATGTGAACCTGCTGACCTGGGAACGCGAAACCGGGATCAATTGGGATCTCAAGATCGCCGAGCGCGTCATAAGGCAGGGGATCGAGGACGCTATTGCCCGAACCGCGCCGGCCGGCACAGCGATCGTTCTCGGTGGCGGAGACCTGCTGCATGCCGACAACAACGAGAGCCGCACGGCCCGGTCCAACAACGTGCTCGACACGGATGGCCGCCACCAGAAGGGCCTTGAGGTTGCCGGCCGGCTTATGGTTCGCACCATCGACGCGGCGCTCCGCAACAACGACCGGGTGGTTGTCCGCATCCTGCCGGGTAACCACGACGAACACACGTCCGTGGCGATCGGCTACTTCCTGCTTGCCTGGTACAGAAGCGAGCCTCGGGTCACGGTCGACGTGGATGCCTCGCTGTTCTTCTGGCACCGCTTCGGCTCTGTTATGCTCGGCGCGACCCACGGCCACACCGTCAAGCTCAAGGACATGGCCTCGATCATGGCCCACCGTCGCGCCGAGGATTGGGGTGCGACCAAGTTCCGGTACGTCCACGGGTTCCATATCCACCACGCCAGCAAGTTCCAGACCGAAGGGAACGGCGTGATCATGGAAAGCCATCAGGCGCCCATCCCCCAGGACGCTTGGCATTTCGGCGCCGGCTTCCTGTCTGGCCGGTCGGTGCAGACGATTTCGTATCACCGGGCCTATGGCGAGGTTGCGCGTGTGCGGGTGGCAATGCTCGACGGTGCGGTGCCGGCCGCGGCGAATGACAATGAAGTGGCGAGGGCAGCGTTGTGACGCTGCAATGGGAGAGCATCCGCTATGATTGACGGCATCATTTACCTAATCGGCGCGGCAATCGCGCTGGTCGGCCTTCTCGGCATGTTGGCACTTGCGACAGAATGGGCGATCGATCAGGTGCTCAAGCTCACCGGACTGAGCAAGGTCATTGTTTCTTGGTACGTCGACAAGCACCGCAAGGACCGGGACGCGAAGCGAAGCGTGTAGTGGGGATAGGCCTAAAAAGCAAAACGCCCAGCGTTTTGGCTGGGCGTTTAGTCGAGGTTAAAGACTCTCGATAGCTGTTTTGATTGCATCATAAATCGCTCTTGCAATTAAATGGGCAAAAATTCGGGTGAAAAACTGTCTCATCACTTCATGGCAGTTCCTCCTTTCGTCTTGACCTCATTCGTCCTCCTTTCGTTTTGTACTTACGACGACAGCCTTATATCAAAAGGAGCCGCCAATGTCAAGCACGTTTTTGACAAATCAAAATAAAGGACCGAAAATTTTGAAGAATAGAACTTGCAGTACTTTGATCTGTACTTGCGTCTGTAGACCACTCTGTAGTGGCGCAGCGTATGGTCGTCGGTCTGCATGAGCATCACCCTCTACACCAAACCCAATTGCGTGCAGTGCGACGCCACCAAACGCGCCTTGGACAAGACCGGCGCGGTTTACACCATTGTCGATCTGACAACTGACCACGAGGCAATGACGCTAGTTCAGCGGCTTGGATACCGGCAAGCACCGGTGGTCATGGCCAATGGCGAGCACTGGTCTGGCTTCCAACCCGACAAAATCAAACAGCTCGCGGTGCCGCGATGACAGAGCGCGACCACCCCTACGAAACTGAAGTCGAGGCAGCGCGCCAGGCAGCGATGCGCGCCGAGGCTGTCCCGAAGATCGTGGACGCGCTGCTCGATGCCCGATCCGCATTGAACCGGGCGCCGTCCAGCCTGCGCCACGCAGCCCGTTTTCAGCAGGACATCACACTCATGATCGACGCTATCCAAGGGCAGGGAGGCTAAACCGGCCGCCGCGCCGTGAACAAGAGGAAGGTTGGCGCCCACCACGCGCTGACATCACCACTGAGGAGACTTTTATGAACGAATATACCGATTTGCGAAGCGCCAACCGCGCCCGGCAAAAGGAATGGGACACCGACAGCCGGATTGTTGGGCCGCTCGGCAAGTTGTGGCGGGCTAACGAGCTTGCCGGTGAGGCTGGTGAGGCAAGCAATGTCGTCAAGAAGCTGGTGCGCGAGGAGCTTGGCATCAGAGGTTCCCGCACCACCGTCGAGCACCTTGGCGACGAGTTGGCGGACATCATGATTTGCACCGACTTATTGGCGCAGGAATACGGCATTGATCTCGATGCCGCCGTGGCGCGGAAGTTCAACGCCACCAGCGAAGCGAATGAACTCCTGACCCGTTTGGTGGCAGCATGACCAACCCAATTGACCAATCCGCCCAGCGCGCCGTCGAGGGCGATACCGAACGGGACCAAGTGGCGCCGGCTAATGACAATGCGCCCGAGCCGGAGCGCTGGCCGCACCAACTCTGGTTGGACATGGATGGTGTGCTGGCCGATTTCGACAGCGCAGCAAGCAAGGCGCTCCGCACCGACAACAGCTACAAGTGGGAATGGCTTCATGGGAGCAAAGCATTCTGGGACACGCTGAACCAGAACCCCAACTTCTTCGGTGACTTGCCGCCGATGGTCGACTGCTTAGTGCTGTTCGATAAGGTCGAGCACCTTCGGCCTATCATTCTCACGGCGCTGCCCAAGGTCGGCGCAGAAGAAGTCGACGCACAGAAACGCGCGTGGGTTGCGAAATACCTCGGCGAAGACGTGAGGGTCGTGACGTGCCAGACGCACGAAAAGCCAGACTATTGCGGACTAGGTGATGTCTTGGTCGACGACCGATCCGTCAACAAGGCGAGATGGGAGGCAGAAGGCGGCCGGTATGTCATTCACACCAGCGCCAATGACAGCATCCGCCAACTTCGCGAAATGGGGGTGATCTGATGCACGCAACCGAACAAATGGCAGTCGACGCCATCGCCGCTGGCGACACCACTTTAGTGCGACGGCGCAATGATCCTTGGCACCAATGGCACCAGCCGCCGCTGACTGCAGCCAATGACAACTTCCCGCGCGCCATCGGCCTGATGGGCTACGGCGGGGCAGGGAAGTCCGAAGTCGCTAAGATCCTGTCCGGCCATGGATTCACCCGCACCCACATCAAGAAACCGCTGCGCGCAATGGCGGCCACCCTGCTGCGTGAGGCCGGGATCGCCGAGGATATGATCGACCGATATCTTGATGGGGACTTGAAGCGCGAGGTTATCCCGGAACTGCATCGATCCGGCACCGAGATACAGCAGTACCTTGGCACCGAGTTTGGCCGCGACTTCTGCTACCCGGCGCTGTGGCTGGACCTGTGGCGCCGTCGCGCTGCATCCATCCTGGCAGCTGGCGGACGGGTGGTGCAGGAATCGGTGCGGTTCCCCAACGAGGCGGAGGGCATTCGCGAGCTTGGCGGGATAATCATCAGGGTAGAGAGGCCAGGCGTCGGCCCTCTGTCCGGTCACGTGTCGGAGGTGCCACCGGCGGAGCCCGACATCACGATCCACAACAACGGCTCGCTAACCGACTTGGCGCTTCAAGTCGCCACGGCGCTGCGGCATGCGGCCTAACTCCAGCCCCGCTTCGGCGGGGCTTAACTGCCTAATCGCCCGCTAGCGTGGGCGAGCGCTGTGTAGACCTTTCCTCGATCCGAAAGCAGAAGCTCACGCACCTCGGCAGCGACGTTTGCGCCGGCCGTTGCACGTTTCAAGAGGTCCTCAAAGTCACCCATGTAGGCTTGAGCGTTTCGGGCGAACTCTGCATCCACCTGCAGGCGCCTGCGAACTTTATCAAACGTTTCCTGACCTGATTGTGAGTAAATGCGCCTGCTGAAGGGGCTCGCTTCCCCGGCTTGATAGCGTGCCCATGCATTCGCCATTGCGGTGTCATCGAAAGCGGCGACGATTTCGCCGGTCATATCGCTTAAGCCGCCGCCCGCAACGGATTTTGCATCTATGGAGTTGCGCAAAACGTCGGCCACTTTTGCTGCTGCGTTGGTCTTACCCTCGCTTTCCTTCATCTCGGCGGCCTTCGCCAACAACGACTCGCCGGGCTGCAGTTCGAGCGAACTTTGCTTGACCCACTCAAGTGTTTGATAGAGGTCGTCTACGTCGAATTCCTGCCCGTGGACCACGCGATTTAGTAGATCGCGTATCTGTGCCTCCGCAGCGTTGTTCACCCCTTGGAAGTGCTCATCCAGAAGCCGACGCAAATTCATCGCAGCCGCGCTCACTGCGGTGTACGCAACTATGTTGTCAGGAAGGCTACTGAGCAGATTGTCGGCTGCATCAGGAATTCGCATGCCTGCCTCAACGAGCTTACGGATTGCGTCTGCGCGAGTAGGGATCTTGTGCGCGTGGCGCCACTCGTCGATCTTCTGCAAGAAAGCGTCGTCGACGCGCATCTGCAACTGCTTGTCGTTCTTGAGCGCCACCCGCAGTTCCTTGTATAGCATGTATTGACACGTCTTAAATCGGACGTGTAAGTCATGTATGTACACGAACGCGGATGGAGATGATAGATGGGTTCCAAGAATGCGCCTGCGAAAGAACCGATCCCATCCAGGTCTGGCAGAAGATGCGCCGCTAATTCCGCCATCACATGGGGTGAGCTCTACTTGTTGTTGGAAACCGGCGCGGAGAACCTTCCTGCTGCCATCTTAAACCACATGGTACGGATGGACTCCGAGGTCGATATGAATGATGGCGGACCGTCCACCGGGCGAAATTGACAGCGAGAAGCCGCATAGGAAAGCCGGGACAAAAACATGGGCACTTACCCGGCCCGTTAATCTTAGTTAAATCAACCATTTAACTATTTCGAAATTGAGATTAATTTTGCCTTAATGCATTCTATCCTCGGGCGCACCAGCTGCGCGGTTTCAGAAGTCCAGGACGGGCAGCAAAAGGGGCGGAGAATGAAGAACGCGACGGCAAACGCGCCGGTGACTTGGGGGCAGATGTACCTGATGTGCGTCGAGCTCGGCATGTATCGCATGGCTAACTATTGCCTCGATCACATCATAAGCGGCGACACGGCGTAGCCCACGCAAGCGCGAGCAGCTTCCGTCCAACGGCGTCACTCCATCTCTGGAATAGAGCCCCAACTGAAGATCTCGACTGGCTCGCCAAAATCGCCATTGACGAGGTCGGCGGACCGCCACCAGGCCAATACGCCGGCGTAATTGCCGCCGCTTGCCATGATGCGCGCCTGTTGCTTAGCCTGCCCCTCACTCTGGCATTCTCGCGCATCGAATGCTGGACGCAGTTCGCCTTCGTCGTCGCGAACGAACGCGGCGAGCACGATCAAGCGTTTGAGTTCATCGGTGGCCATGGCAACTCCTCTTCGGTTGGCATTTCGAGCTTGCCCCACTTCGGGTCCCATAGCTGACTGCTCTCGATATCGATGACCACTTCCTCAAAGCCGTACCGATAGGCCCAGCGATCCGCGATGCGCAGTGCCTTCTGAACGGAGAACGGTCCTTCGTGGAACTCTGGCAGATCGTGATGTTGCGGGACGCCAACGACGGCGCGGGGCCTGCCGTCACTCCCAGTCATGATGACGACCACGAGGGAAAAGGGCAGCAGTTCGTCCATCAGGAGCACGTAGGGCACTCTCGGCACGCGCTTCGGCTCGGGCGCTGGCGGCACCCAGTTGGCCGGCCTGCCTCTGTTGACCCTGATTATTAGGGCCTCAACTTCGGCTTCGGCGTTGTCCTCAATGAGGCCCATAGGGCACCACTGCTTCAAGCTCCTGATGTTGCACGGCCGCCAGAATGCGGGGATCGTCGCGCTTCATCTCCGCGAAGCTCGCGAGCGTTCCGGCCAACTCCCAAGCGTCCTCCTGCGACAGCTCGGTATCGCACCGCATGTCGTCCCGTGTGACCATAGTCAGCACGGCCTTCATAGGCTCTTTGCTGACGACCGTGATGGTGAAGGCCTTCAGCTTTTTGGCCAGCTCGGCAGGGTGCTGGTCATACAATGTGATGTCGAAATCCTCGGCCATCGGTGTTCTCCTGTTGACTCTTGGGCTCATCAAGAACGAGAACATAATGAGAACAAACCGACTATGAGTCAACGGCCATGGAAAGAGCGCGACCATCGAACACCCTTGGGGATTTGCTGAGCGCGGGACATTCGCTCTTCGCCGTATGCCGCCATCCCAACTGCCGCTACAGCAAAGAGATCGACGTTCCTAGGCTCGTCCAGAGCATCGGGCCGCACCACTACCTCCTGCCAACGCGCGTTGAGCAGCACTTCACCGACAAGATGCGCTGCCCCTCGTGCAAGCGCCGTGGCGTGAACCTCTGGTTGCGACCCGTAGAGCCAAAGAAGCAGGTCATTGCGCCAGCGCCACCCAAGCAGCCGAACTTTACCATCGTCGACCATGGCAGAGCGCCATATGCCGGGCACGAGGTAATTGCCACTGCCGACAATCTAATGGTGGGGAAGGGCGCATTCGCCGCGGCTGCGTTGTTCTACGGGGATCGTCGCATATCCCTGAAGCAGGGAGCGTTCGTGCTGGCCGACAGCAAGGACGGCAAGCCCATCGATGTTATGACCGCTGAGCGATATATCGCAATGCGCGAGGGCGAGGCTCAGATGGCCGGCATAGTGCTGCGGACTAAAGCGAGTTAATCAGTGGCTTCTTGGTGTCGGTCCCCTCATAGCGGCTGGAGTTTACTTCCCGGCCAACGCGATGGAATTCTAGGCGGCTGTCGATCTGCGCGCCAAGCAGTAGAGCCTTGGCAGTGTCGTCCTGGTCCTCGCCCGAGAGCCAGCGTTCATACGTGTGAGGCCCTAGGATAATCGGCATTCGCCCGTGGATATGCGCGATGTGCCGCACAGCCGGTGCGGTAATGATGGTGCAGCTCGTTACGCCGAGATGCTCGTTATAATCCCACAGGCCGGCGAAGCTGAAAGGCTCTCCATACGGCAGTTGAAGCAACCATGGGTCTTTGCCGCGGTCGTCGTCGCTCTTGATCCACTCGAAATAGCCATCTGCGGGGATTAGGCAGCGCTTGCGCTTGAAGGATTCGCGAAAGGCGCCTGAGGTGGTGACGCCTTCAATACGAGCGTTGAACATCGCGTGCTTCGGCGTCACCTTTGCGAAGAACGGCACCAGCCACCAGCGCCCCCGGTCGAACTCCATGTTCCCTGCCTTGTCGAGGTGGACGAAGTCCACCTCCTGCGTCGGGGCGATGTTGTAGCGCGGCTGGGCGTTGGTCTTCGGTGCCTCGTTGTGGATGTTGTAGAGGGCGTAAAGGTCCGGCCAGGTGAGTTCGTTGGTGAAGCGTCCGCACATCAGTCATATCCCTCCTGTTCCGCCAGCGTGCCCCATTCTTCCCGCCAGAGGCCACGCTCTTCCATCGTCACGACCACGCGGTTGAACCCGAATTTGATGCGGAATTGTTCGGCCCGGTCAAGCGCTTCAAGCACCCGCCATGGGCCTGGCTCGCCATCGGCGTTGACGACCTGGCCGTCAGGCCCCAGCCATGCAGACCAATATATGCTGGCAGTCGGCTCCACATAACTCATTCCAGCAGCAAGCATGTCCATGCTCGTGCCGCCAATTCCGACCATGACCGCATCGAGGGCGATTTCGTCATCGTCGGTAGTCCATTGATAGGCGTCGGTCATGCGGAGACAATGGCAACACCTTCCCCTGATTCCGCAAGACCATGCCGACCAAGTACCAATCCGACAAAGGTGACATTTCGCCCGTTCAGACTGCCGAGCACAAATTCCCGATCTATTTCTGTGAGGGATGCGGCGCGCCTAATGCAGCCTTCGGCCGCGCCCGTTTGGATGGTCGGCTCAGCTACTGCGGCTGGGAGAATGGCCGTGCCGTTTGCGTCGGGAAGGGCAGGGCGGATGACGGCGGGAAAGTGACGCCAGCATTGCCGCCTTGGACAGCCTAACGGCGCTCCCGCTTCAGCTCTTCGATACGGTCGCGTAGAAACTCTTCTTTCCACGGAAGGTAATCTACGCGTTCACGATCAGGAGCCGACGAGAGTATTGCCATCAATTCCTCAAGCGCGGCGATACGGCGTTCTAAACTTGGGTTGATCGATGGAACGCGGAGCATCAGGCTTCCCCCAAAAAACCTTCGCTGAACAAATTTCCACCCATCTTGATTGTCTGCTGTTCTGAACGATGCCAATATAATTCTAGCAAATTCTGGGAGGGCAGAAGCATGCAAGTCAAGTCAAAAGCAACCGCTATGACTTTTGTTGTCACTGTGGCAGCGCTTGGCGCGGCGTGTACTCTCAGTCTTCAGGATGCTGTTGCTTGTGGAGGGCCTTGGGACGTTGCGTGCAACATCGGGGCAGCCGTTGAAAAGGGAGCCCAAGACGCTGGTGCCGCCATTGAAAAAGGGGTTCAGGACGCCGGCACAGCCATTGAAAAAGGGGTCCAAGACGCTGGTGTGGCAATAGAGGTTGGGGTCCAGGACGCTGGGAACACAGTGGAAAAGACCTTGCATGATGCTGGCCATACGATCGAGATCGCCGCTCAAGATGTGGGGCAGACAGGCGAGAAGGCCCTACACGATACAGGGCACGCACTTGAAAAAGCGGGCCAGGATATCGGGCATTTCCTCGAGCAGGCGGTGGACTTCAATCTGTCATGCGAACTGCCATCGTCAAAACCGGCGGAATTGGGCGAGGCATACAGGAACCAGTGCTCCGGACAGTTCAGCACGTATCAGTCGGATATCGACGTTTGCAACAATGTAGGGGGCGCATCGGTTATCGCTGCGGGGACGGCCGCGACACTGCTTTCAGCTGTGAAATCTGCGGGCGCCACCTACGTCCTTGCCAAAATCGCCTTTGAGACCTGCGAGGTCGCCTGCCGTTCGCAGGCAAACCTGAATCAGTGCGTAGCATCTGTTGACAGTCAGGCTACTCAGCTGGCGGAGAAATCGGATCAGGCCCAAGCTGCCAACGACTACTTGCAGGAACTTCTCAAGTGTCAGGACGACGCCTATGGCGCCAAAATCATGCTGATGGCTGACAGCATCCTCGCCCAGTGTGAAGCCGAGGAAAACTGTAATACCGCGAGTGACCAATTCAACGAAGAGTTTGCGCAGAAGGTGGAAGCTCTCCGAGCTGGAATAGAAGTTGAGCGTGAGCAAGCGAGGAGCAATCTCACCCAAGGGTCGTCAGCCAAGAATGATTTTGGTCCGTTCATCCAGTCTGAAATACTGAAATCAATCAGGGTGGGGGCGGCGGATGGTGATCGACTCATTTGTCGTGCCGAACAGTCCCCCATTATTCTGAAGGCGCAGCTTCAAAACGACAATGCGGTCAAGGTCCGCTGGATCCGCGAGGGTGTGCAGGTAGCAATCGGGGAGTATGCCGTCGTTGGTGGAAACTTGGACGCGCGGGCCGACTTGAGCCATTCGGCCCCTGGCAAATGGGAAGTCTCCATAACCACGCTCGATGACGCGCCTCTCGGGTCATTTGGATACGTCTATCGGCCAGTCCCCAGTCCATAAAAGATCATGTTCGCTCGCTCACTTAGTATCGGGGGATTTTGGTGGTCGCTACTAACCCTCTTGATGCTCGTAAGCCCCGTGCAGGCACAGGGGACTCTAGAGTACCGATTTGGCCCTCCTAGTGACGGCCCAGGCGGACAGCAGAGTGGCCGGTCCATAAATGACGGCATCAATATGCTCGGCTCGGGATCCTACTACGGAACAGTGGCGGGAGAGATAGGGACAAGCATTCCCCTTCCGGAAACGTCTGAACAGCGCCTCGCTTATGAGGCTGCCAGACGGGCGGCGCTCGTCGACTCAACTGTCGCCCCCCTACCACTTGACCAACCTTCGCGCTATCTGGAGGCCTACAACACCCGGCGGTACCTGGAGACCGATGATCCCAATTATCTCCGCGCCTGGAAGACCACCGATGACCACGTAAAGCGTCAGCTCGCGGAGACGTTCTTCGAGTTGAAGAATGTCTCCGTGGCCAACACGCAAATGGCGATTCTGCGATCGACCGGACAGCAGGCAATAGTTGATGCCGACTCCCACTACGCAGAAGGCCAACTGGAGGAGGCGGTTTTTCTTGCCAGCGTCGGAAAGGCGGCTGCGGATCTACTCGTTGGGATTGACCCCATTACGGGCGCTCTGAGAGGCGTTTATGAGGCGGTTACGGGCTCCAACCTAATCACGGGTGAAGAGCTTGGCGACTTTGAGCGCGGTTTGGCTGTCGTAAACGTCGTCACCCTTGGCTACGGCGGCAAGGTCGAGAAAGGAGTCGAACTACTAAGCCGAGCAGGCAAGGCTGCCCGTGGGCTTGTATCCGGCAGCCGTGTGCTGGCTCACGCCCAGCAGATAAGCATGGCCCTCTACGGGAAATTGCCATGGGTTGTGCGAGCCGGAAAAGATCGGCGGGCAATAGAAATCCTAACCCATGCCTCTTCAGGGCCTTTGTTGCGTCGAGACCTCATTGGCCAAGTCTCAAGCACTTATGCGGAGCGCATCAATTTCCGCGCACCGGAGCTATTCGCTCTCAATATTCCGGTCGTCTACAATGGGTATGCTGGCAGGTTAACGCGCGGCGAAATGAACCGGATAGGAATGGCATTTGTGGGGGACGACGCCATTCCATTCGTTGACCGCTTTGGTGACATCATCGGTTTTCGAAGCGTAGACGGTTTGCGCGGCTACCGGTTGCCTGCTGATAAGCAGCTATACGGCTTACAGGCTAACCTTGAAACCTTCGCGCCGAAAGCGGCTGGCAGAACAAAAGAGCTTAGCGACGTTCATATCGATATTGTCGAGTGAAGGGGAACTTCAAGCGAAACGGTGGCGCTAGCGGACAACCTGTTGGAACGCAGATCCCTTCGGCGCCTCCAACATCCGCACGACGGCCAAAGCATCAGCCTTGACGTCTTCGGGGAGCATGTCGATACGGCCTTTTTCCACGCAGAGCCTCAACATGGCAGATTTCCATGCGTAGAAGTGGACGGGTCGCATTGGATTGCGGGCGCCTTCGATGTCTTGCAGCGTGCGGAGCGGGAGCCCCATGGCCAGTGCCAGGTCGGACTGGGTGACGCCCAGGTCCATTCGCGACTGACGGAGATCGGTGGCCGAAATCATTGCGTGCTACGCCTTTCGTCGCTATTTTGGCTGGGAACCGGAAGGTGTGTCACCACCTCCCGGCCCCCGGAGTTACCGGCTAATGGAGAATGTCACTCTCCATTTGCCGATCCGGACTTGGAAGCTGAGCTTGATGCTCATGGGTTGCTCCTTAGTCCTTGGTGCCTCGGCGTGATTGCCGGGGCACTTTCTTTATGGCATGGCACGTATTACGTGTAAAACAAAAAAACACGTATTACGTGTTCTGTTTGCCT
>JAFCMP010000222.1:0-51642 GCA_017506865.1 Tribonema minus
ATGCCGTGCTGGACAGCTTGCCATGTGGCGCAATGCTGATCTTGTGCTGGACATAAGCACTGGAGCTCTCTTACAGCGTACGCTTTGCATGACAATCCTTTCTCTGGCATTGCATGTTACCGTGATGTATCTGGAAGCAACTGCAGCCATGCCGCATGACGTTCCTGTGGCGCAAATCACGGCGCAGCTCCCTGTCAGCCGCCACTGACGACTGCGCCCCTCCTCTGCGCCCCCAGTCCTGCGGACACAGCGCCCGCGAGATTGCGCTCCGGAAGCGTCACCGGCGTCGCCGGACGCGGCAGGCGCAGCAGCCACGCGCTCGTCGTGTGCGCCAGCTGTCCGCGGACGGCGCGCGACTTGCGCGCCTTTGCCACGGAGGGCGATTATAGAGAGGACGCAGAGGCCGGACGCGGCGCGGATGGCGCAAGCGCCGGCGAAGGCGGCGGCGAGGGGAGGGAAGGAGCGCTGCAACAGACGAGATCAGGGCTGCGGAGGGGGCGATTCTGCAGGTGAGCCGCGCGCGCTCGGCTCCAGCCACTACCGCTCAGCGATCTGCAGGGTGTGCAAGAGCACCTCTTGGCGATGACAACTGTCCGCTGCTGCTGCTGTAGTTGCACGCGTGTGCAGCAGCGATCACCACTCACTCTGCGGTGCTGCTTTGGCGTAAGCACGCTGCACGGCTGAGAGTCTCTAGCAATGCGCACGAGGCTGACGTGCAAGGCGTACGACGGGACGCGAGCCACGCTGTCCGTGCGTGCCGTTGCCCTGCAGCTGCACTTGGCACGGCACCGCTGTGCCACCGGTCTCTACTGGGGGCCCTCACGTCACGTGTGCTGCAATGCGAACACTCCCTGTCGGCATGCGCATCGTACTCGGTGGCTCGCTCCTCATTCCTGACTGAGTTGCCGCCGCACACCTCTCGCTTACCGTCATGGCCAGGCCCTGGAGCCGCTGCGCGGCGCCTTCGGCCGCCGCAACCTCTCCCTCATCTGGGCCGCCGCGCCTTCGCTCGCTGCCTGCGGCGCAACGGCGCGCCGCGCGCATGCGCTGCATGGCGACGGCAGCGCAGGGCAGGCCTGTCTGGCGCGCTGCCTCTCGCAGCTGAGCCGCGGCAGCGGGCTCATCCCCTGGGAGGCGCTGTCGCTGGGGGCGCTGCTCGCCCCCCCCACGGACTCCCTGCTGCTGCCCCTGCACCACCTCCCAGCGCTGATGACACGGCCGACGGCAGCGGATGAAGTGGCAGCAGTGGCAGCGGCGGCGGCGGCGGAGGCAGCGGCGGGGGGACTGGAGGATGGGGGTGTGCCGATGCGGTGCCTGGACGGCAGTGGCAGTGAGTGGCAGCGGCGGCGCGTCGTGCTGCGCGCCGCGGTGCCTCTGGCCGCGGTGGATCTGCGGTTGTGCGTGGGGGGCGCGCGGCACATTGTGGCGGTGCCGGCCGTGGAGGCACTAGAGGCGCAGACGGCAGCAGACGACAGCGCGGGGCTGCGCATCACCCTGGCGGGACTGACGCGTGCTGCATGCGCCGGCATTGTCACGCTGAGCGGCGGAGGCGGCAGCG
This sequence comes from Tribonema minus, assembly GCA_017506865.1. Classification (NCBI taxonomy): domain Eukaryota; class Xanthophyceae; order Tribonematales; family Tribonemataceae; genus Tribonema; species Tribonema minus. Next base: position 1,559 of record JAFCMP010000222.1, read on the forward strand.
GCGGCGTCGGCGGCAGCAGCGGCGGCGACGCAGCTAGCAGTACTGGCAGCAGCAGCGACAATGGCGGCGACAGTGAAGCTGCGTGCACCGGCGATGGTGTCGGCGCGGACAGCAGCAAATGCGGCAGCGGCGGAGATGGCAGCGACACTCGCCGTGCGGGCGCGGGCGCGGCCGGGCATGAGATGGCGGTGGCGCTGCTGCTGCCGGTGTCGGGGACGAGCGCCGTGGTGTGGGAGTGCCCACTGCTCCAGTGGCGTGGAGCGGTCAGAGGGGAAGAAGGGGGTCTGGCGAAGCTCCTAGGGGGCTGTGAAGGCTCGACGGAGGATGGGGGAGTCAGCGGAGGTCATGGTGCTGCTGCGCGCCCGGTCAGGTGAGAGCCATCCCGAGGCAGCGGCGCTGCTCCTGCAGATGCACAATGTGGTGTCAGCACACCTTGTAGACACACGTGTCTGCAATGACGCCTCAGCCATGACGATGGCTTCTGAGCGACGGTGCAGAAAACGCAGCTCCGCTGAGGCATTTCATCATCATCAGACAACACTGCAGCAGCAAGGCTACTTGAGATGTTCCGGCCCATTCAGAGGCGGCGTGGCCGTGCACTGCAGTCATGTCAGCAGCGCCCGGCAGGCACAGGCTACAAACATTGCATCAGCATCCAGCACATGGAGGCACTGCGCAGAGCACCTGCGCCATTCTGTCAGCAAGAGCCCGTGCTCATTTCTGCCTGTACTCTATGTCACAAGCCAGGATGCGCTGCGCTTCTACCAGCAGCACATCATACATACTGACCGCCGCGCCTCTGATGTCGTTCGCTGCTGCATGGCCGCGGCGCCGCTCCCAGGGAGCTGCGCGCGGCGGCGCAGACGCTGCAGGTGCTGCTGGCGGGGCGCAGCGGCGCGCGTGAGGACAGCGACACCGTGTCGCACGCGTCTTCATCCAGGTGCGTCCTGGGGGCTGACAATATTGTTGGCGTAGTCTTAGTCCTCACAGGACGCACCGACGAACCTCGCATGCCAAGCATCATCATGTTTGTGTGTCAACACGGTCCACCTGAGGACCCCCAATGTCTCATGCGGTGCGTCACATTTGAAGTTCAACGCCGTTCAGCTTGTTGAAGTTCAGATGGACCTGCGAATTCAGTCAAGCGCTGCGCCAGTCCCTGCCTCTGCATGCGTGCGCGCACGCATCCTCTCATACTTGTGGCTGGGTGCATGCGTATAACCCTGCTGCGCCGCCCTCGCTGCGCGCAGCCGCACCGTGCGCGACGACGAGTCCTTCTCGCACGGCGGCGCCGGCACCGCGGACGATGACTCGCAGCCGTGGTGCGGCCTGCTTGCGAGAGGAGCGTCACTTCACGGCGACGCTCTCGCGGTGGGGGAACGGGGGGCAGCGGCGGGGGAGGAGCACGCGGTCGTTGATGACGGAGGGTGAGTGCGCAGCTTGTGCATGGAGTTGCACGCTGAGTGCTGCGATGTGACGGGCGCAGAAGAGGTTGAAGTGGTTATGAGAGGTTGAAGTTTCGATCGCGCTGCGAAGGATTGTATGCGACAGCTTGGAGACTCTCTACATGTCCGTGCTGTTATTTTGCGATACGGAATATGACGTGCAGGATCAGAGTGGCCTGGGCTTTGACCAATGTCGTGACTCAGCGCTGGGCATCTCGCAGTTAAAGCACTGCTCAAAACAGCTTGCAGTTGAAGTACCTGTTTCAGAGCGCTGCAGGGCCTCTGAATGGGTGCGCCCAGCGCCCGGCCGCGCAGAGCCCCAACAGTGACCGCAGCGCAATATCGTTCCATCGTGACGCTTGCCATGCTGTGAACGTGTTGCCACGCGGTCAACAACGCACACGCCGTCAGCTGCACCGCATCTGATTGGACAGTCAGGGGTGACACTGCGTGACACGGCATGCAGGACACCGCAATGTCAGCCCGCGCGGCAGCGACGCCACACGCAGAGTCAGTACTGCAGCGTGCCGCGCATCTGGTGCTGACCTTGCGATACCCCTCGCCCCATCCCTCACGCGCTCAGCGCGTCATCGCACGAGGGGGGCGCCCGGTCGCGCGCCGCCTCCGCTGCCGCCGCGGACGCTGCGCCCGGGCGCGTGCCGCCGCAGCTGCCGCTGCCGTATCTGCTTGACCCGGCGTTCGCGGCGCTGGCCAAGTCCGCACCGCACCCGCATCTGGCAGGTTGGTAACACCGTCATGTTGCACCACTCTCGTTCTTGCACACGCATGGACAAACTGTGTTGGTATTTGAGGTGGACGCATTCAAGCGCTTTGTTTTGTACCATGGGACTAAAGCTTGACGGCACCTGTTTGATGCGAACGGTGAGCACGAGTGAGCCTTTTTGTGTAACAGGAACACATGCAACATTCATGCCTCATCACGGCTGCCAGCAACAGCTCATTCTGCGTCGCTTGTTGAAGATCCACTGTTCAAGTCTGCCCACATGTGCCTTACATCTGCCAGCGCCTTGCGTGATGAACTGCCGCAGAGCTGGCGCATCGCCATGCGGAGGCCGACAGAGTCACTGCGGCACGCGCCCGCCTCGACGCCGCTGCGGCAGCGCTGCCGCCGCTGCCGCCCGCGCAGCCGCTGCCGCCGCACGCGCCGCTGCCGCCAGCGCCCGCAGCCGCGCCGCCTGCCGCCGCCGCTGCTGCGCACTCCAGTGCACTCGCAACGGCTGCTTCTGTGGAAGCTCGTGCCGTGGGACCGTTAGCGGCGGCAGCAGCAGCAAGCCCATTGCGCAGACTGCACAGCCCACGGAAAGGCGGCAGCACAGTGCTCAGTCCTCGGTCGGCGGGCATATTGTCACCGGCGGCGGGGCGGCGGCGGCGCGCTGCGGAGATCGGCGGCAGCAGCGGCGGCGGCGGCAGCAGCGGGCTGCAGGAGCTGATGGAGGCGTATCGCGGCGCCGTGGAGGGGGCGGTGCCGTCGGTGCCGCAGCTGCTGCAACGTGTTCGCACAGCGGTCGCGGCAGGAGTCGCTGTGGCGGAAGTTCGCAAGGCGCTGCTGGTGAAGTTGTCGAAGTTGAAGAAGAGGCACCTGAGCGCGGCGCGCGGCGGCGATGAGGCGGCAGCGGCAGCTGCGGCGGCGGCTCCAGTGGCGGCGGAGGCGGCCGCTCAGCGCAAGATCAGGGAGCACCTGGTGAGCTGAAATTCAATTCTGATTTTGTTGCTTCATGATGCTGCACCGAATTCGCATCATGGTCTCTTTGCTTGAGACTGATGCTCTTCAACGATCAACAGCACCTGAGCAACAAATGATGGCGTTGCGTTTTTGGTGCTCTTCATCAACGGAAATTTTGCATCATACTGTACATCTTCCTCACGCAGCAGCGGCACCAGTGAGGCTTGCGCGACAGCGCTGCCCATCGCCTCAACTCACCAAATTGGATGACACGAGAGCCTGAGACAGCAATCAACCTCAAAATCTTTTTGTGTTGCGGGCTCATGTGCAGATCCAGGCGGTGCTGCGCATGGAGCTCTGCCCGCTGGAGGGTCGGCAACCTGCGACAAATGATGGCGCTGATGAGGCGGCGCCCAATGCTGAGCAGTCGCGCCTTGCGCCAAAATGCTCAGATGATTTCACAAAAGAGGTAGTGAAGCTGCTGGAGACAGTGTCCTTCCTGATAGACAACGGGCATGCGAATGTGCTGCTGTCGGAGGCGCTGCTGCCTGCAGACAGAGGTGCCGCAGGGCGCAGCAGAATCGCCCATAGCACCGATGCAACCACGGCAGCAGCGGCAGCAGCAGCAGCAGCAGCAGCAGCAGCAGCGCCAGAGCATGGCGCAGAGCCCATGAACATCGTACTGGAGCGGTACATTGCGGCGCCGTACGGCGACGCCCTGCCAGCTGCGGTGGCAGCCATCTACGCGGCGCTCGAGCGCCTGCCGCCCCCTCATCTAGCCCATCTGATGGCGGTGGACAGCGGAGGCGAAAGTGTGGCGCCAACAGCAGCAGCAGCAGCAGCAGCAGCTGCGCTCATGAGTGCGCCGTCCTCGGAACTACTGCCGGCGCCGCAGTCATTGGCTGCGAGCGTAGCACGCGCGGACGGCGACGCAGCAGCCGCAGTGGCGGCGAACGCGCCGCTGCTGCAGCAGCTGACGCAGCAGCGCGCGCATGCCGTGCAACGCGCTATCGGGGGGCGCGTGCTGCCCGCGCCGCACATCGTGCGCACTGCGAGCATACCGCTGCCGGCGCCGCCGCCGCGCCAGCCTGCAGCCGCGCGCCGCCGCGCCTCCGTGCCGCTGCCGCCGCCGGCCGCTGCGCCGGCGGCGGCAGCGACAGCGCATGGACACCCGGCCGACAAGCGTAAACCTGCAGCGGCGGCGGCGGCGGCGGCGGCGGCGGAGCATGCAGCGGGGCTGCGCCGCAGCCCAAGACTAAAGCGAACGCGAACGGAGGCCGCGGGCGGCGGTGGCGGCGGGCGGGGCCTGCTGGTGCCTGAGTCGCCGTGCCCTGTAGGGGCGCGCAAGCGCAGCCGCGTGCTGGTCGCTGAGACGCCGCAGACGTCGCGCGCGCCGCCACCGCCGCACATGGCAGCAGCCGCCGCCGCGTGCCCGGGGCTGATGCTGTCGCCGCCGCCGCGGCGCGCGCCGCGCATCGTGATGGAGACGCCGCAGCATTGATGGGGCGCGCTTCAGAATTTAGTTGTTAGCACTTGCTATGCCCAAACATCGCGCCACTTGCGCGTGTTGTAGCCGCATTCGCACTGCGCGTAGCGGTCCCCATGCGTGTGGGACCGAATTGATCGGTCGGCGCATGCAGCACTGGTGTTGAGTTGGGGTGCCGTCCGGCAGTCGCCGCGCCTGGTTGCGGCATTCAGGTGCCCGGTGCCTTCTGTGGCAGAAGGTAGTCGTCAAGAGCTTGTGAGATTGCACGTACTTCAGGCATGTATACTGGGGGGAAGTGTGCCGTGGTGCCAGAATTGTGCGTACTGCGAATGTGCATGCTGTGAATAGAAGGGAGACACACTCATGATTTCAAGCACATGCCTTTCGTTGACATGGCTCTGCTACCATGTATTGCCATTTCTGACACGCTGTGCGACACAATTGGTCAGCAATCTTTTGCCAGCTGACGCGTCGCATTGTCTGCACTTCACATTCACCGTGACGCCAGGGTGTGTGCATATTCACAAGCATGTGCGGTTTGCATGGCACTTGTTGCGTATGGCGTTGCATGTGCCTCCTGGCGCCTTTCAAGCATGTCACCACAGTGGCAGCAGCAGCAGCAGCAGCACGCACACACAACTACCAAGGGGTTTGTAGGTGATGCTGATGAAGGGGAAACTAGTGTCGTTGTATTATGTACAGCGCCGCAAGTCCGCGCTGCAAGCGCATTGAATGTACCTAGGCCTACACACGGCAACTCAGCACAAATTCTCCTAGCAGTACATCGCCGCCGCCGCTGCTGCAGCTGCACCCCCCCCGCCGCACTGACATGTCCCCCCAGGCCGCCACCGCCTGAACCCCCCTATCTGCAAGCCCCTCTGCTACACCGTGTCTGTCCTAGCGCCGGCTATGTGCTCATGCCGAAAGAAGTCGGCAACATGGCTTCACCTGCGGCGCTATGGCGCACGCACTTTGGGTGCGTGCGCCTGAGGACTTCCACGCTTCATGTTGCGGCGAGACCAAGAGGCTCAGAACTTTGACTGCATGTGTGGAAATTGTAGTTCTGCCAGTGTGACTGGGTGTAGTGCTGCTGCCGCTGCCGCCGCCGCCGTTGCTGCCGGTGCTGCTACTGCTGCTGCTGCCGCTGCTGCTGCCGCTGCTGGTGCTGCGCTCGCCTGTTGCCGCACAAAGGAAGTAGGCAAAGCAGACCATGCGCGAGAGGATCAGTGAACGATCAGATTGCCACGCCAAGCAAACAACATGACCAGAATGCACAGGGTATGCACGCTGGGTGAGCGCTGTCACTAATCAACGCAATGCCGTGTTGAAGCAGTTACCGCAAGACACGAGTTTTCGAGCATCGCTGTTGAGACAAGGCATGTGTGCGCGTGATCACCGGATGCAAGGTGGCCATGCACTTTCCATACAGCACCGCAATATAAACTTCAATACCATACATCAGCGTGTACAGTTGAAGTATGTGACTTGCACCTCGTACCTGACCCGCCGCAGCGGCGCGCTGTGGTTGCGCTGTACAGTGACCTGAAACATCTAGTTGAACTGACGACATCAGCAGACACAGCCACAAGTCTTCATGGCTCACCTGTCCCTGTGAGCAACCAAGTAGAGGACCCACGCTTGAACACGCTTGAGCACTGCGCCATTCCTGTGTCCCTGACCCGTCACTCTGTAGGTACGCCGCCGCGATCCGGGTGTTGTTGAGCGGAAGCTCTGTACATGCGGCTGAGGCGCGCCTGCTGCTGCGATGACGGTCGGTGGCACGGTTGAGCCGAAGCTCCATGTACATGCGGCTAGCCCGCTACTGGTGCCGCCGCCGTCTGAGTATCGCTGAGCCACAGCTCTCTATGTACAAACGCATGAGACGCTTTGAGGCCGTCAGCGCTGCTTGTTCGCGCAATGCAGGAGCCTAGCTCCACTGCTGCGCCATTGATGGTGTTGCATGCTGGGTTCGTTCCGTAGAGCCCGCCGCCTTGCCGCCGCGAGCTCTGTTGGAGCGCTGCTGCTGGCGGCGCCGTCAGGCCGCGGCATCGCGCTCGCCGCCGCTGCTGAGGCGCCGCTGCTGCTTCCGTCGCCGCCATTGCGCAGCCCCTGCTGCTGTTGTGCTACTGTTACTGGTGTTGCTGCTGTGGTTTTCTGGTGGCTGCTGCTGCTGCGGCGGCTGCTGCTGTTACTGCTACTGGAGAGCCGCGCTCATCCAGAGCCAGCGCTGCCGCTGCTGCTGCCACGCCGTGATGCCGCTGCTGTTGCTAAGCCGTGATGCTGCTATGGGTGAGCCCTGATGCTGCGGTAACTGAGCTGTGATGCCGCTGCTGTTGATGAGCCGTGATGCTGCTGGTGTTGCTGCTTCTGCTGCTGCGGCTGCTGCTGCTACCGCTACTGGAGAGCCGTGCTCATCCAGAGCCAGCAATGCCGCCGCTGCTGCCACGCGATGATGAAGCTGCTGTTGGTGAGCCGTGATGCTGCTGATGTCGCTGCTGCTGCTGCTGCTGCGGCTGCTGCTGCTACCGCTACCGTAGAGCCGTGCTCATCCAGGGCCAGCGCTGCCGCTGCTGCTGCCACGCCATGATGCCGCTGCTGTCGCTGCGCCATAATGCCGGTGCTGTTGCTGAGCCGTGATGCTGATATGGCCGAGCCGTGATGCCGATGTTGCTGAATGGGGCTTGAGCCGTGATGCTGCTGCTAAGTCGTGATGGTGTCGTGGCTGAGCCGTGTTGCCCCTGCTGATACTGCGCTGCCGGTCTGCAGCCGCCGGTGCCGACGATGCTGTTGAGCCAGTGCTGCCCAGCTGCTGATGAGCGGCAGTGCTATGACCGCTGAGCCGCTGTTGACAGGCACTGTTGCCCTTTGAATACCGCTGAGTCGCTGATGTTGAATACTGCTGAGTCGCTGATGCCGCAGCCGCTTCTGCTCCTGATGCTGCTGCTGACTCACTACTGCCGCTGTTCCCGCAGTGCTATCGAGCCGCCGCTGCGCCGGTTTAGCACTTGATGGTGTTTTTGGTAGGCGAATTCTGCTGCTGAGCGACTGCCAACGCAGCCGTTGCTAAGGCGCGCTGCTGCAATCGCTGCTGCAGATGGCCGTGGCGGCGGCGCCAACGCCGCCGCTGCGCCCGCCATTCTTGTTGTCGTGTGCGCGCGCATTGCTATGACTCCCGCCTGCGCGATGGCTGCACTGTCGTCGCTTGCACGCATCGTTGTTTGTGCTGCCGTGATGAGATGTGCGCGCCGCAGAGTGATGCGTGCCGGGCCGCAGACGGACGGGCGGCAGCGCTCCGCGATGGCTGCTTGCGGTGACAGCGCGCTATGCGGAGCCGCTTGGTCCTGTCTGCCCATGCGTGCTGCTGCCGGTGCTGCTGCCGTGATGTACTTTAGGCCAAACGGCGCGTCATGGGATTGGTTGAGCGGTGCCGCTGCCGCTGCTGCCGTTGCCGCCGCTGCTGCCGCACTAACGCTGCCGAGCGCAGCGCATCTCGCGCACCCCTGTGCACAGCGCAGTGCGGTTGATGGGCGCCGGTCGGTGCAGCGAGGGCAGATGGTGCCGCCGCCGACTTCGCCTATGCTGCGCACAAGGGCCGAGAGTGCATGCGCCGCCTGCACGCACGCCTGATGATCTTCGTGATGCTGCCGCCGCCGGCTCGCGCTGCACAGCTGCTGCGCCCGCCCAGCCAACAGCGCTGCTACTGCCGCCGCTGCTGCTGGTGGTGGTGAAGCTGCTGCTGATGGTGGTGGTGCTGCTGCTGCTGCTGCTGCTGCTGACGGTGGTGCTGTTGCCGCTGCTGCTGCTGCTGCTGCTGCCGCTGAGGTGCCGCTGCTGCCGTCACAAAGCTGCAGCTGCCGCCTGAGCTGCTGCAAGTGCTGCTGCTGCTGCTGCCGCTGCCATGGTTGGTGCTGCAATCCGCCGCGACGACCGCTGCCGCTGCTGCCGCCGCCGCCGCTGGTGCCGACGTGCCGCAGGCTGCATGCAACACATCAACGACGCGTAACGCGGCGGCGGCTGCCCTGCAGGCGGTCTGCTGCCTGACTGCGCCGCCGGCCCCCCCGCTGAGCGCTATCACGCACCACCACTCGCTCGCCATCCGGCAGCAGCGGCCCGGCGGCAGCCTCCGCAGCGGCCGCGGCGGCGGTCGCAGGGGCGCTGACGCGTGTGCGCGCGCCGCGCGGAGGCACCGGGTCGATGCGTCTGTGCGGGACGCGGCGCGGCCTGGACCTGAACTTGGCAAACACGTATGGCGCGTTGGCTATGTCTTCCTGCTGCTCCTGCCACTGCCAGAAGCGGGCCCACAGCGCCTGCAGCTCCTCGGGAGAGCGGCGGCGGGGCTTGGGCTGCGGCGGCTGGTGCCTCTGCTCCCACAGCGGGTAGAAGCGCGCCCAGGGGGCAGCGTCGTGCCGCATCAGCACCGGCATGTGCTCCTCGATGAAGGTCCTGCACTCCCACCTGCACGAAGAAACAGCGCTGAGCCTTTCTCTGACCGCTGTCGTCTCTTCCTGCGTCATGGGAAACCGTTGCACGCCACCGCCGAGGCGGTGGAGGCGCTCCCACTTGCGTGTGATGGCCACCGCCGGTTCTCGAGATCGGTGGTGCATGTACTCGCCGAGAGCATTAGAGAGGTGGCTGGCGTGCTGGTACAAGTGGTGGACAAGATTAACCACTTCTACGATGGTGAATTCCCTGTTGGGCGCGTCCGCCGCCAGCTCCCGCACCTCGCGCTTGCAGCCCTCGATGATCTCCACCTCGGTGTCCAGAGCATCGAGAAGGCCCTGGAACAGCTCACGGTGCCTCTTGGAAGCGCTGTCGTTCCGAGGTGAACATGTCATGTCAGGGAAGTCGCCCAGCAAGTTCCCGTACGCAAGTCGCCAGTAATCGGCCATGCGCAGGTGGATTTCTGCGGCCTCCCGGATTGCCTCCACTTCCTGCGGGGGTAGGCTAATAGGCTGTGTGCGCAGAAAGTGGCTGAGGTATAGGTACATGTCCTGGCCTGCCGCCACAATCCGTTCCCCAGCCGGCAGCAACGCGACAGCCCTGCTCTCTTTGTCCTTGTCCTGTGCGAGCTGCTCTCTGCCAATATAGTTGCCGTCGTCGTCGTACGACAGCGCGTATAGTTCTGTCATGATGCTCTCCGCCATCTGCCCGTGGATGATGAAGCGCTGCAGCACCAGCTGAATCCACTCTGCATCGACTAATGCGGACAGCGCCCATGCTTCCTCCCTGCTGCTGTTTTTGGTCTCTAGCTGCCGCTTCGGCTTGCGCTTGCTCATCCGGCGTCTGACGCGGCGAGGAGCGTACCAAGCAGCGCCCAGCAGGCAGGCCGCTGCGGCCAGAAATACTGTGCGCCCGGCCATAGGTTCAGCTGCTGCTGTCTCTTGCCTCGAGAGTCTCTGAGGTTTCACACCTCGGTTTTGCTTTTTAAGTGGCGAGCGGTTATGAACGTGAATGGCAGCTGCGATCGCACTTGTTCGTGTGCGCCGCTGCGGGGTCGTAGGCTGGCAGGAAGCTTTGACGAAGCTGGTTGCCTCATTCTGCCATGCTATTTTATGCCGACGAAGCCTTGTTTGCCATGCGCGCTGTTGACTGGACCCTTCCGCAACAAAACGGTAACCTGACGAAGCCAATTTTTTCGCCTGCCGCGGCTTAGATAGTGGACGAAGCCTGATCTGCCACAGTCAGTCTGACGAAGCTTTACCTGTCATGCGTTGTTAATTCCTATGAGGCGCGCGGTGATAGACTGACTTTACTCTTTCAGGTGCCAAATGCAGCCACGGTCGGCAAAATTGCGCAAACGAGGAAGGGCTTCATAGATTCAGCAAAGCGTGACTGGCTGATTGATCGTCGGGCCTGGACGACGCCATCATGATGATCCAACCTGCTTGCAGAGACATCAGCCGGGCGGCCGAGCGTCGGTTATCGGGTCATAAATGGCCTTCCTCACCTTTCGACCGATAAAAAGCCGATAATCCCTAGTGTCGCTCTAGCCACAGGCGATGGCGCGAGCTTGCCAGTCGCGTATCTTAGTTTGGTCACCATTCATGCCTATTCCTGAGAAGCGCGCCGCCTATCGCTGCCTGGTTCGTCCCATCAGGGGTAGTTGCGATAGTGTGACATTCTCGTATTGACGCCCCAGCGGCTAAATAAGACCCTAGGCTTTTCAAGCCTAGGAATTCGATGATCGCGACTCGCCGATATGAAGGGGGGGGGGGGGGGAAGGGAGGGGAAGGACGTTGTAATTGGCGTCGTAAAGGTGAGTCTGGTTGTGTGTACCGTACGCGTTGATTGGCAGGAAATGCTGACCCACAAAGCCAAGTGTACATTGTCTGCTGCGGCCTGTCAGCCACACGGCGTCCATCAGCCTTTCAAGTTCGGCCGTTGGCCATTGTTGCCTCAAAAGATCATGACTTCACAGTCTTTGATTAAAAAAAAAGAGAACAGTTCCTGTCCCATGTGGGCGCACCAGCTGGACAGAAGCAGAACTGGCAACACGCAATAAGACAGCATTAATATCACAGCGTAGCTTACACATGCTGCACTCTGTCTAAAAAAAGACACATGATCAACACATGAGACATTGCACCACGCAAGCCACAAATAGCAGGGCAATCTAACATGCAACGATGTAGGTGTGTGATTGTAAAGACTTGTGGCATGCACTGCATCATGGCAGTAGGTGATAAAACCAGATGTACACTCATGGACACTGCCGGAGCACACTGCCAAGCAGCAAAGCACAACGACCGTTGCCACCGTGATCCTTAATGCGTGCACATGTGAGCGAGCATCTGACCTTAACAGCACTGCAATGTGGGCGTGTGCCAGAGTCAATGGACACAGGAGTCAAGAGATACTGCACATAACGAACAACCAACAGACACTGCACATGACGAACAACCAACATTTCTTATTCATCAACATCACAACGCGTTGCCAACTTCATCATCCTCATCTTTCACAACCTTGCCCTGCTACGAAACAGATCTGCATTATGGCCATGCCATGCTTCAGAGTCTGGCAGGGACCCCAAGGCGGCCGCGAGCCGACCCGACCACCGTGGTGTGTGTGCTGCCTCCACCTCGGTAGCTGGACTGGCGGGGCTGCAATAGCAGCTGGCCGGGGTTGTTTGTTACCACCTTGCAGCGATAGCCAAGGCTCCCCAGCCATTGAAGAAGGCAATTACGCAGCGCGGGCACACCACCTGCAGAGTGCTTGCCCCTGCCGGTAATCAGCACAATTCTGCGCTCGACAGCAGGGACGCAGCACAGCAAGATGAGCAGAGAAAGCTGAGTGTTCTGCAGTTGGCAAATGCGCAGGTGCAGGCCAGCACAAGTTGCGGCAAACATGCTCGTGCCGTGCTGATACAATGTGTCAATGACACTGTGCCATACACACACACAAAGCGCAGCTCTGCCGGCAAGTGGATGCCCCTGGAGGCGCCCCATGCATACAGAAGCGGTCACGTTGCCACTGGCTGGCAGCTGTGGCAAGTGTAGGATATCTCAAACAGCAGACCGAGCAGGTACTGTAGTGACCAATGTGGTCATGACCTTCACCAGGCCTGGCCGCATCAGTGACAACGTTGACCCTCATCAATTGCATTCACCACCCCTTGTTACAGCATGCTGCTTCAGTGTTTATTCCAATGGCATTATTATTGTCACCTAGAGCTCTACGATCTTTTGATTCGTTTTCATTACTTAAAGTAGCTTGCCATTGCTAGTAGTAAGTATCGGCAAACTGAGGAGTTGTTCGTTGACGCCCATCTGCCACTCGTGTATGGATGTGTGCAAACCTGATAGCATGTGCGACTGGCGTGAGTCTCTATTTCCTGCTGGCAACTGGTACTGCAAGCAGTGCTCTGCATAGCAGTGCACACTGTACGCTAATTTGAGGCTGTGCTGACAACAGCATCTTAAGGCCAGCTGCAGCCATTACGGACGATGGCCAGCTACAGCATCGGAAAGCATAAACGACCCCCCCGGCGCCATGGGAGTGTGCCTACACAAAGTTCAAAATTCACCTTTGCACCGCTGGGAAGCACGGTAGCACAAAGTCTTCGATCTTCGCCATTGCGTCCTCCTTGCTCAGGCCATGGAGGTCAAGGTGAGCAGCATCCTGGACGCCCTTGGTCACCACCACTGCGCCCATGCGCCCCACACTGTTGAGCTGCACCAGGCAAGCAATGCAGTGTTGCTGTTAGTACGGATGGCGCAAGATGACATGATTGTACAGCAACATGGTTGCATTGTTGGCCACTGCAGCCATAAAGAGCTCAATATATCCCATAAGCACCAGTACCAGTAGTGCCCATATTGGCGGACCAGGCTTGATGTGAGACTCAGCCCAAGTCCTAGAGTGCCTTTGCATAGTGACGATCAAGTCCTGTCGCCAAATCAGGAATCCATCCATACATGACTCTGAATTGCGGACCATCCACCGTCAAACCATTGTCTAACCAACCCGAGCGTAATTGTCAAAAACGGAAGAGAACAACCGCGCTGTGCCCTTGGCCTCATAGGCACCCCAGCGGGGGTTGACCAGTAGCTGTAGGCACCAGGGCGGTACAAAACGCACTGTGAGGGGCCCGTTGCAACCATGGCACTGAGAGTAGGTACCTGTAGTGATCGCTTGCAGCAACCATCAGTTCATCAGCACCCTAGGGACAGAGTGCCATAATGTATTGCTGTTTGGTGATTGTGTTTTGATGGGCTGAACTTCTCTGCCCCGTCAGTGGAAGTGAATGATATGCCACAGCTCTACCTATACCGCAACCTGCTTGAAACAGCACCAGTAAGACAAAGGTTGGAGGCATGGTTGAGCTGAGATAATGCAAGATAGCAATCAGAAAGGCGACTTCAACCAGAGTGGGCCATGTGCAGCTTAGCGTCATGTACAAGGTGAACATGCTCTTGACCTGTGGTTAGAGTCTTGTGAGTGCAGCGGGAAAAATCGACCCGAAAGATGATGGACTTTGTGCCAGATTTTGAACCAAACCAAGCATTGCCCCTTCTGGGCGTCGAGCGTTGAGAGATTGCCTGAAGTCTATACCCACCTGCTCAAAGATGTTGCTCGCCGCATTGCGGCGCACATCCACGTGGTTTGCTTGCAGTCTCTCGAGCTCGGCTTGGAGCTGCCCCTTGTGCTCCGGGTGGTGGCGGCAGCCAGCTTGTTTGCGATGTCCTCCTCCATAGCGAGCAGCGGGGCACGCGCTGCATCGCGAATGCGCTGCTTGTTGTCTGCGTTAAGCTCCTTCATGCGGGGATCCTCCAGCGCCATGTCCACCCAGTTACAGAGGATCTGGCTGACGCGGGCGATATCAAAGCTGTGGGCGTGGGTGCAGCAGATACAGACATGTTTAGTTGATGCAGAAGATATTCATGCGACTACACAGCAGATGCAGACTATGTTGAGTTGATGGGGAAGCCATTCATGCGACTACACAGCACGTTGGGTGGGGTAACGTCAGGGTATACTGAAGATGAAAAAAACAGACGCGGCGGCGCGGATGCTTCATGCGTGCAGTCAGGTGTGGTTGCGCATTTGTCTGATGAGGAACAGCAGACTTCAAGTTGCTCGACATGTGTCCAGGCCTAGGCAAGTCAACAGACAGCGCCCCCAAGGTCTGTTGTTTTTAGCCGCCTCGATCATTTCATGGTGCGACATGATGGACATTGACATTGTAGTGCATTGCAGGTCGGCATCAGCGCATGCATATCAGGGGCGCTTGTCAACAAAATGTATGATAGACTACTTTCGAAGGAAAGGTGAATGGTGTCGCATTATACATGTTAACGCCTGGGCAACTGGGGCTGCGAATCGACAGCCGCTTATTCCTCATGGTGCTTCATGGCAAAGAGAGAGGCATCCTGTCAACAATCATCGCCGCATGCTCCCATCTATCCCTCGTCCCGGCCCCAGCCCTAACCCTAAGTGTTGGCCAGCATATACTGTGACAGAGTATGGCGGGACAAGGCATGCAAGAGTCAACATTACCTTTGTTGAAGAGGAGCTGGCGCAGCAGCTTCTTCGCGTTGCCGCACATGCGGCGCTGCTGCAGGCACTTTGCCATATCCCAAAGCCAGTTCGCGTCTGCGTCTTCCAGATACGCGGCGATCATTTTATTAATAATAGACGGCCGCAGTTCGTTGCGGCAGAAGGGGCACCTGTAAGGGCACGGAGACGGCAGCACGCTTGGTTGGAACACTCACAGCACAGCAACATGCACGACACACTCCATTTGGTGCAGGGACTGAACTCACCATGACAGATGACAGTGGGATATGTAGCCGTGTCACTCTCGCACACCCCGCAGGGGCTGCTGTCATGCCAACATGCATGCATGAATGCTGTATGGCATAGCACAGTTTGGCATGATGCTGTTGAAATGGGACAAACTGCTGTGCTCATGTGCTGGTGACTGAGCATCAGCGGGCTTTGGTGGTGATCAATGATGCAGCCTAAGTTGGGTAGGTTTCAAACGCGTGTCACAAGAATCTGTAGCCTCAGAGCGTGTGATGGGGCGGGCTCACTGCATCTGCAACGGCCACTTGCGACTTCAGCAGCCTGCCACCATCCTGCCCACCCCCTTCGAGGCCATAGCGCATGCCTGACACTAGCACTATTGGGCAGCATGCTGCGCAATCCAGTGAACCTAGAGCCAACGTGAACGCATAACGCATGGATGTGCCAGATGCTAAGTAGCAGCGTTGAATGCTTTCAGATGCAAGAGATTCACGCTCGTGGCACGTACCTGAAGCAGACGAGCTCGTCCTCGGGCCCCTTCTTCGCCGCTGTGCGCTGCTGGGCGAGACACATTATGCAGACGGCGTGGTCGCATGGGAAGAGCACTGCCTTCTGCAGCGTGCCCTCCAAGTCCTCCCAGCACGCCATGCAGCAGGGGCACCCGTCGTTGTTGACCGCCAGCTCGGCCACCTTGGAGCACCCCAGTAGGATGGCCCTGCCCTTGGCGACCTTGCTGTTCTGAGGCTGCTCGTTGGCACCTGTACTGCTGTTACACCTGTCCTTCGCCTGCGAAGAGCGACGTGAGGAGCGCAGCTTAGCGCCCTCGGCCGCTGCCGCCCCTTGATATACTTGCAAGACTATGTGCTAGTGAAGCAAGTGGAAACATGGCAGCGTACTAGTGGTGCGTCACTTGATGACGAGTGGTTCGGTTGATGAACACGTCGTGTGCATCGACATTTGGTTGTCTGTCAAACAGAATACACTGCATACTGACTGTAGATACACATATTATCCTGAACAATCAAGAGACATGATTGAACATTGTGCAGCGATTGCCTTGCGCATTCACTAAAAGGGACAGGCACATAGCCACACAGAAAGCATTGTTGTGTGAGTATTCTGTGCAAGTGAGTCAACGCCATTGCCATGCAAGAACAGCTGCTGTATATGCACGGACGCACATGACACGCCAATGCTGAGCTTCAAGGCAAACGACGCGCCACAATCTGCCAGATACGCACCATCAGGCAAGCGACTGAGCCTAGCACTTTCTACAACAAATGTGTGGACTGGATTTACTGCACTGCTTGGCACTGCCTCATTGCTAAGAAGTCAGCAGCTCTGAGCACTGTGGCTCTGTGCTCATGCCCACCTTCTCCGCCTTGCGCCCGTTGTTACGCTCTTCATTGTCCGCGGCACGCTCCTTCTCATCGAGCTCTCGAAGCACTGCATCGATGTCAATGTCTTCATCGGCGGCGGTGCTGCCACGGCCGCGTCCGCGTCCGCCATTGGTGTTGGAGCGGCGATGCCCCTGCCCGCTGCCGTTGCCACCGCCGCCGCCACTGCTGCTGCCGCTGTTGCTGCCACGCCGCGTCGCAGCCTGCGTTGGTGCTGCCGCTGCGGCGGCGGGGGGCGCCTGCGCCGCGGAGGCGTCCAGGCCGGATGTCGTTGAATCAGAGTCCAAGTCTGACTCTGAGTCAATGAGTGCGGCGGCGCACATGAGGCTCATTCCGCTGGCAGCAGCGGCGGGCGGCTGCCGCGCCGCGTGAGCACTGGCCTTGCTGGGGGAAGACCCCCAGCCGCAGCGGGAAGAGGGGCGCGCGACCTCCCTCCACTCCTCTTCGCGCGGCTCCGCGAGCATGCTGCCGTTGGGCCAGAGCCACCCGCCAGGCGAGCGCGTCGCTGCCGTTGGTGACTCAAAGCCGCCGCCGCCGAAGTGCGCAGCGCTGAAGCGCCAGTCGTCAGCTGCTGCCGCGGATTGCTGCCGAAGTGGGCTGATGGCAGGTGCGGCAAAGCCAGTGGCGAAGGTATCCTCTGTTGCGTTATCGCGAGCCGAGGCCATGCCCCAAGAGCTGTCGTAAGCCGGCGTGGTGGTGCCGCTGGGCACAAACTCAGACGCCGCTGCTGCTGCTGCTGCTGCTGCTGCTGCTGCTGCTGGTTGTAGCTTGTCGGCGCCCTCGGTACTGTATGCTGCAGCCTGCTCCTTCGTCTTCAGGTTGTGGCCGCGCTTACCCGGCGTGTTAGGGGCGGTGCTGGCTGCATCGCAGAGGTCCATGCTGGGCAGATAGACGCGGTGCCACCCAGACGCAATCGCTTTCGCCGTTTCTCCGGGCCAAAGTAGCGCTATGTCGTCGGCAGTGGCACCAGCGGTGGTGTTCAACTTGATGGATGCAGTCGGGGCACTGGAAGCAGCTACGGCACCGGCGGCAGCAGCAGCGGCGGCGGAAGCAGCAGCAGCAGGAACGCTCCAAGTGCCGTGCTCGGCAACTGTAGAATCCGTTACGGCCGCATCTGCTGTTGCTGCACTGGCGCGCTTCTTCTTCCTCTTTTTCTTCTTCTTTCCGTCGCCTGTCTCTGCAGTGTCCCCTGCGGCAGCTGCGCCCTCGTCATGTGCGGCGGAGTCATCGGAGGCGACGACAGCGGCGGCGGGAGGGGCGGCGCCAGCGGCAGCGGCAGCAGCGGCGGTAGCGGCAGCGACGGCGGCTTCAGGCGCCGGTGATGGCGCAGTGAGAATGCCGTCGGGAAACGCAGGAGCCGTCGCTGCTGCTGCCACTGGCCCTGCCGGTGATGGTGAGCCTAGAGGTGCTGTGGCAGATGACACGTCCACTGCGCTGGCGGCAGGATTCGCACTGCAAATCCAGCACAGTGTTGAGAGGCAAACAAGTGCGTTGGTTGAGGTTACCTTCAAAGGGGCGAGTGTGTGTGTGTGTTTTGATAGCACAACACAAACATCACACCCAAGACCTTGTGTGGACCTTCCTCAGGCAAGTGAACTAGAGGCCATGCACACACTAAATTTGGATGGCAAAACTTTGACAATTTTGAGATGCAGAATGAAAGGCAATGCAAGTACGCTTCTAACATATGCTTTGGACTACATGAAGTACACCACCTCAAGCGCACATAAGTGCTTTGGTTATGTACCTTACTTCCTGCGTTTATCAGCAACAGCATTACGTGCATTGTGAATGCCAAACACAACCACTTCATGCTTTTCGGCAGCATTTGGAAGTGTGCATTAAAGTATGTCCTGAAGGTTGACGAAAAGACTGTTGTCACTGCAAAGCATGTATGTATACTAAGCAACCATCATTGAATGTACATCAGCGGATGTTGACCTGGGAACTACTCCTGTGCGCCACAAACAAACATACTAAAGACATGAAAGAAAGGATGCCATGATGTTGCATAGGTTCCAAGCTGCGGGTGTGAAGCAGTCTTGGGTCCTGGTACACACTGTGTCTTGCGCGTTCTTCACAGTGATCTACTTCAACTTTGTAGTTGTATGATGCCTTCAGTTCAGAGCGCTATGCCGCAGCTGACATCGCAATGTATCGTTGACACAAGTGCTCACTGGCTATGAATTCCAATGTGGTGAAGCCACGACTCTAATACAGCAATCACTTCAGAGGTATGCACAGAATCAGGGGCTGTGACCTCCACTAGGCCGTCCTGCAATGCCGGTGTCTATCACAGCAACCATTGCGTCAGGCAGAGCAACTGCAGTTACTGGATGAAGTGCAACAATCCCTTCACCTGACGGCCAGATGCAAGTCCACGCTGCCCTCTTCAGCCTGCTCCTGTATTGAGACACAGGCAATTGGTGTGCATCACCATGTGAACATGGTACGTCAGCTGAAACGGCCGGAGATTGGTATATCATCAGGCCGCCTTGAAGTTCCTGCACCCTTTATGGCGATGCGCCAAAGCAACACTACAACATAAAGTTTAAACTTTACACTGCAATGATGACTTGCAAGTATGTATGAGCCCATCCACGCTTTGCTGCTTCAGTGGCATCTGTGTGGCACAGGCGAGACAAGTGATTCCATGTGCCATTGTTCTTCCTGTGACCTTGCAGGTGTCCCCCAAGCTGCAATCTCCATCCTGTCAGTTTGAGCATACAATGAACACTTCTCTTTTCAAGATTGAAGTATGGGCACAAAAAGGTCTGCAATGCCAACTTCAACTGAGTGCACCAGCTGACACAGAACCCCCTTGCGGACATTGGTGTAGAAACGCTTGCTCACCTGCAGTTCCACCTCTGATGCGCTGATGGACAACCAGTCGTCCCACTTCATCTTGTCCTTGTGCCTGTCCACAAGCGAAGAGAGAAGCCAATCAGTACCATGTTCAATTGAAGTAGCGTTCAGGACTGGGTCTCTCGGGAAGCAGACCATGAAACCCCGTGGTGGAACGCCACTTGAAGCAACGCACATAAAGTACCACTGAGTACAAAGTTGAAGTAGCAGGGAGGGCTCCAGGAACAGCGGACCACGAACCCCCCAGGTGGAACGCCAGTTGAAGCAAGACACCTACAACTGTGCACCTTTACTCATAAATTGCAATGTCAAGTTCAGTCTTCTCAAGCCATGATGTCCAGTGCCTCTTGCAGTCCAGTCATGACGTTGGTGATGATGAAACATAGGCAGAGAGCGAGCGTGCTGCTCAAAGTGCACACAGCAGAGGGAAATGCGAGCAGAGGGAAATGCGGCAACTCTGTTGCATGACTTGTCAACGCGAAGAACACTGCTGCACTTCACGCCAAACAGGCTACTCAATTGGCAAGTTGGTGCACAGCCCTGCGCTCATGACATGAAGTCAACATGAAACATGATGACTATCCACAGGCAGTGTATATGGGGAATGTAAAGTTTTGCGGAGCGACTTGGTGCAGCAGCAGCGTAGTGCCATCACGTGACCATCACTTGAGGTTGTTGATCAGCGCAGGCCAACAACACAAGGCACGCAGTTACATCAGAGCCCTAGCTGCTAGGCAACACAGAACCTTACCCTTAGTTGCTTTGAGAGGGTTAGGATCAGGTGACAGACAGGGGGGGGGAGGGGGGCATATGGACGAGACTGGGATCCCCCAAGGTGGTAACACTGCCCGCTAGCTTGGACATCATGCCCTACACCAGCAACACGACAGTACGTTGTTGCTTTGTGTATATATACAATGGCTTTGTGCCTACCCTGCCTGCTTGCCCCTGAGCACAGTAACACGAGTAAATGCCATCACCAGCGCTCGCCTCTCAACACACCCTCAGGCTTGTGCTGCAATGTTCAGATGCTGTACGACGTGAAATAAGTGATGTCAGGCCTTGCCGGTGCAAAAACTGAAAAAGCTGTGTACGACAGCGAATGCCTGACATCAGTACTCACCCAATGCTGCCATCAAGCCCAATGATGCCGTCCAGCTTGAAAAGCCAAGGGTTGAAGCAGGGACCTTCATCGTCGGCCTGCAACAGGCACAAGTCAGCTGTATGAGTTGCTTGCTGTGCTGTTGTCATTGGACCCACACTCGTGCATGTGCCAGACATTCTTCCAAAATTCCGCATGGTTGCAATCATGCATCCATTGTCAAGGGTGTCAGCCATGCATTGAATTGTCTGCATATTTGAGTGGATGGCAAGAGACTTGTGAAGTGGCTGCACGGGGGAATGCGGCTCTGCTCTTGCGAGCCGGCTTGCCATATGTGCAAGCGGCCGATATACTATAAGCAATTCTTGTGCTACAGTACGCGCTTTCATGGTCATGTGATGTGTGTGAGACAAGTGATCGTTCATGCAGCCAGCTATCCTTGAACAGTGCATCTGTTGTGGTACATTGAGAGCGATGCCGTTCTGCTGCGCAGAACTGCCGCTGCCAGGCATATTGAGGATGATATTGTCAACAATTGAGGAGGATAGGAGCAGAGCATCATTACACAATGATTCCCTGTACTTCAACATCTGAGCCAGATGAAAACTTCAACACTTCGCGAGAGGCACTGGAAAGCCCCAGAGCTGGTCACGCGTGGTTAGCTGTGCTTTGGCTTCAGTTGTTGTGCAGCGACTTCAGCATATGCACCGGCTGAGCAATAAAAAACTTTATGAACAAAAAGGAACTGCTGAGACTGGTGAAAGTTTACGCCCAATGACTTCAACATGCGGCAAAAAACGCCCATCCAGCTGCTGGGCTGAGGCGATTGAGTTCTCCTGAGACTGCATGCACCATGCACTGCAGCAGTCACACAGCCAGTATTTTCACCTCTGAATGGATGACAGCAGCACTCACAGAGTGGCTGCACTGCAGAGGCTGCAACGGAACAGTGCACAGCGGTGGCGCAGCCTCCGCTTGTCGTCGGAGTGCGCTTGCCATTCGAATGGAAGATCAATGTCTATCGTAAGTGTGCCAAACGCTCTCATGGCCGCATGACATGTCTCAGTCAAGTAGCAGTTCGCGCGGCGCATTAGCTTGAAGCTACGCGCTGTCAAATACAGGCCATGATACTGCTAATGTTGACGCTGCTTCTTAAGTAGTATCTCACCGGAAGCGATGGTCCCGCAGGCTCGGCGTGCGTCGGCTGCGCGTGCGCCGGCGACTGAGGAGCGCTGCTGCGTTCGCTAGCGGCAGATGCGGGTGGCGTGATCTCTCGGGCTTCATCGATGTTTGCATCAGCGGCCGCCGCACCCGCCTGTGCTGCCGTCCATGGCTCGCTGACGTGCTCGGCGGCGGCGGCGGCGGCAGCAGCAGCGGAGCCGTCCGTGTTGAAGTTCGTTGCCGCCACGTCGCGCTCCGCGTCTTCTGCACTGGCAGGAGCCATGTCCGCTGCTGCTACACCGGCAGTGGCAGACGCGCTTGTGGAGCTTGCGTTAGCGGATGGATCGATGGCCATTGCTGCGACGTCACTGCCCTGTGCAGCAGTGCGCGCGCCCGCCGCCACCGCCGCGGCCTCCGCTGCCCTGCTGATGCTATTCATGGCGCCGGAGGCCATTGGTGCTGCCGCGTCCACCGTAGCTGCTGCAGCAGTGCGGTGCTGAGCCTGACGCTGATCAGCGCTCACGCTTCCGCTGGTCGCAGCGGCGATTGCGCTCCGCGCGACGCCGCGGCACCTCAGGTTGGAGGCTGCGGCTTGCGAGCACTGCCGCGGCCGACGCCTGCACATCGGCAAACAGTGTATAGATCGCTGTGTAAGAGGTGGGTTGTGCGCTGCAGTGGTGCGCACATGAGCTTGGTGGTCATGACCCTGGAGCGTCAGGTTGACCATGTGTGCAAGCACTAAAAGTTCAACGAATAAAATAGCAACATGCTCTACTCTACTTCAAGTGGTCGTAAGCTTGTCAAGCATATTATACACTTCTCAGCTTGTGTGTTTGATTTCATGTCTGCTTGGCCTCACAAACTTCATGAGTGCATTGATACTGCAGTTTCGCCTACGAGCTGCCGTGCATTTGCCGCTCTGCAACAGCAGCTGAGCATCTGTGCGAGGCGTGCTGCCTTGACTTGAAGTTCCATCCCAGCAAGCCACAACACAGTGCCGCCGTCAGGTGCAATGAAACACAACAACGACAACACTACAAAAGGAGCGGGACTAGCAAGTACAAAAGTACGCGCCCAGCAACTTCAACTTGTGATATGTTCGCAGCGCTCACCCAGCTGCTGCTCGCTGCACAGTCAACACAGTTTGACAGCGCCACTACTGCAGTCGTGCATCGATCGTCGGCAACCTCAAAACCATGGCAGTACCGTAGCACTCACCATGGGACTGCGCTGCTGCGGCGCCGCGTGCAGCGGTGCGGAAGCCTCCACTCCCCGCGCGGCCCGTCCATTGACGCCGCGAGTACCTGCCATGAGCCGTCGAGCACTGATGCGGCTGCGGTGCCCGGGGAAGCGCGCGGGCGAGGGCGCGGAGTCATCGCCAGAGTCGCTGCCGCTGTCGCCAGCATCGCTGCTGCTGCCGGTGCTGCCAGGCGAGCTCGCGGCGCTGCTGCTGCTGCTGCTGCGGCGGCGGCGGTTGCGCGTGCGCGCAGGAGGGCCTCGAGGAGTGGTGGGCGGGCTGTTGCGCCTGCGGCGGCGCGCGCGCAGAAAGCGCAGCCCTAGGAAGGTGACGCCGATGGCCACAATCGCCAGAGCCACCGTGCGGCCCTGACATCCGGCGGTGGTCATGGTGTTGGCCCGAGCGCTGCTGCGGGGCACGTGAGCAGAGCGATGGGCGACGATGTTCAGACGTAGCATAAGTTTAAGGTTTTCAGGGCTCAAAGCTGAGGTATACTGTGGAGCTTGTTGTTGGGGTCATAAATAATGCAAGAGGTTGATGGTCAGGGTGCGTGGCAACGGTTGCAAGAGGGGGCAGGGTGGCAGCAGCGATCAGTTTTCGCGCTAATGCTGCAATTGCTTAGGTACGCGACGCTTCAACATCTGGCGTTACACATACTTTTCAGCTGTTGAGTTCAAAAGCATCTCAGCTTCAAATGCACTACGTACTGCTGCAATATGACCAGAATCAGCAGGAAGACATCATGAGGTCCAAGCAGCATGGACACTTGTTGTGACGTGCCGCAGCAGAGTGCATGCACAGGCGCCTGCTACCCCATGATGCCTTGTGCTTGTGAAACTCAGTTGGTCGAATTACTGCACTTCAGTAGCCACAGCCAACATGCATGCCAACCAATACTGTGTAGGCGTCGGCTTTCTCTACATACGGATGTGCCACATGCCAGCTTGTATCCATTGGTTGAACTACCAGAGAGCAATACCACCACCAACAAAATGATTATGTACGCACCTCTGTTGCTGAGCTTATGCGCAGTCCAACACAAATACCCAGCGTCCAATGCGCCTTCCACGTCCCTGTGGCCAAGGGCCAGCGCGCTCTCCCCAAAGTTCCTCCTCCTGTGTCTTGTTGGCTCTGCTTGTCTTCTGTGCGTTGCTGCCAGAGGCAAGAGGCAAGAGGCAAGAGAATGGCTCAACCTTGGCCATGACTCACTTGCTTGATGGGGCAATGGGCCTTTGGTCTCAGCCAAGCACCTTTTGATCTGGCTGCATACACTCTACAGAACACTTGTCGTCTGCAAGCGAGGTCCACGATAGCTCGCATTTTTTTGGCGAGTTGACACGTTGCCTCCCAGTACTGCTACTTGCAGAGCAGATTCGGGCTGTACAGGCTCATGAAGGCCAAGCGACAGTGCACAACAGTGCCTCTGTGAAGATCAGAGCCAACGCGTTGATCTCAGCCGAGATGACTTGTCGCCAAAAAACAGCACATCGCAGTTTTCGACAACCACAACCTCTGGCAAGCCTCGTCCTACTTAGCCGCTGCCTGGCGAGGTACTGCACTCCAGGCTCATGGCGCAGCTCCCTCCACTCTCCCTCCCCCGTCCTTCTCAGCACAGCACGTAGCCATCATCGCCTCTCTTTGCCTCGTTGCCTCGGCATTTAGTAACGCTGACTAAACGCGATCGTTTCCGTCCAGGAGGCGACGCTCCACAATCTCGCGTGAGCTGCGTGTGTGTGCCAGTGTTGGCAGATACAGCTTGACGGCTGCATCGGGAGGGCAGAGGCATGCCGGATGCACTGGGATCTTCATTGACGCGATGGAACCTGTGCTTGCCAGGTCGCGTGCTCCTGTCTGACCCAGTGTTTGTCTGCACGCCCAAATGATTGCACTGCAATCATTTGGGCGTGCAGACAAACACTGGGTCAGACCAGGAAGCACGCGACCTGGCAAGCACAGGTTCCATCGCGTCAATGAAGATCCCAGTGCATCCCGGCATGGCCTCTGCCCTCCCGATGCAGCCGTCAAGCTGTATCTGCCAACACTTGGCACACACACGCAGCTCACGCGAGATTGTGGAGCGTCGCCTCCCTGGACGGAAACGATCGCGTTTAGTCAGCCGTTACTAAATGCCGAGGCAACGAGGCAAAGAGAGGCGATGATGGCTACGTGCTGTGGCTGAGAAGGACGGGGGAGGGAGAGTGGAGGGAGCTGCGCCATGAGCCTGGAGTGCAGTACCTCGCCAGGCAGCGGCTAAGTAGGACCGAGGCTTGCCAGAGGTTGTGGTTGTCGAAAACTGCGATGTGCTGTTTTTTGGCGACAAGTCATCTCGGCTGAGATCAACGCGTTGGCTCTGATCTTCACAGAGGCACTGTTGTGCACTGTCGCTTGGCCTTCATGAGCCTGTACAGCCCGAATCTGCTCTGCAAGTAGCAGTACTGGGAGGCAACGTGTCAACTCGCCAAAAAAATGCGAGCTATCGTGGACCTCGCTTGCAGACGACAAGTGTTCTGTAGAGTGTATGCAGCCAGATCAAAAGGTGCTTGGCCTGAGACCAAAGGCCCATTGCCCCATCAAGCAAGTGAGTCATGGCCAAGGTTGAGCCATTCTCTTGCCTCTTGCCTCTTGCCTCTGGCAGCAACGCACAGAAGACAAGCAGAGCCAACAAGACACAGGGAGGAGGAACTTTGGGGAGAGCGCGCTGGCCCTTGGCCACAGGGACGTGGAAGGCGCATTGGACGCTGGGTATTTGTGTTGGACTGCGCATAAGCTCAGCAACAGAGGTGCGTACATAATCATTTTGTTGGTGGTGGTATTGCTCTCTGGTAGTTCAACCAATGGATACAAGCTGGCATGTGGCACATCCGTATGTAGAGAAAGCCGACGCCTACACAGTATTGGTTGGCATGCATGTTGGCTGTGGCTACTGAAGTGCAGTAATTCGACCAACTGAGTTTCACAAGCACAAGGCATCATGGGGTAGCAGGCGCCTGTGCATGCACTCTGCTGCGGCACGTCACAACAAGTGTCCATGCTGCTTGGACCTCATGATGTCTTCCTGCTGATTCTGGTCATATTGCAGCAGTACGTAGTGCATTTGAAGCTGAGATGCTTTTGAACTCAACAGCTGAAAAGTATGTGTAACGCCAGATGTTGAAGCGTCGCGTACCTAAGCAATTGCAGCATTAGCGCGAAAACTGATCGCTGCTGCCACCCTGCCCCTCTTGCAACCGTTGCCACGCACCCTGACCATCAACCTCTTGCATTATTTATGACCCCAACAACAAGCTCCACAGTATACCTCAGCTTTGAGCCCTGAAAACCTTAAACTTATGCTACGTCTGAACATCGTCGCCCATCGCTCTGCTCACGTGCCCCGCAGCAGCGCTCGGGCCAACACCATGACCACCGCCGGATGTCAGGGCCGCACGGTGGCTCTGGCGATTGTGGCCATCGGCGTCACCTTCCTAGGGCTGCGCTTTCTGCGCGCGCGCCGCCGCAGGCGCAACAGCCCGCCCACCACTCCTCGAGGCCCTCCTGCGCGCACAGCGCAACCGCCGCCGCCGCAGCAGCAGCAGCAGCAGCGCCGCGAGCTCGCCTGGCAGCACCGGCAGCAGCAGCGATGCTGGCGACAGCGGCAGCGACTCTGGCGATGACTCCGCGCCCTCGCCCGCGCGCTTCCCCGGGCACCGCAGCCGCATCAGTGCTCGACGGCTCATGGCAGGTACTCGCGGCGTCAATGGACGGGCCGCGCGGGGAGTGGAGGCTTCCGCACCGCTGCACGCGGCGCCGCAGCAGCGCAGTCCCATGGTGAGTGCTACGGTACTGCCATGGTTTTGAGGTTGCCGACGATCGATGCACGACTGCAGTAGTGGCGCTGTCAAACTGTGTTGACTGTGCAGCGAGCAGCAGCTGGGTGAGCGCTGCGAACATATCACAAGTTGAAGTTGCTGGGCGCGTACTTTTGTACTTGCTAGTCCCGCTCCTTTTGTAGTGTTGTGTCGTTGTTGTGTTTCATTGCACCTGACGGCGGCACTGTGTTGTGGCTTGCTGGGATGGAACTTCAAGTCAAGGCAGCACGCCTCGCACAGATGCTCAGCTGCTGTTGCAGAGCGGCAAATGCACGGCAGCTCGTAGGCGAAACTGCAGTATCAATGCACTCATGAAGTTTGTGAGGCCAAGCAGACATGAAATCAAACACACAAGCTGAGAAGTGTATAATATGCTTGACAAGCTTACGACCACTTGAAGTAGAGTAGAGCATGTTGCTATTTTATTCGTTGAACTTTTAGTGCTTGCACACATGGTCAACCTGACGCTCCAGGGTCATGACCACCAAGCTCATGTGCGCACCACTGCAGCGCACAACCCACCTCTTACACAGCGATCTATACACTGTTTGCCGATGTGCAGGCGTCGGCCGCGGCAGTGCTCGCAAGCCGCAGCCTCCAACCTGAGGTGCCGCGGCGTCGCGCGGAGCGCAATCGCCGCTGCGACCAGCGGAAGCGTGAGCGCTGATCAGCGTCAGGCTCAGCACCGCACTGCTGCAGCAGCTACGGTGGACGCGGCAGCACCAATGGCCTCCGGCGCCATGAATAGCATCAGCAGGGCAGCGGAGGCCGCGGCGGTGGCGGCGGGCGCGCGCACTGCTGCACAGGGCAGTGACGTCGCAGCAATGGCCATCGATCCATCCGCTAACGCAAGCTCCACAAGCGCGTCTGCCACTGCCGGTGTAGCAGCAGCGGACATGGCTCCTGCCAGTGCAGAAGACGCGGAGCGCGACGTGGCGGCAACGAACTTCAACACGGACGGCTCCGCTGCTGCTGCCGCCGCCGCCGCCGCCGAGCACGTCAGCGAGCCATGGACGGCAGCACAGGCGGTGCGGCGGCCGCTGATGCAAACATCGATGAAGCCCGAGAGATCACGCCACCCGCATCTGCCGCTAGCGAACGCAGCAGCGCTCCTCAGTCGCCGGCGCACGCGCAGCCGACGCACGCCGAGCCTGCGGGACCATCGCTTCCGGTGAGATACTACTTAAGAAGCAGCGTCAACATTAGCAGTATCATGGCCTGTATTTGACAGCGCGTAGCTTCAAGCTAATGCGCCGCGCGAACTGCTACTTGACTGAGACATGTCATGCGGCCATGAGAGCGTTTGGCACACTTACGATAGACATTGATCTTCCATTCGAATGGCAAGCGCACTCCGACGACAAGCGGAGGCTGCGCCACCGCTGTGCACTGTTCCGTTGCAGCCTCTGCAGTGCAGCCACTCTGTGAGTGCTGCTGTCATCCATTCAGAGGTGAAAATACTGGCTGTGTGACTGCTGCAGTGCATGGTGCATGCAGTCTCAGGAGAACTCAATCGCCTCAGCCCAGCAGCTGGATGGGCGTTTTTTGCCGCATGTTGAAGTCATTGGGCGTAAACTTTCACCAGTCTCAGCAGTTCCTTTTTGTTCATAAAGTTTTTTATTGCTCAGCCGGTGCATATGCTGAAGTCGCTGCACAACAACTGAAGCCAAAGCACAGCTAACCACGCGTGACCAGCTCTGGGGCTTTCCAGTGCCTCTCGCGAAGTGTTGAAGTTTTCATCTGGCTCAGATGTTGAAGTACAGGGAATCATTGTGTAATGATGCTCTGCTCCTATCCTCCTCAATTGTTGACAATATCATCCTCAATATGCCTGGCAGCGGCAGTTCTGCGCAGCAGAACGGCATCGCTCTCAATGTACCACAACAGATGCACTGTTCAAGGATAGCTGGCTGCATGAACGATCACTTGTCTCACACACATCACATGACCATGAAAGCGCGTACTGTAGCACAAGAATTGCTTATAGTATATCGGCCGCTTGCACATATGGCAAGCCGGCTCGCAAGAGCAGAGCCGCATTCCCCCGTGCAGCCACTTCACAAGTCTCTTGCCATCCACTCAAATATGCAGACAATTCAATGCATGGCTGACACCCTTGACAATGGATGCATGATTGCAACCATGCGGAATTTTGGAAGAATGTCTGGCACATGCACGAGTGTGGGTCCAATGACAACAGCACAGCAAGCAACTCATACAGCTGACTTGTGCCTGTTGCAGGCCGACGATGAAGGTCCCTGCTTCAACCCTTGGCTTTTCAAGCTGGACGGCATCATTGGGCTTGATGGCAGCATTGGGTGAGTACTGATGTCAGGCATTCGCTGTCGTACACAGCTTTTTCAGTTTTTGCACCGGCAAGGCCTGACATCACTTATTTCACGTCGTACAGCATCTGAACATTGCAGCACAAGCCTGAGGGTGTGTTGAGAGGCGAGCGCTGGTGATGGCATTTACTCGTGTTACTGTGCTCAGGGGCAAGCAGGCAGGGTAGGCACAAAGCCATTGTATATATACACAAAGCAACAACGTACTGTCGTGTTGCTGGTGTAGGGCATGATGTCCAAGCTAGCGGGCAGTGTTACCACCTTGGGGGATCCCAGTCTCGTCCATATGCCCCCCTCCCCCCCCCTGTCTGTCACCTGATCCTAACCCTCTCAAAGCAACTAAGGGTAAGGTTCTGTGTTGCCTAGCAGCTAGGGCTCTGATGTAACTGCGTGCCTTGTGTTGTTGGCCTGCGCTGATCAACAACCTCAAGTGATGGTCACGTGATGGCACTACGCTGCTGCTGCACCAAGTCGCTCCGCAAAACTTTACATTCCCCATATACACTGCCTGTGGATAGTCATCATGTTTCATGTTGACTTCATGTCATGAGCGCAGGGCTGTGCACCAACTTGCCAATTGAGTAGCCTGTTTGGCGTGAAGTGCAGCAGTGTTCTTCGCGTTGACAAGTCATGCAACAGAGTTGCCGCATTTCCCTCTGCTCGCATTTCCCTCTGCTGTGTGCACTTTGAGCAGCACGCTCGCTCTCTGCCTATGTTTCATCATCACCAACGTCATGACTGGACTGCAAGAGGCACTGGACATCATGGCTTGAGAAGACTGAACTTGACATTGCAATTTATGAGTAAAGGTGCACAGTTGTAGGTGTCTTGCTTCAACTGGCGTTCCACCTGGGGGTTCGTGGTCCGCTGTTCCTGGAGCCCTCCCTGCTACTTCAACTTTGTACTCAGTGGTACTTTATGTGCGTTGCTTCAAGTGGCGTTCCACCACGGGTTTCATGGTCTGCTTCCCGAGAGACCCAGTCCTGAACGCTACTTCAATTGAACATGGTACTGATTGGCTTCTCTCTTCGCTTGTGGACAGGCACAAGGACAAGATGAAGTGGGACGACTGGTTGTCCATCAGCGCATCAGAGGTGGAACTGCAGGTGAGCAAGCGTTTCTACACCAATGTCCGCAAGGGGGTTCTGTGTCAGCTGGTGCACTCAGTTGAAGTTGGCATTGCAGACCTTTTTGTGCCCATACTTCAATCTTGAAAAGAGAAGTGTTCATTGTATGCTCAAACTGACAGGATGGAGATTGCAGCTTGGGGGACACCTGCAAGGTCACAGGAAGAACAATGGCACATGGAATCACTTGTCTCGCCTGTGCCACACAGATGCCACTGAAGCAGCAAAGCGTGGATGGGCTCATACATACTTGCAAGTCATCATTGCAGTGTAAAGTTTAAACTTTATGTTGTAGTGTTGCTTTGGCGCATCGCCATAAAGGGTGCAGGAACTTCAAGGCGGCCTGATGATATACCAATCTCCGGCCGTTTCAGCTGACGTACCATGTTCACATGGTGATGCACACCAATTGCCTGTGTCTCAATACAGGAGCAGGCTGAAGAGGGCAGCGTGGACTTGCATCTGGCCGTCAGGTGAAGGGATTGTTGCACTTCATCCAGTAACTGCAGTTGCTCTGCCTGACGCAATGGTTGCTGTGATAGACACCGGCATTGCAGGACGGCCTAGTGGAGGTCACAGCCCCTGATTCTGTGCATACCTCTGAAGTGATTGCTGTATTAGAGTCGTGGCTTCACCACATTGGAATTCATAGCCAGTGAGCACTTGTGTCAACGATACATTGCGATGTCAGCTGCGGCATAGCGCTCTGAACTGAAGGCATCATACAACTACAAAGTTGAAGTAGATCACTGTGAAGAACGCGCAAGACACAGTGTGTACCAGGACCCAAGACTGCTTCACACCCGCAGCTTGGAACCTATGCAACATCATGGCATCCTTTCTTTCATGTCTTTAGTATGTTTGTTTGTGGCGCACAGGAGTAGTTCCCAGGTCAACATCCGCTGATGTACATTCAATGATGGTTGCTTAGTATACATACATGCTTTGCAGTGACAACAGTCTTTTCGTCAACCTTCAGGACATACTTTAATGCACACTTCCAAATGCTGCCGAAAAGCATGAAGTGGTTGTGTTTGGCATTCACAATGCACGTAATGCTGTTGCTGATAAACGCAGGAAGTAAGGTACATAACCAAAGCACTTATGTGCGCTTGAGGTGGTGTACTTCATGTAGTCCAAAGCATATGTTAGAAGCGTACTTGCATTGCCTTTCATTCTGCATCTCAAAATTGTCAAAGTTTTGCCATCCAAATTTAGTGTGTGCATGGCCTCTAGTTCACTTGCCTGAGGAAGGTCCACACAAGGTCTTGGGTGTGATGTTTGTGTTGTGCTATCAAAACACACACACACACTCGCCCCTTTGAAGGTAACCTCAACCAACGCACTTGTTTGCCTCTCAACACTGTGCTGGATTTGCAGTGCGAATCCTGCCGCCAGCGCAGTGGACGTGTCATCTGCCACAGCACCTCTAGGCTCACCATCACCGGCAGGGCCAGTGGCAGCAGCAGCGACGGCTCCTGCGTTTCCCGACGGCATTCTCACTGCGCCATCACCGGCGCCTGAAGCCGCCGTCGCTGCCGCTACCGCCGCTGCTGCCGCTGCCGCTGGCGCCGCCCCTCCCGCCGCCGCTGTCGTCGCCTCCGATGACTCCGCCGCACATGACGAGGGCGCAGCTGCCGCAGGGGACACTGCAGAGACAGGCGACGGAAAGAAGAAGAAAAAGAGGAAGAAGAAGCGCGCCAGTGCAGCAACAGCAGATGCGGCCGTAACGGATTCTACAGTTGCCGAGCACGGCACTTGGAGCGTTCCTGCTGCTGCTGCTTCCGCCGCCGCTGCTGCTGCCGCCGGTGCCGTAGCTGCTTCCAGTGCCCCGACTGCATCCATCAAGTTGAACACCACCGCTGGTGCCACTGCCGACGACATAGCGCTACTTTGGCCCGGAGAAACGGCGAAAGCGATTGCGTCTGGGTGGCACCGCGTCTATCTGCCCAGCATGGACCTCTGCGATGCAGCCAGCACCGCCCCTAACACGCCGGGTAAGCGCGGCCACAACCTGAAGACGAAGGAGCAGGCTGCAGCATACAGTACCGAGGGCGCCGACAAGCTACAACCAGCAGCAGCAGCAGCAGCAGCAGCAGCAGCAGCAGCGGCGTCTGAGTTTGTGCCCAGCGGCACCACCACGCCGGCTTACGACAGCTCTTGGGGCATGGCCTCGGCTCGCGATAACGCAACAGAGGATACCTTCGCCACTGGCTTTGCCGCACCTGCCATCAGCCCACTTCGGCAGCAATCCGCGGCAGCAGCTGACGACTGGCGCTTCAGCGCTGCGCACTTCGGCGGCGGCGGCTTTGAGTCACCAACGGCAGCGACGCGCTCGCCTGGCGGGTGGCTCTGGCCCAACGGCAGCATGCTCGCGGAGCCGCGCGAAGAGGAGTGGAGGGAGGTCGCGCGCCCCTCTTCCCGCTGCGGCTGGGGGTCTTCCCCCAGCAAGGCCAGTGCTCACGCGGCGCGGCAGCCGCCCGCCGCTGCTGCCAGCGGAATGAGCCTCATGTGCGCCGCCGCACTCATTGACTCAGAGTCAGACTTGGACTCTGATTCAACGACATCCGGCCTGGACGCCTCCGCGGCGCAGGCGCCCCCCGCCGCCGCAGCGGCAGCACCAACGCAGGCTGCGACGCGGCGTGGCAGCAACAGCGGCAGCAGCAGTGGCGGCGGCGGTGGCAACGGCAGCGGGCAGGGGCATCGCCGCTCCAACACCAATGGCGGACGCGGACGCGGCCGTGGCAGCACCGCCGCCGATGAAGACATTGACATCGATGCAGTGCTTCGAGAGCTCGATGAGAAGGAGCGTGCCGCGGACAATGAAGAGCGTAACAACGGGCGCAAGGCGGAGAAGGTGGGCATGAGCACAGAGCCACAGTGCTCAGAGCTGCTGACTTCTTAGCAATGAGGCAGTGCCAAGCAGTGCAGTAAATCCAGTCCACACATTTGTTGTAGAAAGTGCTAGGCTCAGTCGCTTGCCTGATGGTGCGTATCTGGCAGATTGTGGCGCGTCGTTTGCCTTGAAGCTCAGCATTGGCGTGTCATGTGCGTCCGTGCATATACAGCAGCTGTTCTTGCATGGCAATGGCGTTGACTCACTTGCACAGAATACTCACACAACAATGCTTTCTGTGTGGCTATGTGCCTGTCCCTTTTAGTGAATGCGCAAGGCAATCGCTGCACAATGTTCAATCATGTCTCTTGATTGTTCAGGATAATATGTGTATCTACAGTCAGTATGCAGTGTATTCTGTTTGACAGACAACCAAATGTCGATGCACACGACGTGTTCATCAACCGAACCACTCGTCATCAAGTGACGCACCACTAGTACGCTGCCATGTTTCCACTTGCTTCACTAGCACATAGTCTTGCAAGTATATCAAGGGGCGGCAGCGGCCGAGGGCGCTAAGCTGCGCTCCTCACGTCGCTCTTCGCAGGCGAAGGACAGGTGTAACAGCAGTACAGGTGCCAACGAGCAGCCTCAGAACAGCAAGGTCGCCAAGGGCAGGGCCATCCTACTGGGGTGCTCCAAGGTGGCCGAGCTGGCGGTCAACAACGACGGGTGCCCCTGCTGCATGGCGTGCTGGGAGGACTTGGAGGGCACGCTGCAGAAGGCAGTGCTCTTCCCATGCGACCACGCCGTCTGCATAATGTGTCTCGCCCAGCAGCGCACAGCGGCGAAGAAGGGGCCCGAGGACGAGCTCGTCTGCTTCAGGTACGTGCCACGAGCGTGAATCTCTTGCATCTGAAAGCATTCAACGCTGCTACTTAGCATCTGGCACATCCATGCGTTATGCGTTCACGTTGGCTCTAGGTTCACTGGATTGCGCAGCATGCTGCCCAATAGTGCTAGTGTCAGGCATGCGCTATGGCCTCGAAGGGGGTGGGCAGGATGGTGGCAGGCTGCTGAAGTCGCAAGTGGCCGTTGCAGATGCAGTGAGCCCGCCCCATCACACGCTCTGAGGCTACAGATTCTTGTGACACGCGTTTGAAACCTACCCAACTTAGGCTGCATCATTGATCACCACCAAAGCCCGCTGATGCTCAGTCACCAGCACATGAGCACAGCAGTTTGTCCCATTTCAACAGCATCATGCCAAACTGTGCTATGCCATACAGCATTCATGCATGCATGTTGGCATGACAGCAGCCCCTGCGGGGTGTGCGAGAGTGACACGGCTACATATCCCACTGTCATCTGTCATGGTGAGTTCAGTCCCTGCACCAAATGGAGTGTGTCGTGCATGTTGCTGTGCTGTGAGTGTTCCAACCAAGCGTGCTGCCGTCTCCGTGCCCTTACAGGTGCCCCTTCTGCCGCAACGAACTGCGGCCGTCTATTATTAATAAAATGATCGCCGCGTATCTGGAAGACGCAGACGCGAACTGGCTTTGGGATATGGCAAAGTGCCTGCAGCAGCGCCGCATGTGCGGCAACGCGAAGAAGCTGCTGCGCCAGCTCCTCTTCAACAAAGGTAATGTTGACTCTTGCATGCCTTGTCCCGCCATACTCTGTCACAGTATATGCTGGCCAACACTTAGGGTTAGGGCTGGGGCCGGGACGAGGGATAGATGGGAGCATGCGGCGATGATTGTTGACAGGATGCCTCTCTCTTTGCCATGAAGCACCATGAGGAATAAGCGGCTGTCGATTCGCAGCCCCAGTTGCCCAGGCGTTAACATGTATAATGCGACACCATTCACCTTTCCTTCGAAAGTAGTCTATCATACATTTTGTTGACAAGCGCCCCTGATATGCATGCGCTGATGCCGACCTGCAATGCACTACAATGTCAATGTCCATCATGTCGCACCATGAAATGATCGAGGCGGCTAAAAACAACAGACCTTGGGGGCGCTGTCTGTTGACTTGCCTAGGCCTGGACACATGTCGAGCAACTTGAAGTCTGCTGTTCCTCATCAGACAAATGCGCAACCACACCTGACTGCACGCATGAAGCATCCGCGCCGCCGCGTCTGTTTTTTTCATCTTCAGTATACCCTGACGTTACCCCACCCAACGTGCTGTGTAGTCGCATGAATGGCTTCCCCATCAACTCAACATAGTCTGCATCTGCTGTGTAGTCGCATGAATATCTTCTGCATCAACTAAACATGTCTGTATCTGCTGCACCCACGCCCACAGCTTTGATATCGCCCGCGTCAGCCAGATCCTCTGTAACTGGGTGGACATGGCGCTGGAGGATCCCCGCATGAAGGAGCTTAACGCAGACAACAAGCAGCGCATTCGCGATGCAGCGCGTGCCCCGCTGCTCGCTATGGAGGAGGACATCGCAAACAAGCTGGCTGCCGCCACCACCCCGGAGCACAAGGGGCAGCTCCAAGCCGAGCTCGAGAGACTGCAAGCAAACCACGTGGATGTGCGCCGCAATGCGGCGAGCAACATCTTTGAGCAGGTGGGTATAGACTTCAGGCAATCTCTCAACGCTCGACGCCCAGAAGGGGCAATGCTTGGTTTGGTTCAAAATCTGGCACAAAGTCCATCATCTTTCGGGTCGATTTTTCCCGCTGCACTCACAAGACTCTAACCACAGGTCAAGAGCATGTTCACCTTGTACATGACGCTAAGCTGCACATGGCCCACTCTGGTTGAAGTCGCCTTTCTGATTGCTATCTTGCATTATCTCAGCTCAACCATGCCTCCAACCTTTGTCTTACTGGTGCTGTTTCAAGCAGGTTGCGGTATAGGTAGAGCTGTGGCATATCATTCACTTCCACTGACGGGGCAGAGAAGTTCAGCCCATCAAAACACAATCACCAAACAGCAATACATTATGGCACTCTGTCCCTAGGGTGCTGATGAACTGATGGTTGCTGCAAGCGATCACTACAGGTACCTACTCTCAGTGCCATGGTTGCAACGGGCCCCTCACAGTGCGTTTTGTACCGCCCTGGTGCCTACAGCTACTGGTCAACCCCCGCTGGGGTGCCTATGAGGCCAAGGGCACAGCGCGGTTGTTCTCTTCCGTTTTTGACAATTACGCTCGGGTTGGTTAGACAATGGTTTGACGGTGGATGGTCCGCAATTCAGAGTCATGTATGGATGGATTCCTGATTTGGCGACAGGACTTGATCGTCACTATGCAAAGGCACTCTAGGACTTGGGCTGAGTCTCACATCAAGCCTGGTCCGCCAATATGGGCACTACTGGTACTGGTGCTTATGGGATATATTGAGCTCTTTATGGCTGCAGTGGCCAACAATGCAACCATGTTGCTGTACAATCATGTCATCTTGCGCCATCCGTACTAACAGCAACACTGCATTGCTTGCCTGGTGCAGCTCAACAGTGTGGGGCGCATGGGCGCAGTGGTGGTGACCAAGGGCGTCCAGGATGCTGCTCACCTTGACCTCCATGGCCTGAGCAAGGAGGACGCAATGGCGAAGATCGAAGACTTTGTGCTACCGTGCTTCCCAGCGGTGCAAAGGTGAATTTTGAACTTTGTGTAGGCACACTCCCATGGCGCCGGGGGGGTCGTTTATGCTTTCCGATGCTGTAGCTGGCCATCGTCCGTAATGGCTGCAGCTGGCCTTAAGATGCTGTTGTCAGCACAGCCTCAAATTAGCGTACAGTGTGCACTGCTATGCAGAGCACTGCTTGCAGTACCAGTTGCCAGCAGGAAATAGAGACTCACGCCAGTCGCACATGCTATCAGGTTTGCACACATCCATACACGAGTGGCAGATGGGCGTCAACGAACAACTCCTCAGTTTGCCGATACTTACTACTAGCAATGGCAAGCTACTTTAAGTAATGAAAACGAATCAAAAGATCGTAGAGCTCTAGGTGACAATAATAATGCCATTGGAATAAACACTGAAGCAGCATGCTGTAACAAGGGGTGGTGAATGCAATTGATGAGGGTCAACGTTGTCACTGATGCGGCCAGGCCTGGTGAAGGTCATGACCACATTGGTCACTACAGTACCTGCTCGGTCTGCTGTTTGAGATATCCTACACTTGCCACAGCTGCCAGCCAGTGGCAACGTGACCGCTTCTGTATGCATGGGGCGCCTCCAGGGGCA
Source organism: Tribonema minus (assembly GCA_017506865.1). NCBI lineage: Eukaryota > Xanthophyceae > Tribonematales > Tribonemataceae > Tribonema > Tribonema minus. The sequence goes on from JAFCMP010000222.1 coordinate 38,554, forward strand.
TCCACTTGCCGGCAGAGCTGCGCTTTGTGTGTGTGTATGGCACAGTGTCATTGACACATTGTATCAGCACGGCACGAGCATGTTTGCCGCAACTTGTGCTGGCCTGCACCTGCGCATTTGCCAACTGCAGAACACTCAGCTTTCTCTGCTCATCTTGCTGTGCTGCGTCCCTGCTGTCGAGCGCAGAATTGTGCTGATTACCGGCAGGGGCAAGCACTCTGCAGGTGGTGTGCCCGCGCTGCGTAATTGCCTTCTTCAATGGCTGGGGAGCCTTGGCTATCGCTGCAAGGTGGTAACAAACAACCCCGGCCAGCTGCTATTGCAGCCCCGCCAGTCCAGCTACCGAGGTGGAGGCAGCACACACACCACGGTGGTCGGGTCGGCTCGCGGCCGCCTTGGGGTCCCTGCCAGACTCTGAAGCATGGCATGGCCATAATGCAGATCTGTTTCGTAGCAGGGCAAGGTTGTGAAAGATGAGGATGATGAAGTTGGCAACGCGTTGTGATGTTGATGAATAAGAAATGTTGGTTGTTCGTCATGTGCAGTGTCTGTTGGTTGTTCGTTATGTGCAGTATCTCTTGACTCCTGTGTCCATTGACTCTGGCACACGCCCACATTGCAGTGCTGTTAAGGTCAGATGCTCGCTCACATGTGCACGCATTAAGGATCACGGTGGCAACGGTCGTTGTGCTTTGCTGCTTGGCAGTGTGCTCCGGCAGTGTCCATGAGTGTACATCTGGTTTTATCACCTACTGCCATGATGCAGTGCATGCCACAAGTCTTTACAATCACACACCTACATCGTTGCATGTTAGATTGCCCTGCTATTTGTGGCTTGCGTGGTGCAATGTCTCATGTGTTGATCATGTGTCTTTTTTTAGACAGAGTGCAGCATGTGTAAGCTACGCTGTGATATTAATGCTGTCTTATTGCGTGTTGCCAGTTCTGCTTCTGTCCAGCTGGTGCGCCCACATGGGACAGGAACTGTTCTCTTTTTTTTAATCAAAGACTGTGAAGTCATGATCTTTTGAGGCAACAATGGCCAACGGCCGAACTTGAAAGGCTGATGGACGCCGTGTGGCTGACAGGCCGCAGCAGACAATGTACACTTGGCTTTGTGGGTCAGCATTTCCTGCCAATCAACGCGTACGGTACACACAACCAGACTCACCTTTACGACGCCAATTACAACGTCCTTCCCCTCCCTTCCCCCCCCCCCCCCCCTTCATATCGGCGAGTCGCGATCATCGAATTCCTAGGCTTGAAAAGCCTAGGGTCTTATTTAGCCGCTGGGGCGTCAATACGAGAATGTCACACTATCGCAACTACCCCTGATGGGACGAACCAGGCAGCGATAGGCGGCGCGCTTCTCAGGAATAGGCATGAATGGTGACCAAACTAAGATACGCGACTGGCAAGCTCGCGCCATCGCCTGTGGCTAGAGCGACACTAGGGATTATCGGCTTTTTATCGGTCGAAAGGTGAGGAAGGCCATTTATGACCCGATAACCGACGCTCGGCCGCCCGGCTGATGTCTCTGCAAGCAGGTTGGATCATCATGATGGCGTCGTCCAGGCCCGACGATCAATCAGCCAGTCACGCTTTGCTGAATCTATGAAGCCCTTCCTCGTTTGCGCAATTTTGCCGACCGTGGCTGCATTTGGCACCTGAAAGAGTAAAGTCAGTCTATCACCGCGCGCCTCATAGGAATTAACAACGCATGACAGGTAAAGCTTCGTCAGACTGACTGTGGCAGATCAGGCTTCGTCCACTATCTAAGCCGCGGCAGGCGAAAAAATTGGCTTCGTCAGGTTACCGTTTTGTTGCGGAAGGGTCCAGTCAACAGCGCGCATGGCAAACAAGGCTTCGTCGGCATAAAATAGCATGGCAGAATGAGGCAACCAGCTTCGTCAAAGCTTCCTGCCAGCCTACGACCCCGCAGCGGCGCACACGAACAAGTGCGATCGCAGCTGCCATTCACGTTCATAACCGCTCGCCACTTAAAAAGCAAAACCGAGGTGTGAAACCTCAGAGACTCTCGAGGCAAGAGACAGCAGCAGCTGAACCTATGGCCGGGCGCACAGTATTTCTGGCCGCAGCGGCCTGCCTGCTGGGCGCTGCTTGGTACGCTCCTCGCCGCGTCAGACGCCGGATGAGCAAGCGCAAGCCGAAGCGGCAGCTAGAGACCAAAAACAGCAGCAGGGAGGAAGCATGGGCGCTGTCCGCATTAGTCGATGCAGAGTGGATTCAGCTGGTGCTGCAGCGCTTCATCATCCACGGGCAGATGGCGGAGAGCATCATGACAGAACTATACGCGCTGTCGTACGACGACGACGGCAACTATATTGGCAGAGAGCAGCTCGCACAGGACAAGGACAAAGAGAGCAGGGCTGTCGCGTTGCTGCCGGCTGGGGAACGGATTGTGGCGGCAGGCCAGGACATGTACCTATACCTCAGCCACTTTCTGCGCACACAGCCTATTAGCCTACCCCCGCAGGAAGTGGAGGCAATCCGGGAGGCCGCAGAAATCCACCTGCGCATGGCCGATTACTGGCGACTTGCGTACGGGAACTTGCTGGGCGACTTCCCTGACATGACATGTTCACCTCGGAACGACAGCGCTTCCAAGAGGCACCGTGAGCTGTTCCAGGGCCTTCTCGATGCTCTGGACACCGAGGTGGAGATCATCGAGGGCTGCAAGCGCGAGGTGCGGGAGCTGGCGGCGGACGCGCCCAACAGGGAATTCACCATCGTAGAAGTGGTTAATCTTGTCCACCACTTGTACCAGCACGCCAGCCACCTCTCTAATGCTCTCGGCGAGTACATGCACCACCGATCTCGAGAACCGGCGGTGGCCATCACACGCAAGTGGGAGCGCCTCCACCGCCTCGGCGGTGGCGTGCAACGGTTTCCCATGACGCAGGAAGAGACGACAGCGGTCAGAGAAAGGCTCAGCGCTGTTTCTTCGTGCAGGTGGGAGTGCAGGACCTTCATCGAGGAGCACATGCCGGTGCTGATGCGGCACGACGCTGCCCCCTGGGCGCGCTTCTACCCGCTGTGGGAGCAGAGGCACCAGCCGCCGCAGCCCAAGCCCCGCCGCCGCTCTCCCGAGGAGCTGCAGGCGCTGTGGGCCCGCTTCTGGCAGTGGCAGGAGCAGCAGGAAGACATAGCCAACGCGCCATACGTGTTTGCCAAGTTCAGGTCCAGGCCGCGCCGCGTCCCGCACAGACGCATCGACCCGGTGCCTCCGCGCGGCGCGCGCACACGCGTCAGCGCCCCTGCGACCGCCGCCGCGGCCGCTGCGGAGGCTGCCGCCGGGCCGCTGCTGCCGGATGGCGAGCGAGTGGTGGTGCGTGATAGCGCTCAGCGGGGGGGCCGGCGGCGCAGTCAGGCAGCAGACCGCCTGCAGGGCAGCCGCCGCCGCGTTACGCGTCGTTGATGTGTTGCATGCAGCCTGCGGCACGTCGGCACCAGCGGCGGCGGCGGCAGCAGCGGCAGCGGTCGTCGCGGCGGATTGCAGCACCAACCATGGCAGCGGCAGCAGCAGCAGCAGCACTTGCAGCAGCTCAGGCGGCAGCTGCAGCTTTGTGACGGCAGCAGCGGCACCTCAGCGGCAGCAGCAGCAGCAGCAGCAGCGGCAACAGCACCACCGTCAGCAGCAGCAGCAGCAGCAGCAGCACCACCACCATCAGCAGCAGCTTCACCACCACCAGCAGCAGCGGCGGCAGTAGCAGCGCTGTTGGCTGGGCGGGCGCAGCAGCTGTGCAGCGCGAGCCGGCGGCGGCAGCATCACGAAGATCATCAGGCGTGCGTGCAGGCGGCGCATGCACTCTCGGCCCTTGTGCGCAGCATAGGCGAAGTCGGCGGCGGCACCATCTGCCCTCGCTGCACCGACCGGCGCCCATCAACCGCACTGCGCTGTGCACAGGGGTGCGCGAGATGCGCTGCGCTCGGCAGCGTTAGTGCGGCAGCAGCGGCGGCAACGGCAGCAGCGGCAGCGGCACCGCTCAACCAATCCCATGACGCGCCGTTTGGCCTAAAGTACATCACGGCAGCAGCACCGGCAGCAGCACGCATGGGCAGACAGGACCAAGCGGCTCCGCATAGCGCGCTGTCACCGCAAGCAGCCATCGCGGAGCGCTGCCGCCCGTCCGTCTGCGGCCCGGCACGCATCACTCTGCGGCGCGCACATCTCATCACGGCAGCACAAACAACGATGCGTGCAAGCGACGACAGTGCAGCCATCGCGCAGGCGGGAGTCATAGCAATGCGCGCGCACACGACAACAAGAATGGCGGGCGCAGCGGCGGCGTTGGCGCCGCCGCCACGGCCATCTGCAGCAGCGATTGCAGCAGCGCGCCTTAGCAACGGCTGCGTTGGCAGTCGCTCAGCAGCAGAATTCGCCTACCAAAAACACCATCAAGTGCTAAACCGGCGCAGCGGCGGCTCGATAGCACTGCGGGAACAGCGGCAGTAGTGAGTCAGCAGCAGCATCAGGAGCAGAAGCGGCTGCGGCATCAGCGACTCAGCAGTATTCAACATCAGCGACTCAGCGGTATTCAAAGGGCAACAGTGCCTGTCAACAGCGGCTCAGCGGTCATAGCACTGCCGCTCATCAGCAGCTGGGCAGCACTGGCTCAACAGCATCGTCGGCACCGGCGGCTGCAGACCGGCAGCGCAGTATCAGCAGGGGCAACACGGCTCAGCCACGACACCATCACGACTTAGCAGCAGCATCACGGCTCAAGCCCCATTCAGCAACATCGGCATCACGGCTCGGCCATATCAGCATCACGGCTCAGCAACAGCACCGGCATTATGGCGCAGCGACAGCAGCGGCATCATGGCGTGGCAGCAGCAGCGGCAGCGCTGGCCCTGGATGAGCACGGCTCTACGGTAGCGGTAGCAGCAGCAGCCGCAGCAGCAGCAGCAGCAGCGACATCAGCAGCATCACGGCTCACCAACAGCAGCTTCATCATCGCGTGGCAGCAGCGGCGGCATTGCTGGCTCTGGATGAGCACGGCTCTCCAGTAGCGGTAGCAGCAGCAGCCGCAGCAGCAGAAGCAGCAACACCAGCAGCATCACGGCTCATCAACAGCAGCGGCATCACAGCTCAGTTACCGCAGCATCAGGGCTCACCCATAGCAGCATCACGGCTTAGCAACAGCAGCGGCATCACGGCGTGGCAGCAGCAGCGGCAGCGCTGGCTCTGGATGAGCGCGGCTCTCCAGTAGCAGTAACAGCAGCAGCCGCCGCAGCAGCAGCAGCCACCAGAAAACCACAGCAGCAACACCAGTAACAGTAGCACAACAGCAGCAGGGGCTGCGCAATGGCGGCGACGGAAGCAGCAGCGGCGCCTCAGCAGCGGCGGCGAGCGCGATGCCGCGGCCTGACGGCGCCGCCAGCAGCAGCGCTCCAACAGAGCTCGCGGCGGCAAGGCGGCGGGCTCTACGGAACGAACCCAGCATGCAACACCATCAATGGCGCAGCAGTGGAGCTAGGCTCCTGCATTGCGCGAACAAGCAGCGCTGACGGCCTCAAAGCGTCTCATGCGTTTGTACATAGAGAGCTGTGGCTCAGCGATACTCAGACGGCGGCGGCACCAGTAGCGGGCTAGCCGCATGTACATGGAGCTTCGGCTCAACCGTGCCACCGACCGTCATCGCAGCAGCAGGCGCGCCTCAGCCGCATGTACAGAGCTTCCGCTCAACAACACCCGGATCGCGGCGGCGTACCTACAGAGTGACGGGTCAGGGACACAGGAATGGCGCAGTGCTCAAGCGTGTTCAAGCGTGGGTCCTCTACTTGGTTGCTCACAGGGACAGGTGAGCCATGAAGACTTGTGGCTGTGTCTGCTGATGTCGTCAGTTCAACTAGATGTTTCAGGTCACTGTACAGCGCAACCACAGCGCGCCGCTGCGGCGGGTCAGGTACGAGGTGCAAGTCACATACTTCAACTGTACACGCTGATGTATGGTATTGAAGTTTATATTGCGGTGCTGTATGGAAAGTGCATGGCCACCTTGCATCCGGTGATCACGCGCACACATGCCTTGTCTCAACAGCGATGCTCGAAAACTCGTGTCTTGCGGTAACTGCTTCAACACGGCATTGCGTTGATTAGTGACAGCGCTCACCCAGCGTGCATACCCTGTGCATTCTGGTCATGTTGTTTGCTTGGCGTGGCAATCTGATCGTTCACTGATCCTCTCGCGCATGGTCTGCTTTGCCTACTTCCTTTGTGCGGCAACAGGCGAGCGCAGCACCAGCAGCGGCAGCAGCAGCGGCAGCAGCAGCAGTAGCAGCACCGGCAGCAACGGCGGCGGCGGCAGCGGCAGCAGCACTACACCCAGTCACACTGGCAGAACTACAATTTCCACACATGCAGTCAAAGTTCTGAGCCTCTTGGTCTCGCCGCAACATGAAGCGTGGAAGTCCTCAGGCGCACGCACCCAAAGTGCGTGCGCCATAGCGCCGCAGGTGAAGCCATGTTGCCGACTTCTTTCGGCATGAGCACATAGCCGGCGCTAGGACAGACACGGTGTAGCAGAGGGGCTTGCAGATAGGGGGGTTCAGGCGGTGGCGGCCTGGGGGGACATGTCAGTGCGGCGGGGGGGGTGCAGCTGCAGCAGCGGCGGCGGCGATGTACTGCTAGGAGAATTTGTGCTGAGTTGCCGTGTGTAGGCCTAGGTACATTCAATGCGCTTGCAGCGCGGACTTGCGGCGCTGTACATAATACAACGACACTAGTTTCCCCTTCATCAGCATCACCTACAAACCCCTTGGTAGTTGTGTGTGCGTGCTGCTGCTGCTGCTGCTGCCACTGTGGTGACATGCTTGAAAGGCGCCAGGAGGCACATGCAACGCCATACGCAACAAGTGCCATGCAAACCGCACATGCTTGTGAATATGCACACACCCTGGCGTCACGGTGAATGTGAAGTGCAGACAATGCGACGCGTCAGCTGGCAAAAGATTGCTGACCAATTGTGTCGCACAGCGTGTCAGAAATGGCAATACATGGTAGCAGAGCCATGTCAACGAAAGGCATGTGCTTGAAATCATGAGTGTGTCTCCCTTCTATTCACAGCATGCACATTCGCAGTACGCACAATTCTGGCACCACGGCACACTTCCCCCCAGTATACATGCCTGAAGTACGTGCAATCTCACAAGCTCTTGACGACTACCTTCTGCCACAGAAGGCACCGGGCACCTGAATGCCGCAACCAGGCGCGGCGACTGCCGGACGGCACCCCAACTCAACACCAGTGCTGCATGCGCCGACCGATCAATTCGGTCCCACACGCATGGGGACCGCTACGCGCAGTGCGAATGCGGCTACAACACGCGCAAGTGGCGCGATGTTTGGGCATAGCAAGTGCTAACAACTAAATTCTGAAGCGCGCCCCATCAATGCTGCGGCGTCTCCATCACGATGCGCGGCGCGCGCCGCGGCGGCGGCGACAGCATCAGCCCCGGGCACGCGGCGGCGGCTGCTGCCATGTGCGGCGGTGGCGGCGCGCGCGACGTCTGCGGCGTCTCAGCGACCAGCACGCGGCTGCGCTTGCGCGCCCCTACAGGGCACGGCGACTCAGGCACCAGCAGGCCCCGCCCGCCGCCACCGCCGCCCGCGGCCTCCGTTCGCGTTCGCTTTAGTCTTGGGCTGCGGCGCAGCCCCGCTGCATGCTCCGCCGCCGCCGCCGCCGCCGCCGCCGCTGCAGGTTTACGCTTGTCGGCCGGGTGTCCATGCGCTGTCGCTGCCGCCGCCGGCGCAGCGGCCGGCGGCGGCAGCGGCACGGAGGCGCGGCGGCGCGCGGCTGCAGGCTGGCGCGGCGGCGGCGCCGGCAGCGGTATGCTCGCAGTGCGCACGATGTGCGGCGCGGGCAGCACGCGCCCCCCGATAGCGCGTTGCACGGCATGCGCGCGCTGCTGCGTCAGCTGCTGCAGCAGCGGCGCGTTCGCCGCCACTGCGGCTGCTGCGTCGCCGTCCGCGCGTGCTACGCTCGCAGCCAATGACTGCGGCGCCGGCAGTAGTTCCGAGGACGGCGCACTCATGAGCGCAGCTGCTGCTGCTGCTGCTGCTGCTGTTGGCGCCACACTTTCGCCTCCGCTGTCCACCGCCATCAGATGGGCTAGATGAGGGGGCGGCAGGCGCTCGAGCGCCGCGTAGATGGCTGCCACCGCAGCTGGCAGGGCGTCGCCGTACGGCGCCGCAATGTACCGCTCCAGTACGATGTTCATGGGCTCTGCGCCATGCTCTGGCGCTGCTGCTGCTGCTGCTGCTGCTGCTGCTGCCGCTGCTGCCGTGGTTGCATCGGTGCTATGGGCGATTCTGCTGCGCCCTGCGGCACCTCTGTCTGCAGGCAGCAGCGCCTCCGACAGCAGCACATTCGCATGCCCGTTGTCTATCAGGAAGGACACTGTCTCCAGCAGCTTCACTACCTCTTTTGTGAAATCATCTGAGCATTTTGGCGCAAGGCGCGACTGCTCAGCATTGGGCGCCGCCTCATCAGCGCCATCATTTGTCGCAGGTTGCCGACCCTCCAGCGGGCAGAGCTCCATGCGCAGCACCGCCTGGATCTGCACATGAGCCCGCAACACAAAAAGATTTTGAGGTTGATTGCTGTCTCAGGCTCTCGTGTCATCCAATTTGGTGAGTTGAGGCGATGGGCAGCGCTGTCGCGCAAGCCTCACTGGTGCCGCTGCTGCGTGAGGAAGATGTACAGTATGATGCAAAATTTCCGTTGATGAAGAGCACCAAAAACGCAACGCCATCATTTGTTGCTCAGGTGCTGTTGATCGTTGAAGAGCATCAGTCTCAAGCAAAGAGACCATGATGCGAATTCGGTGCAGCATCATGAAGCAACAAAATCAGAATTGAATTTCAGCTCACCAGGTGCTCCCTGATCTTGCGCTGAGCGGCCGCCTCCGCCGCCACTGGAGCCGCCGCCGCAGCTGCCGCTGCCGCCTCATCGCCGCCGCGCGCCGCGCTCAGGTGCCTCTTCTTCAACTTCGACAACTTCACCAGCAGCGCCTTGCGAACTTCCGCCACAGCGACTCCTGCCGCGACCGCTGTGCGAACACGTTGCAGCAGCTGCGGCACCGACGGCACCGCCCCCTCCACGGCGCCGCGATACGCCTCCATCAGCTCCTGCAGCCCGCTGCTGCCGCCGCCGCCGCTGCTGCCGCCGATCTCCGCAGCGCGCCGCCGCCGCCCCGCCGCCGGTGACAATATGCCCGCCGACCGAGGACTGAGCACTGTGCTGCCGCCTTTCCGTGGGCTGTGCAGTCTGCGCAATGGGCTTGCTGCTGCTGCCGCCGCTAACGGTCCCACGGCACGAGCTTCCACAGAAGCAGCCGTTGCGAGTGCACTGGAGTGCGCAGCAGCGGCGGCGGCAGGCGGCGCGGCTGCGGGCGCTGGCGGCAGCGGCGCGTGCGGCGGCAGCGGCTGCGCGGGCGGCAGCGGCGGCAGCGCTGCCGCAGCGGCGTCGAGGCGGGCGCGTGCCGCAGTGACTCTGTCGGCCTCCGCATGGCGATGCGCCAGCTCTGCGGCAGTTCATCACGCAAGGCGCTGGCAGATGTAAGGCACATGTGGGCAGACTTGAACAGTGGATCTTCAACAAGCGACGCAGAATGAGCTGTTGCTGGCAGCCGTGATGAGGCATGAATGTTGCATGTGTTCCTGTTACACAAAAAGGCTCACTCGTGCTCACCGTTCGCATCAAACAGGTGCCGTCAAGCTTTAGTCCCATGGTACAAAACAAAGCGCTTGAATGCGTCCACCTCAAATACCAACACAGTTTGTCCATGCGTGTGCAAGAACGAGAGTGGTGCAACATGACGGTGTTACCAACCTGCCAGATGCGGGTGCGGTGCGGACTTGGCCAGCGCCGCGAACGCCGGGTCAAGCAGATACGGCAGCGGCAGCTGCGGCGGCACGCGCCCGGGCGCAGCGTCCGCGGCGGCAGCGGAGGCGGCGCGCGACCGGGCGCCCCCCTCGTGCGATGACGCGCTGAGCGCGTGAGGGATGGGGCGAGGGGTATCGCAAGGTCAGCACCAGATGCGCGGCACGCTGCAGTACTGACTCTGCGTGTGGCGTCGCTGCCGCGCGGGCTGACATTGCGGTGTCCTGCATGCCGTGTCACGCAGTGTCACCCCTGACTGTCCAATCAGATGCGGTGCAGCTGACGGCGTGTGCGTTGTTGACCGCGTGGCAACACGTTCACAGCATGGCAAGCGTCACGATGGAACGATATTGCGCTGCGGTCACTGTTGGGGCTCTGCGCGGCCGGGCGCTGGGCGCACCCATTCAGAGGCCCTGCAGCGCTCTGAAACAGGTACTTCAACTGCAAGCTGTTTTGAGCAGTGCTTTAACTGCGAGATGCCCAGCGCTGAGTCACGACATTGGTCAAAGCCCAGGCCACTCTGATCCTGCACGTCATATTCCGTATCGCAAAATAACAGCACGGACATGTAGAGAGTCTCCAAGCTGTCGCATACAATCCTTCGCAGCGCGATCGAAACTTCAACCTCTCATAACCACTTCAACCTCTTCTGCGCCCGTCACATCGCAGCACTCAGCGTGCAACTCCATGCACAAGCTGCGCACTCACCCTCCGTCATCAACGACCGCGTGCTCCTCCCCCGCCGCTGCCCCCCGTTCCCCCACCGCGAGAGCGTCGCCGTGAAGTGACGCTCCTCTCGCAAGCAGGCCGCACCACGGCTGCGAGTCATCGTCCGCGGTGCCGGCGCCGCCGTGCGAGAAGGACTCGTCGTCGCGCACGGTGCGGCTGCGCGCAGCGAGGGCGGCGCAGCAGGGTTATACGCATGCACCCAGCCACAAGTATGAGAGGATGCGTGCGCGCACGCATGCAGAGGCAGGGACTGGCGCAGCGCTTGACTGAATTCGCAGGTCCATCTGAACTTCAACAAGCTGAACGGCGTTGAACTTCAAATGTGACGCACCGCATGAGACATTGGGGGTCCTCAGGTGGACCGTGTTGACACACAAACATGATGATGCTTGGCATGCGAGGTTCGTCGGTGCGTCCTGTGAGGACTAAGACTACGCCAACAATATTGTCAGCCCCCAGGACGCACCTGGATGAAGACGCGTGCGACACGGTGTCGCTGTCCTCACGCGCGCCGCTGCGCCCCGCCAGCAGCACCTGCAGCGTCTGCGCCGCCGCGCGCAGCTCCCTGGGAGCGGCGCCGCGGCCATGCAGCAGCGAACGACATCAGAGGCGCGGCGGTCAGTATGTATGATGTGCTGCTGGTAGAAGCGCAGCGCATCCTGGCTTGTGACATAGAGTACAGGCAGAAATGAGCACGGGCTCTTGCTGACAGAATGGCGCAGGTGCTCTGCGCAGTGCCTCCATGTGCTGGATGCTGATGCAATGTTTGTAGCCTGTGCCTGCCGGGCGCTGCTGACATGACTGCAGTGCACGGCCACGCCGCCTCTGAATGGGCCGGAACATCTCAAGTAGCCTTGCTGCTGCAGTGTTGTCTGATGATGATGAAATGCCTCAGCGGAGCTGCGTTTTCTGCACCGTCGCTCAGAAGCCATCGTCATGGCTGAGGCGTCATTGCAGACACGTGTGTCTACAAGGTGTGCTGACACCACATTGTGCATCTGCAGGAGCAGCGCCGCTGCCTCGGGATGGCTCTCACCTGACCGGGCGCGCAGCAGCACCATGACCTCCGCTGACTCCCCCATCCTCCGTCGAGCCTTCACAGCCCCCTAGGAGCTTCGCCAGACCCCCTTCTTCCCCTCTGACCGCTCCACGCCACTGGAGCAGTGGGCACTCCCACACCACGGCGCTCGTCCCCGACACCGGCAGCAGCAGCGCCACCGCCATCTCATGCCCGGCCGCGCCCGCGCCCGCACGGCGAGTGTCGCTGCCATCTCCGCCGCTGCCGCATTTGCTGCTGTCCGCGCCGACACCATCGCCGGTGCACGCAGCTTCACTGTCGCCGCCATTGTCGCTGCTGCTGCCAGTACTGCTAGCTGCGTCGCCGCCGCTGCTGCCGCCGACGCCGCCGCTGCCGCCTCCGCCGCTCAGCGTGACAATGCCGGCGCATGCAGCACGCGTCAGTCCCGCCAGGGTGATGCGCAGCCCCGCGCTGTCGTCTGCTGCCGTCTGCGCCTCTAGTGCCTCCACGGCCGGCACCGCCACAATGTGCCGCGCGCCCCCCACGCACAACCGCAGATCCACCGCGGCCAGAGGCACCGCGGCGCGCAGCACGACGCGCCGCCGCTGCCACTCACTGCCACTGCCGTCCAGGCACCGCATCGGCACACCCCCATCCTCCAGTCCCCCGCCGCTGCCTCCGCCGCCGCCGCCGCTGCCACTGCTGCCACTTCATCCGCTGCCGTCGGCCGTGTCATCAGCGCTGGGAGGTGGTGCAGGGGCAGCAGCAGGGAGTCCGTGGGGGGGGCGAGCAGCGCCCCCAGCGACAGCGCCTCCCAGGGGATGAGCCCGCTGCCGCGGCTCAGCTGCGAGAGGCAGCGCGCCAGACAGGCCTGCCCTGCGCTGCCGTCGCCATGCAGCGCATGCGCGCGGCGCGCCGTTGCGCCGCAGGCAGCGAGCGAAGGCGCGGCGGCCCAGATGAGGGAGAGGTTGCGGCGGCCGAAGGCGCCGCGCAGCGGCTCCAGGGCCTGGCCATGACGGTAAGCGAGAGGTGTGCGGCGGCAACTCAGTCAGGAATGAGGAGCGAGCCACCGAGTACGATGCGCATGCCGACAGGGAGTGTTCGCATTGCAGCACACGTGACGTGAGGGCCCCCAGTAGAGACCGGTGGCACAGCGGTGCCGTGCCAAGTGCAGCTGCAGGGCAACGGCACGCACGGACAGCGTGGCTCGCGTCCCGTCGTACGCCTTGCACGTCAGCCTCGTGCGCATTGCTAGAGACTCTCAGCCGTGCAGCGTGCTTACGCCAAAGCAGCACCGCAGAGTGAGTGGTGATCGCTGCTGCACACGCGTGCAACTACAGCAGCAGCAGCGGACAGTTGTCATCGCCAAGAGGTGCTCTTGCACACCCTGCAGATCGCTGAGCGGTAGTGGCTGGAGCCGAGCGCGCGCGGCTC